>JACRUU010000015.1:13236513-13276513 GCA_030449085.1 Kryptopterus vitreolus
CCTCCGTGCTTACTGACGTGTGCTGAGGGAAAACAGGACGCTTTCTTTTGCTCCGCTTTGGACTTCAGATCGAGGTCTGGGAGGGAAAAAGCAAAAACGTCAGATCAAATTCAGTGAACTGGATAAAAGGCAAACTTTATTGACATTTGGATGACACCTTTATCGAGAGAGACTTACAAATGAGGGTGGGGGCCCTCTAGTGGGGGTGGTGGGAATTGAACCTGCGATCTACTGGTTTAGAGGTCAACGCTTAAACACTGGCGGTCCCCATTATAAAAAGGAGTTACGTTCCAAGAGTTTGTTTGTAGTATGACCTTATTCAAAATGTAATAAGTCGTGTAACTTTATAATTACTCGATAAAAGTAAATAATTCATTTTTGATATCTTTCATTTGTCCACTAGGTGGCGCTTACTATAACATTCTAAGGGGAAGAAAATTTCAAACCCTTGGAAAAAATGGTGAGGGGGGGGTGTATATGGTGGCATTTTTAAAAGTAACTGTAATTTAGTTACACGTTTTTTCTCACTAACTGTAATGAATTAATGTTACTTTTATTTTGTAATTAAATTACGTAAATCCATTATGTGTTAATCCGCAACACCGGATATAAGCTATAAAAACGGTAGTTTACTGCATTCCTGCATGAAAAGAAAACAATAACACATTTAAAAGGAATAAACAGTATAAAATTATACGGTAATGTATACAGTAAGTACGGATTGTGGTGGTTAATAGGTTAATTTTTTTATACGTTTTATTAATAGGTTAATACGTTTATGTTTACGTACATTTTTTTCGAATCCGAACAAATATTTACTGTGTGGACAGGTTTGTTCGTACGGGCGAAAGTTCATAAAGGGTTTGTTCGTAGGAGCGTATGTATTACAGATTACAAATGACGCTATTCAAAATGTAATAAGTAGCGTATTCATTTGTCCACTAGGTGGCGCTTAATGGAATTAACATTGTAAGTAGCAAGAAATTTCTAACGCTCGGAAAATGTTGGTTAAATTTCCATTTTTTCCATTTTTTTATTTGTAATATTTTCTCAGTAACTGTAACGAATGACTTTTATTTTGTCATTAATTCACGTAACGCCGTTACATGTAACTAGTTACTCCCCAACACTGATTATGAACATGAAAGTTGAAAGTTATATATAAGTTGCGTAAAAGGATAAAGAAAAAAATCGGTGGTTAAAAGACGAATAAAACATTTCTATAGTTGAAAAAATAACGACATTTTACAGAGAATCACCGATTATTTCCTGTAAAGCGTTATTTCTCACTTCGTCTGCTTGCTATCGTCCGCAAAACGTACATACCACATCGCAAGGTAGATTAATCTTTTCATTTTTTTCAAAAAAGTGGAAAACCATAATTTCTTATTTATTATCATTTTAAAGGGTACATTTCTTTTCGGAGACCCTTTAAGCCCCGCCTCCAAAAGTTTGACGGTGAGATCGTAGCAGAAAGTTCTGCTCCTGGGGAACATTTTATGGATCTGAGTTGACTTTAGGAAGCCACACTGAGAGATCAGCCCCGTCCTACAGTGTGGCGAGTGTAAGAGGGTTGTGTTGTTCTCCCCAGGACGGCCTCGGGGCCCAAAAACTACAAAGGCAGTATTTGTTAGCACAGAGAGTGTTTTCTGGGATGAGATGTGGATGAGACACATCCACAGCACCTGACTCGAGGTTCCTCGAGTCAAAACTCCTGAACGGTGTGATTTGTGTGGCGTCTGATAGTTCATATCTTTTGTGTGTTTGTGTGTAGGTGCGTCAGTGTGTGTGTGTGTGTTACATAATGCTTCTTGAAGAACCCCAGGGGAACCAGTAAATAGTCTGTGAAGTCGGTGACACAATTCTGTTCTATAGTGTGTGTGAGCATGAAACACAGTGAAGACCTGCCAGTGTGTATGAAAACCTCATTTACATAATCCCTCAAAAAGAATACACATCATCAGGCTCATTAGTGTTAATCCGGGCACCCACCTTTCATCTTGTCGTCTTCTGGAAGGACAGAGAGATTAGAGAACGTCGCCTTGCCCGCCTGCCTCCAGGATCTCTGCTGCCCTGCCAGGCTCATACACGGTGCTGGCATCCTAATGTTACACCCTGATTCTCTCCTGTGTCCTAGGATCTGTCTGTGTTCATGTGTCAGAGAGAGAGAGAGAGAGAGAGAGAGAGAGAGAGAGAAAGAGAAAAGAGAGGGGAGAGAGAGAGGCTGCGTCCCAATCCCCCTCAAAACCAAGAGCCTTTTAAACGAATATATATTTCATTATTTACACTATTTTTCTCTTCCCCTTTAAGAGTCAGCATCATTCACGTCAGCAAGCATGAGGCGTATTCAGAGATGAACACACACACACACACACACACACACACACACACACACACACACATGCTTTACAGGCGTTACGAGTGCAACAGGGAAATGTCAGACTGAAAGTGTGTTGGCATGATAATACCATTTTTCTTTCTTATATATATATATATATATATATATATATATATATATATATATATATAGATATATATAGATAGATAGATAGATAGATGTATTAATAAATATTGTCTTAAAATCGACTTAAATTTTCAATTAAAAAACATAAATGTATATTGAACCCTAAATTTAATCCGTGTTTTTAGCAATTATTTACCAACAATATAACGCATGTAAAATATCACGCTTATTCCCGGACCAATGAATTGCGAATAAATAAACATGTTGTTTAAATATGTAGCATATTTAAAAGTCTAAATTCCAATAGTCTATGCAATCTCATAATGAGATTCTCAAAATGCACGTTCTGTACACTAGATGGCGCTCTGGATTAAGTGACAAAGCGGTGACGTCATCTCAAACGTCCCTTTTGCCTTTCATACCCTTTACCGTCTCATACACGTTATAAGTCTGCGGGCAAAATCATTTACATACGTTTCTATTTACAGCATTCAGCATATTTCCTCAATAGCAACAACATTCTTTCCCTGGAATAAACAAATAACCTCAGGGGCGTAAACAAGATACTGTACATTGAACCTGTATAACTTGTTATAGCACGCATTTTATAAACAACGGTTATTTATCAATATCCACAAACACTTTCTTTGCTTAAATATCTTACGCAAATACATTGAATATTACAGAAATACTGAATAATAATAATAATAAAAATAATAATATATAATAATATAATAATAATTATTATTATTATTATTATTATTATTATTAGAAAAAATCGTATGTACCAAATCAGGGGAGAAAAAAATGAATGAATTAAAAGACATACATGAAATAAACGCCGAAATATGATTTATTTCTATAATAGTACAATGTATGCAAGAGATCAGCAGAATAACCAAATAGACAACAATGGTATCCTAACAGCAGAGCAAATTATTTGTAATATATATTATATATATATATATTTATTTTATATATATATATATATATATATAATAAACAAATATGAGAAAACCCTTCACATATAGCTTTAAAAATAACAAACTAAAATTAAAGGAAGGAACTTTATATTATTCACCTGAATAATAATAATAAAGCTTTGTATATTCAACCTGATACAGCGCCCCTAGTGGACAGAGAGTTAAGGGAACTTCAAAAGGTTCCCCAAAAGAGGATGTAATGTGGATAAAACTACAAACATAAATATATCTGCAATTATTCTTCTGCGCCACATTGGTTGTTAGTCATGAATAAAAATTAGATGGATAATACAAAATAAAGAAATACTAATTGCTAATTTTTGTACAAAGTATATCAAATAAAGTTGGATTCTTTCTATTACAGCAACACCAAACACACATTCTAACACACTTTATAGCGTGTATGTAAATACCCTCAGCCAATGAAATGTGCTCTGTAATTAAAGGGAGCGCTGATAAGAAGAGAGAGAGAGAGAGAGAGAGAGAGAGAGAGAGAGAGAGGTAGAGAGAGAGAGAGAGAGAGAGAGAGAGAGGAAGTGAGACTTTTCAGTAAGGTGTACCTCACCTGTGTCTGACACACACACACACACCCATACCATACACACACACACACACACACACACACACACACACACACACACACACACACACACACACACCAGGCAGGAGAAATGGTAATAAAGCGCACTGTTTTGCAGGAACACACACACATGGAGACGACGTCCTGAATGTGATCTGAGGGAAAAGGTCAAAAGTTCAAGAAGGACATTTTCATCAAAAAAAAACAACAACAACAACAACAAAACAACAACAAAAACAGTTTCTGGCAAGAACACGTAGGTGACTCTTTATTCTATTTTAATTATGTTATAATGAGGTTCAACGAACAGAATGTAGCTTCTTGGGATGTTATTATTTATTACCAATATAGTCTGTTATTATTTATTACAAACTTGTCGTAGGGTTTAAAACACACCCTGTAAACAAATACACGTAGACAAAATAAAGAAAATCTCTTCGATTAGCAACCTGTAGTTATTTACACATGTGTACACATGTTTTGTTTTTTTCGGGGGGGTTTGAAATAATCGTTGCAAAAACATTAAAAATGCTCCGACATACTATATCTCAGGTCGTAAGAACCAGTTCCCAGTTTTAATTGCAGTTTTGGGGTGGGGCCCAAACACACCGGGAATCTAAACACCATCTCACACATCACGACATATCGCTCCTTAATGTTTATATAATAATAATAATAATAATATATATATATATATCATGAAACAACAAGAGGGAATATTAATTTTCCATGAAAATAGCCGAAAAAAATATATCTATATATTATCTATATCTATATCTATATCTATCTATCTATATCTATATATATATATATATATATATATATATATATATATATATATATATATATATATATATAATATACATTAAAGGTGTATCCTGGATGTATTTAGGACACGCTGATTTCCCATTCATGCGGCAGACAAACCCAAAATGATGGCACCCTGCCAAGTAGGTGTTCCTTTTCCCTTTGTTTAAAGGGTGCAGTAAAACTGCATTACAAACGAATGTACTCAGCCACGTTGTTACGTCCTCCCAGAGCTGTGGAATTAGACACACCTGAACATTATACGGATCTGAAGATCCCACCGGTGATTAACGATTACGCTGTTCCACACGAATTTTGTCACTATGATGGATGAGCTCGGAGATTATTATATCAAAAAGTCTATGATGCTTCCGCCACCATGCTTTAGTGTAGGTACATTGGGTTAGGCCAGTGTTGAAAGCACTTGGCTTTAACTCAGAGAGTCGGTGGGGGGGTGGTTCAAGCCCTGGTATGGCCAAGCTGCCACACTGCCCCACTTGGGCCTTTAACACTTTGTTCTCTAGGGGGCGCTGTATCGTGGCTGACCCGAGCTTTCAAAGGGGTAAATAAATAAATAATAAATAACTTATTATAACATATATATAACATATATATATAATTATAACACATGTGGTCTGTTGAGAGGTTAAATTGTGCTATACATCTTCTACGTGCCATTTTTCTTTAATGTCATCGTTCCCAAATGATGTGCTCCTCCACCCCAAAACAGCTTTTAGGCCACTTTGTGACTATACACTGCCCCAGAGGCGTTGAAGGTGCCCTGGAATGGAGTCCACATCCATGACAACCACAAAGTGCATGTTTTACAAATTCATAAATGTAGACTGACTCATCAAAGCGATAGGAGTGTCTTATTAAAGACACTTATAGATCTTATTATGTCAAATAAATAGCTGTATAATTATAACTGGGGTGTGTTCGTGTGCACAATTTTCACCCTGAAAAATTCCCAAAGAAGGGAATATGCTGGAAATTCCCCACTGTTGAACCTCATCGATCTATTAATTAATTAAGTAATTAGTTAATTGACCAATTAACTCATTAATCACCACTTTGTGCTTCTTTGCTGGCGTCAGGACCATGGCCCCCGTGTACGTGGATCTGCCGGCGTGGAATGCCGCGAGTCTCCCGTCTCTGGCGCTCCTGTCCGCGGTCATCCTGTTTGTCCTCGCCGTCACGCTCCTGGCTCTCTGTACCAGCTGTCAGCGGTGAGGGCACATCGCAACAACATACAAACACCGGCGTGTCTCGGCTACTTCACGCTCAGGGGCTTTTCATTCATCCGCTCCTTCAACCGGGGCAACATTCCAGCACAGCACGGTCAAGTTCTGCAGCTCGAGGAATCTGCCAGGAATGAGGCGTGACCCAGGCTCGAGACAAGAATCACACACACACACACACACACACACACACACACACACACACACACACACACACTGCATACATTACACGTGATGTCACTACTACTGTCACTAGTGTGGTGTAAATATATATATAAATAAAAAAGAGAAGAATTTTTAAGAAAAAAAAATAATGAAAAAATAGGCATTAGGCAGGAATAGGAATTCTCATTGATTGTAGAATTACCAATAATTAATAATGAATAATAATTACATAAAAAATAAATACTTAATACAATTAATAATTAATTTAATTTTGAATTTTTTTAATGTATTATTTATTATTATTATTATTATTATTATTATTCATCTCCTGATTATTTCACAGTCGTCTCCCAGAGGAGTTTGCGCATGTAAAAATGAAAATGTAAATGTAAAAATAATAATAATAATATTAGAATTATTAAATTACAATTATAATGAAAATAATTAATTAATTAAAAAATATTAGAAAAAACAAATACAAATATCTCTCTGGTAAAAACCATAAAGCCTTTCTAGGACTGGTGAGCTGCATACTTTTTACAGATGAAAATACAATCGAGGGGCGATAAACAAAAACACGTTTCAAAACAGAAGATTGGGTGAAAAGTCTTTGCTAAAGGTTTATACCCATCATGTTTTCTCATTTAATATTAGAAGAAATTAAATAGAAGATGAAAATGAAAATGTGTTAAAATGACGCATTTATTTATTTACCAGCAAATAATAAATAAAGAAAAAGTCTGGAATTGGGTTTAATAATAATCCTATATGCATGGTTTCTTGTGATTCATTAATTGGAAACTAAACATGAGTAAATATTTTGTTATTATATATATATATATATATATATATATATATATATATATATATATATATTATATATATATATATATATATATATATATATTTGTAAAGGATTCCCATATAGTTGCACTTATATATTTTCTGCTGCACAGGTTGCCAATAATGTTTATTATTATTATTATTATTATTATTATTATTATTATTAATTAATGATTTAAAAAGATGCAGTTCTACTCACGGTCTCCAGAGGGCAGTAAAAAAGGGTTGCAGTTATCGTGTTAGCCACTAGAGGGCGGTCAAGGTGTGTCGGAGAAATCCATTATTGGAATGAATTGTTATGAATAATATTTCTAAGGTATTTAAAGTGTAATAAGCATTCATGTCGAGTTATGCTAATGAACGTTTGTTTGTTTTAAGCAGACAGTCGTTTACTCTGGATAGAAACACGGAAATGAAGTATAAGCAGGAGAAGAGTTCCTCCACGCTGGTTCAAGTTGTAAGTTGTCATGGGGTCTGATTTCGAATGACTTGATGTGGATTTGCATTGTCAGGTCTTTCCAGTTTTCATGTTGTGACCCGTGTTTGTGCGCAGGTGAAGCCGGGAAGCGAAGCGGAGAGGAGTAAGTATTGCAGTGTCACGTTCCCCCCACGTTTCCTCGACGCGAGCGACTGTCCACATTTACCTTCTTATTCCTCTCCAGAGTTCAGCGTGCTGCCCGAGGACCTCCAGCATGGCCCCAATCAACCATACCAATCCTGGAGGAGTCACACGCTCAGTCACGACCGAGGTCACCCTTTTCTCTGTTTATGTTTACGTTGTTTTTTGTTTGCGCTCTTTATAGAGCTTTACTTGAAAATATCGTTAACGCTCCTTTACTAACTTTACGCTCTGTAACATTCGTCTAAACGAGGGTGAAATGTGACGTCTGTTAACCTGCTCTTAATTGGTAGGACATTAAGAAAGATGGTTAAGGCACTGGAGTCTGGACCACCACCACCAAGCTGCCACTAGGGGGCCCTTGAGCAAGGCCCTTAACCCTCAGTAGCGCAGCTCTGGATAAGATGACGTAAATGCATTACCACTGAGCTAATAATTTATGTGATTAATATTATTATCTATAGATTTACTTTCAACAAACATGTACAAGTGTACAAACATTCCGTTGTATTTTCACTGGAAAAACACTTTGGGAATGTTACTTTGGAAATGTAATGGATTATAGATTACACAAGGAAAAAAAAAAAAAAAAAAAAAAAATATATATATATATATAGATATATATATATATATATATATATATATATATATATATATAAAGTAAGTCATCTTTTTAGAAAGTGCTTTGTTTAATCGAAATTTACTTGAATATTACACGTTTTTTGTTTTTTTTTTCTCAGTAACCGTAACGAATTCCGAACCCGGGGCCAAAAAGTGGGAATTCTTTCCCATAGAAAACGAATGGGGTTGAAATTTCCTTCCTCACAGTTCAACCTGTGAGCGTCCGACATGCACATATGGCAAATCCACTCGTAGGGGGTCCGGAGTGGATCACGATCATATACCTCCCGAACCCCGCACACGTTCGGAATTTCGGGAAATCGGCGACATTCCGGCCCCATAGAGAATGAATGGAGAAATTTGACGGAGAAAGTCAGACATATGGTCATGTGACATGTCTAAACGCTTGTCAAATCGACGGGAGTCAGACGCTGGATAGTTTGATGATGTCACATGCCCCACCCCCTCCCTAAAAAAATGCCCAAAACTGTCATTTTTTGGTGTCTAAACACTTGTCTCTCCGAACGAGCTAGTATTTCGAAGTCAAGGGTAAACATTAAAGGGACTGTAAGGGGGTCGCGCCCGGGGCTGCGGTTTGCATCGGCAAACATGGCTCACATTCTCCTCAGGAAACGTCCCATGTCTAGTTGTTCATTTATTCTCTTTTTTTTGTACGTCTCTCTGGATAAGGGCGTCGCTAAACGAGGTAAATGTAGATGTTCCACACTAGCTAGAGAGTTCCTGGTTTGGTCCCAGAGCAGCGCAGCAGGATTTATGTGCGGTGACTGGGCAGGACATTCCATGATAGATAACACTCCAGACGACTGTTTGCTCTCTAAATAACGCTGACGGAGTTTGCTGACGTTCGGATGGAAATGATGTGTGGAATGTATGGAATGGCAGCCATGTTGGTTCAGGATCCCTTCCACTGTTTAACCTACGTTCGAGATTTCACTCCAAAAAGTGACTGTTAGTGCCCAGGGTGAAATGGCAGGTTTGTTTTTGTGGCTATTTGTGTTGTTAATATCACAATATATGTGCTAATGGGGCTAGTTTAGCAGTGTTAGCTAGGTTAGCTAGCTGTGTTGGTTTGGTGCTATTTGCTGGTTGGACGAAAGGAGCATGAAGGACTGCAAAATGCCTAAATTCACAAACTTGAGGGAGTACGCTCGTCTCTGTGCGTATAAATCGACATGTTTACAGCTTTGTTTATTAAAAATGGACTACATATTTGTGAAAAAACATCACCTCAAAACAGTATTTGCTACAAATACCAGAGAGCAAACACTTCGTTAGCGTACTTACGTGGAAATTTCGTGTACTTTACTGGAGTCGTTATTTTTACTTCTTACACTTTACATTGTCACACAAATACCTGTACTTTCTTCTCCTTATGTTTTAAAAAACAGTTTTCATTCATAACTAAGAAATAAAAAAAACACTATCCGGATAAACGTCTCCATCCGGATCGAGTGAATGCGATTGGATGAGATATGAACATATACCATTCCCATACACTATTGGTTTGTACTCGATCCGTCGCACCTGCACACGACACGCAAATCACGTCGCACTCCGGCGAGGATGTAAACAGTGTTGATGTCGTTACACGAAAAAAAAAAGGGATTATTCCTCCACTCGTTTATCAAACGTGTGTTTTCTCTTCATCCTCCGCAAATGACGATACAATAGGGAGTTCTGTAGATCAATAAATTAGCGATCGTGATCACCTAAATGTCCTTAATGGCATTTCCACCCCCTTACATGACATTTTATTTAGATACTCATTCATTCATTCATTCATCTTCTAGCACTTTATCCGATCTTGCCTCGGGTCACGGGGAGTCTGTGTCTATCTCAGACGTCTATGGGCATTAAGGCAGGATACACCCTGGATGGAATGCCAACCCATCACACACACACACACACACACACACACACACATCACACATTCACACTAGGGACAATTTTCCAAGGTGCCAATCAACCTACCGTGCATGTTTTTGGACCGGGAGGAAACCGGAGAACCCGGAGAAAAAACCCCTGAGGCACGGGGAGAACATGCACAAACTCCACACACACATGGCCGAGACGGGAATCGAACCCGGACCCTGGCGGTGTAAGGCGAACGTGCTAACCGCTAATCCACCGTGCGCCCAAACCTGTACTGTTACACTTTTATTTGTTTCAAAAGCTCTTTTTAAACCATAGTATCTACAATTCTACCTGAGTAATAAACGTTTTGACACCAGGGACAAATAAGTCCAGCCTTGTCTGTTATAGGAGTAAACACATGTTTATTATATATTTCATGATTGTTTTTCTTTCCCCTGCAGAACTCAACATACAACATATAGGAGTGAACCATGACTTGGAGACCATATAGGGAGTCTGACGACGAGTATGTACACTAAACTCTACATGTCACGTAGCGCTATCATGTTTTTGTTTGTTTTTTGGTGGGGGGGGGGGTTAAAATAATGAACAGAGCTTGATCATTTGATCTCTAACAGGAACATCCTCACTGGGTCATCATCATGGAGTCTCGAACCGGGTCTGCTCACGCCAAAACTACTTCTCCTTAACAAACAAGACATGAATAACATATCCCACTCCTCGCTGTCTCATCATACCACGTGCTGAAGAAAAGAAAGCGATCTCGCGGCGCTCTAAAATAGAGTATCGGCACCAGATGATTGACTTTGGCGGAAATGAGATCACTAATGTGCGGAGAAGAACATCAGGGGTTGTCGAACATCTCACGAGTCAAAGGAACCTGCTCTACATTATGATCCAGAAAGTTCAAAAATGTCCAAGAGAAACCCTCGTATACAAATATGGATGTTTTTAGATATTATAAAAGTGGATTTTATTTTGTATTTTTTTTTTACCGTCGGTGTCGGGGAATCTGAGATTTCAGTCTACCTAACGTTTTGGGGAAATTCCGGGCGATAAAAGCTAAACATTTGTAGCAATTTGTTTAATATACTAACCTTAAATGAAATGATTAACATCTAACACGACTAACCGTAAGAGGCTAAAACTGAAATAGCATTTCCCAAAAGAAACCAGGGTCAGTTTAACCCCTTTGTGCCTGAATTTATTTACATTTATCATAGAGAAAAAATTAATTATGTGTTTTTTTTTTGCTTTCAAGAAGATTCTATAATTGCGCAATTTGTTTACGTTTACGTTTACTACGTTCAGGGCCAAACTGTATTAAGCCAAACTCCGAACTCCCGCACCCCCTTAATTCTTTTTTTTTATGCACTCTCACTTGTGCATGTGTTAGTGAACAGCTGTGGATTTATATATAGACATTCACAACAGGGATACGAAAACAACAACAACAACAACAACAACGCACAGACAGCTGGAAAAAAACAATTGAAATAAGTTGCCAATTAATCCAATAATGCAGCTCAGCCACTGCAGCGCCTCTCTCCAGACACATGACAAACTCCTCCAGGTGCCATAATTTAATAACAGGCGATTTTAGCGCTGTTAACTCCCAATGCACCAAATGTTCAATTGATAAATAAAACCGGATTTGCTTTGATTTGGAGTCGGGTTTCTGATTAAGTCGGGTTTTCTGATTTCGTTTTCCGTCTAACCGGATTTTCGGTCATTTATCATGTAAATGCTCTGCAAACGTTTTACAGTAAACCTGTCGCGAGTCGTTATCACTTCATCGGTCTTGATGAAAAGGGTGCGAGGCGTTACGTAACCCGTGTATGGGCGGGACCGAGGAGATGGAAATACTTAACTCCTTGTATTCTCGTTCCTTTCGAGCGGGTTTTTTTTTTTTTTAATAAATGGATTAAAAAGTTTCACTCGGAGGATGATCGCTCTCTCTATGTTGTGCCTCGAGCTATAAGCGCTGAGGAACCCAAACAGGCTTTTCTTTACCTCCCAACCTGTCAGTCATGTTTCCTGCTAATTCGGAAAAATACTAGCTTAGTCCTGTGTTTTGGGTATTACCGAGCCTGGGGTAATGTCCGGAATCCCCAAATCACTACTTTAAACCTAAAGATATTTATTGCTCGTCTTTACAATAAGAGTTTATCCTTTAAAAACATTTGGCCTGCATCCATTCATTCATTCATTCATTCATCTTCTAGCGCTTTATCCGATCTTCCCTCGGGTCACGGGGAGTCTGTGTCTATCTCAGGCGTCTATGGGCATTAAGGCAGGATACACCCTGGATGGAATGCCAACCCATCGCACACACACACACACACACACACACATTCACACACTAGGGACAATTTTCCAAGGCGCCAATCAACCTACCGTGCATGTTTCTGGACCGGGGGAGGAAACCGGAGAACCCGGAGAAAAACCCCCTGAGGCACGGGGAGAACATGCACAAACTCCACACACACATGGCGGTGGTGGGAATCGAACCCCCGACCCTGGAGGTGTGAGGCGAACGTGTTAACCACTAAACCATTATATATTATATATATATATATATATATATATATATATATATATATATATATATATATATATATATATATATATATTGATGAAGCTTTTATTGTTTTAAAACACACACAAAAAACCCTTTTTTTCTCTCCTATTGAGATGTTATTTAATAATAGAATATTTACATTTAAATGCTCGAACGGTAAATATAAACGACCCATGAATCAAATATTTAAAAGCGATAATTACCTGACACGGGCACGGAGGATTAGTGGATCGCCTCACACCACCAGGGTCCGGGTTCGATTCCTGTCTCGGCCATGTGTGTGTGGAGTTTGTGCATGTTCTCCCCGTGTCTCAGGGGGTTTTTCTCCGGGTTCTCCGGTTTCCTCCCCCGGTTCAAAAAAAAACATGCACGGTAGGTTGATTGGCACCTTGGAAAATTGTCCCTAGTGTATGAATGTGTGTGTGTGTGTGTGTGTGTGTGCCCTGCGATGGGTTGACATTCCATCCAGGGTGTATCCTGCCTTAATGCCCATAGACGCCTGAGATAGACACAGACTCCCCGTGACCCGAGGGAAGATCGGATAAAGCGCTAGAAGATGAATGAATGAATGAATGTTACCTTTTATGTTAAGGAGTGCCTCCAAGGATCACTTCTAAACCCCCCCAGAGTTTTTCATTTTAATTCAATAATCTTCCGCAATTTCCACCCAAACGCAATAGACTAGGTTTTAACTAAATCCCGGTCTGTGATGAACACCTCCACGGTCACATTTCTTTATGCAGATGACCTTCTGATCAGATGTCGGACTCGGCGCTCGTGGGGTCGCAACTGTTTCAGCGCCATATGTCCTGCAAATGCTGACCTTACGCACATATGTTCCGAGCAGGTCATAATACGTTATAAGTGTTAGATGCAATGTTACGTCAATACAAGTGTCTACTTTTTAATATGGAAACATTAAATGGTAGGGAAAGTACAAGCAGCACCACACGTAGCGTTATAATGACTCATGATTTTCACACCGATATTATTTGAGCACACACACACACACACACACACACACACACACACACACCACTGCTTTAAGCTCTCTACTGCTGACACCACATATAATGTGATGGAGTTAGCGATTTTTATTTCCGTTCGAGGGATACTCCGGTGTTTCTCAACCTGATCGCTGGTTTAATTAACAGTTCCACGCCGTCATTTTGCACCACACGGACAAATTCCAGAATGTTACAAGAACGTTTTGACACACAGACCGGATGTTGGTGATGACATCATACTAAATAACGTCATCACATTCCACAGACCAGGCCATCACCACGACCCTAGATCTGACCCGCATCCACCTGGACATACTTTCAAATGCTGTTCTGAGACTTCAGCTGATCGAGAAGCCTAGTGGGTCTGAACATCTCCCTCTACAACTGGATCCTGGACTTCCTGACTGGGAGAGCCCAGTCAGTCGGGATCGGGAGAAATATGCTCCAGCACCACCATACTGAGCAAACTGGTGTCCCTCAGGGCTCTGTGCTAAGCCCTCTGCTGTTTACTCGCAACTTGGTAGCAATGCGGAGCTCGAACTATATCGTTCGTCGATGACACGACCGTGATGGGTCTCATCAGCAAGAACGACGATGTGCATCACCTATCAGCCTGGTATAGAGTCTGTCGTCAAAACTAAAGAGATGGTTGGAGAGCATCCAGGCCATTCTCCACTGATCACTAAGATCGCCAAGCGAGCCGAATTCCTCGGTGTTCATCTGACGGAGAAGCTCACCTGGTCATCAACTACATCGGCAAGAAAGCCCAGCACTTCTTGAGAAGGCTGAGGAAAGCCCATCTGCCACAGCGAATCCAGACAAGGTTCTACAGAGGGACCATGGACAGCTTTCTGAGCAGCTGCCTGGTTTGGGAAGTGTCTCGGATCGTGAGGACAGCTGAGAAGATCATCGGAGTCTGTCAACCCCTCGGTCACGGACATTTACACCACACGCTGCGTCTGCAAATCTAACTGTATTGTGGACGACCTCACACACCCCCCTCACACACACTCAAATATGTGCTACTGTTACAACATAATGCACACTTCACCTCGTATGTACATGTGTTCAGTACACCCCATATTTATTATAATCACGTATACTGTTTATGCTGTTTACATGCTGTTCTTTGCACACCATTGCTGTTTTTTTGTGTGTGTGTGTTTGTCATTATTGTTTACATTTCACTATTTTGCATGTTGTACTCTTTTGTACATACATATATATATATATATATATATATATATATATATAATATATATATATATATATATATATATATATATATCTATATATAAAATATAATGGGGGCACGGTGGTTTAGTGGTTAGCACGTTCGCCTCACACCTCCAGGGTCCGGGTTCGATTCCCGTCTCGGTCCATGTGTGTGTGTGGAGTTTGTGCATGTTCTCCCTGTGCCTCAGGGGGTTTTTCTCCCGGGTTCTCCGGTTTCCTCCCGGTCCAAAAACAACATGCACGGTAGGTTGATTGGCACCTTGGAAAATTGTCCCTAGTGTATGAATGTGTGTGTGTGTGTGTGTGTGTGTGTGTGTGTGATGGGTTGGCATTCCATCCAGGGTGTATCCTGCCTTAATGCCCATAGACGCCTGAGATAAACACAGACTCCCCGTGACCCGAGGGAAGAGATCGGATAAAGCGGTAGATGATGAATGAATGAATTAATAATATATAATATAATATATATATAGATATATATATATATATATATATATATATATAATAGATTTTGCAAGTATATTGTATTTTCTCCTGCACCCACCCCATGGTGTTTGCACAAGGTTCCACACCATGCACTTTATGTAGCTAGGACAACGGCTAGTCCATGTTATGTGTTTTATATATATATATATATATATATATATATATATATATATATATAGATTTATAGTTGGAATGACAATAAAAGCTTCTTGATTATTATTCTAATTCTGCAGATTTGAAATGGAGGCTTCATGTCCTGCCTTTTCTAAAACAGGAAACTTGTGTTGGATGTTTCTAGAGGGACAAACAAGAGTTTCAAAAATGCAGCCCACCTAGAAACTAAAAGGCAAAAGGTCATTGATGGTGGTGGGGGTGGATGTGGAAGGCTGGGGGGGGTGTGAGTGTGTGTGTGTGTGTGTGGGGTTGTGAGGTCGCTAAAGCAGAGAGTCATGAGATTTTAATCTAAGTTGGAGAATGGCCTGGTATCACTGCACTGTGTTTTATAGTTTCACTCATTCTATTGAAATCAATAGACTGTATATATTTATTTCTCCCCCGGGTATTTACAATCAAAGGTTTGTGTGTCCTTAAATGATATTTACAGCCCGGGATTGTCAAACTATATGAGATTGAGGTGTTGAAATTTCGGATGCATGAAGTGAAAACTTTCTTCGCGTGTATTGCGGTGGGTTTGCACTGTGTGCAACGTGTGAAACTCCAGGTCGTCTTTTCCTGTCCTAACTTAAGCACTTCGCCACGGCGAAGGTTGATTATTCAAATCAAGAGTTTTACAAGCAAGCAAACAAACAAACAAACAAAAAGGTTGATTGTTCAGAAGGGTTTGTGTTTACCAGAAATTGTATGGAGGAAAAAAATGGATTTAGTTTGGAACCTAAACTTTTAAGGGTACAAGTTAAAAAGTCTTTTGCATTTCGTATTTGCATTTTGTATGATGTGTGTGAAAAATAGTACGTGTATATATATATATATATATATAGAGTATAGAGAGAGAGAGAGAGAGAGAGAGAGAGAGAGAGAGATAGAGAGAGAGAGGGTCATTGTATGTCATCATCTTACTGTAATTACCATCGAGCTCGTGTTACATAGGGGTTTATTAACAGACTCGTGCTAATGCTAAAGGTAAAAGAGTCGTTGTAACCGTAGTGCACGCGCACTACGGTTACAACGGGGGGAGGCGTTATAACGCGACGTGCAGAGCGAGCTCGAGGAGACACGTGCTCTTCTGCACGTACACGTTCCTTTATGCGCAGAGGCACAGCAGTTGCTCGTCAGCGGCGCGCACGTAATAGTCGTAAACGGCGTGTGTGTGTGTGTGTGTGTGTGTCGGAATCAGCAAGTAAGCACAGTAGGGAGGGTTAAACAGCAACAACAACAACAAAAACACCACTAAAAAGAATCAAGAATAAAATGCAGACCCGTGTGACGTCACTAGGACATACCTACGCACTATGAAGTGCAAGCACACAATGCGGAGCAAATCCATATTGTTATAATATATATATATATATATATATATATATATATATATATATATATATATATATATATATATATCTTGATAAACATAAACCAAACAAAATACGTTCTGCTTCTCGTGCTTCCCGAAGTCCCTGTGTCGTTTGGAGGAACAGTGCACGGGGTGGAGTTAGCGGATTTGTGTTTACGGATTAAGGATTTATGGTGTGTGTAATTAGAAACCGCACTGTGCTATGTTATGGAGGAGCAGTTATGTAATCACTTCCCCGTTTCCTCCTGCACGCACCACATGCAGCACTGCACAGCTCCCCTGCAGCTCACAGCACAAATAATAAATAAAAAAAACAAAAACAAATAAATAATAATAACTTTCGATGCACGTGTGCAAACGTGGAATTGCTATTACATGCACAAGGAAAAAAAAATATATATATATATATGTGTGCATTTGGATTAAACAGTAGCTTCTGTAGCACTGAAGGTGAAAATGCAAATTATTCTTCCATCGTGCTGAGAAGGTCCTCATTTTTCCCTCTTTTTTTCCTTTTTAAAACAAGCTACCATGCACACACATACAAAAAAAGAAAACTACATTCTTGGCCATTGTGGCCAATGCCTCCTGCACGCAGGGTTGCCAAATTGCATGGGTTTGTTTTTTTTTTTTTGTTGTTGTTAAGTCTTAAAATTCCACCTTACGCACAGCAAATCCTCTCCTCCGCCTTGTGGATACTAAAAACCGAGTCAACGCACATCTAAATAAAGCAAAACGAAGCCAGAAACGAGTGGAACCGTTCTTGTTGTTGGGATTTTTCGGTCAGGAATGAAGTTTAAATATAGAAGGGTTTTTTTGGTGTTGGATTCGACCTGGCAACCCTGACCCACCAGGCTGGCGTAAACAAGTCGGGATTTTAGGGCGTGTGTCTTACGAATCGCCTTCCAGCCAATCACAGCGCACATCCTGCCCACATGGCTGGGTTGTTTACTACAAGCGCTGTAGAGAGGAACAGATAAAGCCAGGAACTGACTCAAACCGGAATCTACAGCGGATTACAAACGCCACGCCATCCCGCGGCCCAAAAGACACTTCTGTAGATGCAATTCCGAGGTTTACGCTCTATTTATAAACACTTATAACTTCATCATAACATTCTTCCCAGTGCACAAAACATAGCATTGACTGTTGGAGGCAAAGCAATCATTAGTTTTCCATTTTCCCCCCATTTCATATCACAGCAGTTGGGAAACTTGATATTAAAGGATAACATTTCACATTTTTTTATCCATATATGGTTAAAAGAACAAGTATGTTCCTATTGTTTTTATACCCTGGAAACAAGTCGTTTACATCGGAGACTCCTTCAATAAGCGTTAATTAAACACAGTTGTTTACATGCATATGCAACGGGAATGCGCAAAATCACTTGACTCGTTTATGGTGGAAAACTTGCAAAATGTTGGAGACCCTCGCCTGATTCTGTCAGTATTCAGATCGATTGCACAAATGATAAATAAATGTCAAGCTAGTAAAGTAAGAATAGGAATTGCATATATACACGGATAATTGTTGCATGCTAATGAGACCTGGGTCGTCCCTGTGCTGGGAGAGTTGTGTGGTGGTGGTGGTAGTAGGGATGGTGAGGTGATCGAGGAAGAACGCTGTGGAGGAGAAAAGAAGGCATGGGCAGGATGGAGCAGGAAACAAAGCTGGAAAGATCAAAACTGGAAGAAAAAAACGTGAGATTTTTCCTCGTGCATGAATATAGTGATTTATCGATCGATCTGTTAAGGTTCCATCAAACATATCGTTCATTGTTTTGTTCGTTAAATTAGTGCATGTCTAATTATAGGATTGTGTGGCGTTATTTTAGAAGCGATAATGCGTTTTTGTGCTCATATTTAGAGCTGTCTTACAATAAGTACTGGAGCAGGCCACAAAGTAGTAAAAGGCCATGGATCCTTTGGTGCACACACACACACACACACACACACACACAGAAAAAAGTTCTATTTTATTGACTTATCGGGTGTGCATATTATTTCCTTAATGAATGAATAATTTCCATTCACTAATTCTCAGGCGGTTGTTTCATGCATTGACGCTTTAATCTCATTGGATCTGCATTGCGTTAAGTTACATTTTCATTACGTACGTGCTCGTTCTTAAATTATATAATGTAATATGATATGCAGCAAATCCCACCCACCCATGTCGGTGGAGAGATTGTTTTGCGTAAAACCGGTTTATGGTGCTAAATAAAAAAATAAATAAACAAAATGGGTGTGTGTGTGTGTGTGTGTGGAGGGGTGTGTGTGCGCTGTTGTAAAGAACGAATAAACACCCGGGTGACACTGTGCCATCGAGCTGAAAGCTTTCTGAAAGGCTTCAGGTTACAAGCGGGTCGATTGGGAAAGCGGCACGCCCACCGCCGGTGGCCGGCTTTACAGCGCGCGTTCCCGGTGCGACTCCGGTGCGGGTTTTGCCACGTGCTCGGGGTGCGCTTTTGGAGAGAGAGAGAGAAAAAAAAGGTTTGCGAGTCGGAGCCGGTCAGAGCAAGTTCAGAGAGAGAGAGAGAGAAAAAGAGAGAGAGAGAGAGGGAAAAAACCCAGAAAGAGGGGGAGTGTGAGCTGGAGGAGACTACGAGCAGGTACGCAATGTTCATTCAAAGGGGAAAAAAGCCCCAGAGTTAGGCTGCAGATCGGTGTGTGTGTGTGTGTGTGTGTGTGTGTGTGCGTTTATGCATTGCGGTTTTATTTCCTTGCATATTTATTTATTTATTTATTTTACGTTACGCTAGTGAGTGAAAGTACCGAGTGGCCGAGGGAGGGAGGGAGGGAGTGAGCGGGGTGGGTTTGGCTTCGTTCCTATTAGGGGAAAGGAGCAAAAGGAACGAGCGAGAACTTTTTTTTTTTAATAACAGCGAGATTCTGCAAAGGAGAAGAAGAAGGAGAAAAAGAAGAAGAGCACGGCTTACTCGCGTTACACGGCGCTTTATTGCACTTATACCGCGGCCGACCCCCCTGGTCAGGAGAACGCGCTCCAAGTAAACAAGGTGGGTTTCGGCTGAATCTTCGTTCAATCGCCGCCCTTCACTCGAACCACCCACCCCGTGGTGTTTTGCACGTATGTGACGTCATCTATACGTTGATAACCGTCCGTGGGGCAGCGATCAAAAAGCGACTGGGTGGTGGAGAAGGAGGAGGAGGTGTGGGTGCATTTTTTTTGCTCCGTATTTTAGATCCTGCCCCTGATTGAAGTAATGCATCTGGAGAGATTGTAAAAAAATGACGTTATACGGAGTGTAAACGTGTACGTTGTTGCAGCAGAGCGCGCTTTGACGCCGAAACATTTGGCGACGTTGACATTGTATTCCAAGCCGAAAGTTTTGCGGAGCGCGGCATGCAACACCATGGAGGAACATTGACCAGAAGGAGCTCTGGGGATCACTTTCGCTCGGCCTTTACTGGAATGGCGGTAACTTAAAACCGACTTTCATTTCAGCCGGCTTTTAGGGCCGAAACCGTAACACCCGAATTACGCCCGTCATGCCCATCGCTGTAGGAGAACCGCAGGAGGGGAAGTTCTACCCGGGTGTCATCTCGGATCTCCTCTGATAACAATCCAGAGAAAGGAAGCCTTTTAAAGCCTCATGGTGTAAGGTCATGTGATCTGGTGGTCATGAGACGCTGGTGTCATTGTTAGGGTTTGACACTTTTTTTTTCTTGATGCATTGATTAGTCACAGCGTAAGACCTGGTCTTACATGATGATGATGATGATGATGGTGGTGGATTAACCAGGGGCTCCTGGCTCAGGCTGTAATCAGTGGGGGTTTGATGGTCTCGCTAGGCTTTAATTATCACATTGTGCCCTCTTTTATATTGTAGCATTTCAATTACGTAATCGCCGGGTCGTAATTCTCAGCCAAGACGTTGGTGACGACGTTGTTTGTTACATGGTGCGTGACAATTTCCGGAGATTCCATAGTGATGGGGGGGGGGGGGGGGGGGGTAGTTGATTATTATATAACAGCATGTCATCGGGTGCTTTCTTCCTCTTATACCACAGCAGTTTGCTACTGATTGCAATGTATCGGCTCTAAAAAGCCACGTCTTGATTGCTCCCGAGGTTAATTATGGTTATAAATAAACGGCTAATGGTAATGAGACATTTTCGCTTTGGAATCCGAATTCTTGAACGAACAGGTTTTTCACGAATACGGCGGTGAACATTTTCCGTTTCCTTTTTCTCTCCCGCGCAGGAGTAACGATGGAGAAGGTGCTAACGGCGACGGCGCTCCCGAGGACCAGGTTAGGGAAGCGGTCTCCGATGGGAGCCTTGGTGTGCAACTCCTCGGCAGAGGGTCTGGCGGATTTAGGAGGACACGGAGACGCGGACGGAGCTCATACCGTGTCAGGGATTGGAGCCCACCGGGTTAAACTATACCCAGGACAGAGGGTAAGTAGCAGTCTCGCGATCTCTCTCTCTCTCTCTCTTTTTTTTTCTTCTTTAATTTGTTCGTTAATTGGGTTGTCGTGCTTCAGGTGTACGTCCACTGCGGTGGAAAAGAGCACGCCGGCGTCGTGGAGCAGCACAACCACGTGGACAACGAGGTGTCCATATTCGTCCAGCAGCTCGGTCAGAGCGTGCACAGGAAGCTGGAGGACGTGTGGCTGAACCCGTCCGCCGCCGCCGCCGCCGCCCATCACCCCGTGTCTTCGTCAATCGACGTCCCGAAAAGGTTTGCTTGTTGCCTAGAAGCGCTTTTTTTTTTTTACGTTTTCGTCTCCTCTGCGCGCCTGTGACCTTCCCCGCTCTTCTCAGCAGGAGCGTCGAAAGTGCCGACATGGATGAAATCATGGCCGCCATGGTGCTGACCAGTTTGTCCTGCAGCCCGATGATCCAAAGCCCCATTCACGGAGACCCGACTCCAGGTGTGCGAACTTCCTGATGTGACTTCTGGTAATATAGAATACAGAAACGATTGTTGACCGTCGCGTTGGTTTGCAGCGGCGAACGGGACCGAGAGCACCGGGAGCGAAGTGTCCGACGGCGGTTACTGGAGCTGCGACCACGGAAACAGCAGTCCGGCGCCGTCGCCCCACGACGCCGAGTCGGACCGCACCCCTCCCGTCGACGACGGTCTGGACATGGAGATGGACCAGGTGCTGTTCGACGAACCGGCGCCGAGGAAACGCAAGGTAAGCGATTTTCACCTCTTGCTTTTCGGGAAGGTCTGATAGGGAAGTAAAAGTGTGTAATCGGTATCTTATGGCGCAGAACTCGGTGGCGTACAGGTGCCTGTGGCCGAACTGCGGCAAAATCCTCACCACCATCGTCGGCATGAAGCGCCACATTCGCACTCTTCACCTGGGGTAAGTGTCTCGAAAAACGTCGTGCAGATTTGATTCTTTCGGAATCGTCAACAGGTGTTTATTTGTTTACCGAACGAACCGTTAGTACAGGGAGTTTTACGCCGCACTCTTACTCCCGTTAGGAAGCACGGCGAACAGGAGCGCTGCCGGCGAGAAGAAGACTTCTACTACACGGAAGTCTACCAGGGCGCGGAGCAGCCGACCGGCCGCAGCACGCCGTCCAGCCCGAGCCACCAGAGATCCTCTCCGCCCACGCCGGAGCTTCTCCAGCCCAGCCTCCTCAGCCAATCGGCTCCCAGCAGCTTCTGGCAGGTCCACTCTGAACACTCGTACCAGGTGAGGTCATCGATCCGAGGGTGGTGCCGTGTTTAACGTTGTCTTTATACGCGGAAATAAACGTACAGCACGAATCCTTTTATCTTGTAAACATATCTGTGGTTTCGCGAGGGTTTCGTTATGGAAACGCACGCAAATCACGGCGGTAATATTTCCGTTCGTCGGGTCACGATAAAAGGAAGCTGTGTGCAAATAAATAAATAAATAAATACCGATATGAGCCACTGTTTGACTCGGGTATGGAGTGTAAACATGAATAAGGAATCACACGTTCTGTGTCGTGCTGTTATAAATGTCTATGTAATGTATATCATGTCTTCGAAAAGCTTACAGAGTTGTTTTTTGTATGCGTGTGTGTGCCAGGCTCCACCTCCTGTTGCTTTGACTCCGTGTAAAGCGGTGTGTGTGCCTGCCCCGCCCCGCTGGACGCCCCTGGTCACGGCACACCAGAACAAACAGGTCAGCCTCTCCTCCGTCATGCTTTACTTCTTCCCTGGAAGCATGTCGAGAAGTTGAAATACGTGCTCCGCTCGCGAGCTCGTGCTGTGACTCATTACGAATGCGTCAGGCAATAAATTAGGCCATAGTGTGAAATCCTGAGCAATAAGAAAGGTTAGACGGACTGCAGTGTTGCTACTGAGACTGCAAAATGTCCATGTTGGGTTGGTTTGGGCCTTTGTTCTGCAGCCAGTCAGTTTTTGCAATACAACTCTGCCATCTAGTGGAGGACTAATCAAAGTACAGGCATTGGGTGTATGTTGTTTATATGTCCGATATATATATATATATATATATATATATATATATATATATATATATATATATATATATACTCTATAATATATAGTATATATATATATATATATATCACAGTATATGTATATATGTGCATATGTATATATATATATATATATATATATATATATATATATATATATATATATATATATATATATGATACAGGCATTGGGTGTGTGTGTGTGTGTGTGTGTGTGTGTGGATAAGCTATGTTATATATATCTATATTATATATATATATATATATCTATTAGTGTGTGTGTGTATATATGTGCAAGCATTGGGTGTATGTTGTTATATATTCGTGTTTATATATATATATATATATATATATATATAGATATAGATATATATATATTTAATGCATGCATGATTCTTGTCCTGAGCTTTTTATTTCATCAGCACTGTGTTATATATGTTTATATATATATATATATATATATATATATATATATATATATATATATATATAATATATATATATGAATGTTCCCTTGCTTGTCGTTTTTAGGCCGCCCCGTTCCGTCGGCGCTCGGTGAGCGTGGGAGAACAGTGGCTCCAGAACCACAGCGCCCCCCCCAGGCCGCCGCACCTCGCCAGTGTTTCACCGCCGAGGACCCACTGCGCTACACGGTCCGTTCCCCCTTGTTTAGCGTGTTCCTATTATAAAACGATGAATAATAATAATAATAATACATGAAATGATATAATACAGGTTTATAACAGAAATTCTATACAGACGTATTTTAAATAGAAACTTGTAATAACCATAAATTATCGGATAAGATAAATACCAAGACGTAGTACACGTACTTTTAAAGTAAACAAAAAAACAAAAACAACCTAAAATAAGTTATGTGAAATTCGAAAAGTCCTCATAAAATACAATAGAAATAAGATAATGCACGAACACAGATACATATATTATTGTTGTTTTTTTTTGCACTGTAATGATGTTTTTCCTCATTTGTTCTCTCCACAGGAGGGTCCGAGGCGAGGCGAAAAAGTGCCGGAAGGTGTACGGGATCGAGCACCGGGATCAGTGGTGCACGGCCTGCCGCTGGAAAAAAGCCTGCCAGAGATTTTTGGACTGAAGTGTGTTCCGGAGTGTGAACGCCGTGCGATCCGGGAGACTGTGGAGGAAACGGTGGAGAGAGAGAGAGAGAGAAGGAAACGAGAGAGAGAGAGAGAGAGAAGGACGAGTGAAATAGAGCGGTGATGCAATTGGACTTTGGGAAAACTTTTTTTAACGTTTTAATGTTTTACGGTGCTGTTTTTTTCCCCCCCGCTCATCTCGGCGTCCGTTTATCTCCGGAACTTCCTCCAGCAGTCTTCCCGAGGTCGTCTCAGTGCCCGTGTTCTTTCTTCACTACGAAATAAACAGCCGTATTTCGGTGTGGATCGTGGCGCTCCGTATGGTTTACCGTGAGAGATTCGCAGTCATTCCAGAAAAAAAAAAACTGCCTCTTTTTTTTTTTTTTTTAATGTTTTTTTTCTCTTTGTCATGGAAAGACTATTTTTTTAAGGGCAGCTCGACGGTGAAAGTGAATTATATGGACATGCTTTAAAAGCATACACACCTTTATGTTTATGTATGCCATGTATACCAGCTAAAGTGCTGTTATGTGTTTTATAACGAGCAAAAATGTTGTTGTTTTTTTTTTTTATTGAGATTTGATCCGTCTCTCTTGTATCTTATGCGCAAAACGCTTTTTTTTTTTCTCTGTCAGTGTTTAATAACGTCTCCAGCAATTTGATTTCACGCAAAAGACAAAAAAAAAGTGACCATTCTTTCTATCGGGAATCATTTTTCATTCTCATACGCAATTTTTTTTTTTTTTTTTTTACATTTTTTTTATTTTTCCCCCGTTCCGACCGAGTCGAGTCTCGTTTTTTTTCTTTCTTCTTGTTTTTAATTGTACTTCTGATCACTCCCTTATTATCACTCAAACTGCACTACTATAACTTGTGTAAAGATCCAAATGATTTAAATCAGATTTATAAAATTGCTTCAGCATGGGTTTGTAAAACACATTGTTTTTTTTTGGTGAACATCTTGATATACTATATAATATATATTATATATATATATATATATATATATATATATATATATATATATATGTATATGTATATGTATATGTATATGTATATGTAAACGAAAGGAAATTTCTTGTATAATAACAATTAATATTTCTGCCACGCAACAAAATAATAATGAAAAAAAAAAAATACACACTTCATGGAAAATGCTTTAATATTTTTGGGTCCAAGCATTAGATTTTTCATTTTCTGTATTTTTATTTTGATGTGCTGATTATTTTAAACTCTAAAATTGTCTTCATGCACAATTTGCAAGACTTTCAGATATGACAAATGGGAAGAATGTTGGATCATCATCAGGAACTTTTTTTTTTTTTTTTTTTCCCCTCCAATAAAGTCTGAAGTAACTTCCGGAGCACAGTGGTTATAACCTGTATGGTATTTTGCATGAAATGACTTCTGGAGCTTTACATTTTAAAATTGTCATTTTCATGTTTTAATACACTTTCTATCAAAGTCATCATGGTGTGGGGTTTCTACTTTTTTTTTTCCTCACAGACAAAAATAAATCCAGCGTTTTCTGTATACTTGCATTTTTTTTACCCCCTCCCCCCCTATTAATCTTTATTCTATATGTAGCTCAGAAGGAAATTACTGACATTACTGACAGAATTATAAAATAAAAAATGACTGGTCAAAAAAGCAGCAACAAAAACAGCGAGACACAACCATGTGCTTCATGACAAACCACAACAGAAATAGTAAACTGTTTTATTGAGATTTTTTTTTTGTCTCTATATACAATTAACATAATGAGAGATATATTATGATTTATCAGTCAAGTAAAAGAAAAGGGGTTTGCGAGATGGCGACTAAATAAAAATGTACATAAACGCATTACACTTTCCTTAATTCTCTTTTAAATGAAGTATTTGCCGTTGTGTTTATTTGTGGAACCAGGATAAAGTGGATGTCCGTATCACCAAGGAGAAATGTCACACTCTGTACATGTTGGTCTCAGTGATTTATAGGAAGGAGGGATTGTTGTGTTTTAATGTCCTCTAGCTGTCAGCAGGAGGGGGGGGGGGGCTCTGAACAGATGAGCTGTGGAAGATTAATAATAATAATAATAATAATAATAATAATAATAATAGTAGTAGTAGTAGAATAATTAATAAATAATAAAATAAACACTTCATCTTGTCCTTCCTTCTAACTAGAACCTCGTCATGGATTATAATCCACCAAGATGCGGCTAACACTTCCCACGAAGGCCATACTGCTAAAATGTCCCATGAATACATTATAATGCATTATAACTGGTAACGACTAATTTTGTCAATATTATTGGTTTGTGTAGGTGTTTGTTAGTAAAGCAGGGAAAACAACGTGTTTTTAAGACACGAAAGCCTATAAATGTAGGAAATAAAGGACACGAGGTGGACACGAGGAGGACACGAGGTGGACACGAGGAGGACACGCCCCCTCCCCAACCCGTTTTAAAGGACTCTGTTTTGGCGCGGAATATTGGTCCTATCTAATGTAGGCTAATGTTTATTGTTTAATATATTTATTAATGATGACAAAAACGTATATATATATATATACATTTAATTAGGTTTTGGCCACGTGACAAGGTATAAATTATTACCCAACAAAGACGAAGAATGACGTAATTGAATTGAGGTGAAGCGATATAGTGAAGTTTTAAAAGTTGTCAAGTTATAACACTTTCTGTGAATAATTATGTAAAGTAATTTCACTTTAAAGGCGTTATAATGTGTTATAAAGCAAAATACTATTGCTGGACATATTTCGCAAGAAAGAATCCATAGCAAATGTTTTTCCCGTCTTCTGGTCGTTACGACAGCGGCCTCTAGAGGCGAATCACTGGCATGACACGCTGTTTGTTTGTTTTGTAGATTTGACTTCTTTTAATATTTATTTAATGTAGCGCATTTGGATGATTCAACACTGTTTATCTTTATTTTTTTATTTAAGTCCTGTTTGAAATGGAGTTTTTGTTTTTCACACGGAGACCACATTACAACTTGGCCCACCGTGATCTAATGAATGATCTTAGATGGTCAAACTCAATGATTAATGACTAATAATTAATTAATTCTTAATCAATCAATCAATTAATTAATTAATGATTAACGATAAAAATCGGCCACATTTTTCACGCTTAAATTAGGAAGTGTATTAACAGATGGAGTGGATGTTATATGATGTTCACACTTCGTTCTGTTGGGTGATATCAGTGGATACACTGTTGTACTCGCTAGCCCGAGTGGTCATGCCCAAGTACTGCTTTAGGAATTCGCTGAAACGTTTCTGGTTGTTCCACTTGCGCGCCGACTTGCGGACGCCTATGAAGCCGCCGTATCTCTTCTGCACGGACCGGCCAAGGTCCATGAACTTCCTGTAGCCGTACTTGCTTTTCAAAAAGCCGCCGAAACGTTTGCCGAGGCTCAGAGGTTCATCCTCCGCGTCGCTTTTTACATCCCAGTCTGCCGTGTCGGGTTCTTGCTGAGGACGAGGACGAGCCGCCGCGCCGAACTGGGAGATTTGGTGATTCTCTTGATCGAGGTCGTCCGAACCCAAAGCTCGTGCCACGTGGTCGAACTTCTGCACGGTCCCAGAATACGTCAGACTTCCGTCAGGCGGCAGGACGGTTTCCACTTCCTCCTCGGCTCTTTTCAGGATGGAGTTCCCGACAGACAGGGATTCCAGAGGTTCTTCCTCCAAGACGGTGTGACACCTCTTCCACGTGAGGCCCAGAGAAACCCTGCTTCGACATTCCACCACACAGACCTAGACCGTACAAGGACGAGCAAGACGTGAGGGAAGATTTCTCTGGGGTTCACATTTTAATATATATATTCATTCATTCATCTTCTACCGCTATATCCGATCTTCCCTCGGGTCACGGGGAGTCTGTGTCTATCTCAGGCGTCTATGGGCATTTAGGCAGGATACACCCTGGATGGAATGCCAACCCATCTCACACACACACACACACACACACACATTCATACACTAGGGACAATTTTTCCAAGGTGCCAATCAACCTGCCGTGCATGTTTTTGGACCGGGAGGAAGGGAGGAAACCGGAGAACCCGGAGAAAAACCCCCTGAGGCACGGGGAGAACATGGAAACCGGACCCTGGTGGTGTGAGACGAACGTGCTAACCATTAAGCCACCGTGCCCCCCCATTTAATATATATATATATATATATATATATATATATATATATATATATATATATATATATATATATGTATATATATGAAGTATATATACGATGAAGTCACGACGCATCAAATGGTGCGTTAAGAAAGCAGTGTAAGGAAAAAAACCCCCTCATTCGCGGTTTATTCCCAGAGGAATTAATTAGCTTTCCATTCTAAACAAGTCGTGAAGAGAAATTAAGACGAAAAAAAAGGAGGAAATGCCCCGTTTCTGATTATTACTGCGGCAGAGTTTGGAAGAAATGCCCAAGGAGGTTTCCTCAACCAACAACAACAACAACAAAAAAGAAAACACCGAACACAACGCGCCTCCATCCGTTTTCCCGCCACCGGCCTCGGCAGATGATGTTGTTGTGTTTTCCATTTAATTACGCGCAGAGTTAATTAAATCGCCACAGCTGCTTTAGAGTCAAAAGACAAATTAGTGACTACAAGCCCTCAAACTCTTCCGTACAACAACAAGGAACTAATGAAAAGAGGAGATCCGGGAAAGGAAAAAGCATCCGGATTAAGGATGCGCGAGTGCTGTGGTCTAATTAAACATTCGCGATAAATATTGTACCGAATGCGGCCTTAGTGCAAACGTTTGTTGATGACGCTGATGGCATTCTTGCAAAGAATATGTCATATGTTAATATTTTTAAATGTTCGTAAAATAAGAAAATCGTGCCTGTTTTTAAGGTGCTGTTTTGAAAGACATTTCTTCCCTTTAATCGTAGTTTTACGTCAAACTCAACTCATTTCACTTAAACTCGAGATAACTTTAAAATGTTATAAAAACCTTTTTTAAACGCATCTGTGCGCGCCTTTATTAATAATTAATAATTAAATTATAATAATTCTTAATAATTAATAATTAAATTACGCAATTGTGAAAGATTACAAATCCCAAACAGCCCCTGCGCAGCACCCCAACATTTTGCTTCTGATCTGTAAAGAGTTCTTGACTCAGGATTTTATTTGCATCCAGCGCCACCTAGTGGAGGAAATGAAAATATGGTACACAACATTCATCGGGTCATTTGTAGTTTATTACATTTCCAAAGTAACCTCTGATTATAATATACTATCAAGCAACATCAGGAAATGTCACAATAGTGTTAAATGCATGATTGTGTTTATTATTTTTTTTCTCACCAGTATGTCAAAGGTGTGGTCTTGTGAAAGGATTTGGCTGCAGGAGAGGCAGTCCCTCTGACAGTCACCACGTCCGGGGACAAACAGCCCCATCAGCAGCAGAGTCCATAATGGCGTCTTCATTATACACTGCATCGACGGTAAAGATCCTGCACACGGAGACAGACGGAGAGAGAGAGGGAGGAACCATGATGATATTTTTTTCCATTCTAATTAAATATGACAAGGTGATTAGAGCAACATTTGACATCTGCAGTCTAATTAACCGCATTGAGGAAGGAATTTTATCTGAAGGGGAAAAAAAACCCAACAACCAACGTCTGAGTAGATTAAAACCCATTGACCTTAGATTACGATCAGAGAAAACTCGTGTTTGTGCGTATGACAAACTTCGCATCTGGCGTGTACTTCATTAGCGAACCTCATCATCGTCCCTAATTGAAGCAGGAATTTAGCTGGCGGTGTAATGAAACGGGAAACACGGCGCTACGGAGAGAAGTTACAAACAATCCAGGGTTTATGAACGAATCCACAGAGCTTATGAGATGTTTATCACCCGGCAATCATCCACAAAGAAGCACGGGTGAGCGATCATAGCGCCGGATTGCGGCTGGATGCGTAGCAAAGCTAACAATGTGAAGAGACCTCTATATATATATATATATATATACCTCTCTATATATATATATATATATCTATATCGTTCTCTATAATTATCCCAGAGTAAACTCAGAGAAGGTAAAGATCTGCCCTTTATTGTTTTGCGTGATGATTATTGTAATTATTAGTTGATTATTTTGTTTACTTTTCAGATCGTTATTTATTTCAAAAGCCACAATTGTATAGCAGCTATAAACGTAACGATCCTGAAATACACGCCTTATGAAGCTCTGACACTGGAGACTCCTTCCATTTTACAATGATACGAACGTATCATTGCACAAAATGTTGTTAAATATTATTATATGTCATTATTATATATATTATTTATATATGTCATGAACCCGGTTAAAGTCATGAGATGAGATCAGATAAATAATAAAATAGCTTTTAGACCGGCTGAAGAGACACAATCAGCAGCTGACCCAAGCACTATTTCTTCCCTAATATGTTACTGTTTTTTTTTTCCTGTTAAAGATCTGTTCTGTTGCTCTCATTAAAGATGATCGTTTAGACATCAATTAAAGTGCGAGTTAATTAATAGTCAAACTTACGTGCTAGCTCACTACGGCAGCTTATAACGCTCGCATCGTATATATAACCTTTTGTTGCACAACTATATTTACCTGAGGAGGCTTAATTGCGAGATACTAATTACTCAGTATTTAATTGAGCACTTTTGACTTTTGTGAAGCAGGTTTAAGGCTCTGAGTGATGGTCTTGATTGCACTTCATCTCCCCTGCTCTAGGGGGCACTATATCATGGCCTTTCACATTCCAGTTTCCTCACAAGTTGTATATTCATTCATTCATTCATCTTCTACCGCTTTATCCGATCTTCCCTCGGGTCACGGGGAGTCTGTGCCTATCTCAGGCGTCTATGGGCATTAAGGCAGGATACACCCTGGATGGAATGCCAACCCATCACACACACACACACACACACATTCATAAACTAGGGACAATTTTCCAAGGTGCCAATCAACCTAACGTGCATGTTTTTGGACCGGGGGGAAACCGGAGAACCCGGAGAAAAACCCCCTGAGGCACGGGGAGAACATGCACAAACTCCACACACACATGGCCGAGACGGGAATCGAACCCGGACCCTGGCGGTGTGAGGTGAACGTGCTAACCACTAAGCCACCGTGCCTCTAAGTTGTATATTATATAATTTTATATATATTATATATTAGTGATGCGCTGTAATGCCAATGTTTGTTGCTGTTTTAATGAGGATAACCATTGTGATACTCACTAGTGCTGAATTTAATAAGCTAGCCGCTGAAGATAACAGGAGGGCGTGGCTCTTACACTGACGTATTTGTGATCATTTGAAGATGGCTGGAATTTATTAGCACTGTACGTGCTTCCTAGGCAGTATTCATATGCACATTACATGCAGTTCTAACACTTAAAAGTCCACATGTAGATAACGAGTGTGGGGAGTGTTTTTTTTTTCCCTGCTCGAGCGCCATGGCAGAAATGGTGAATAGACTTGCTGGGAGCAAGTCTCGGCCGCTTCACCGCTCGATTTAAGATCGTTCGCGGCGGTTGTAAAGAAGCCGAAAGCACGCGATCGATGGAGTCATTCTGAAGCATAATTAGGTTTATATGTCCTGAGAGATCCGATGGATCATGCAGCGGGAAAAAGTCCCATATCACGAGGTCTGCTTTACTGGGTGGATATATCATCATCATCATCATCTTTATTATTGTTATAATCATAACCCGATCCCGGGATATAGTCCAAGGTCACGCGTACACATTCCGACATGACATAGCGTACATCACCGGAGAGAGCGGAATTCCGGAGAGGATCCGATATACTCTGCTCTGCATACTGACTGAAGGAATCTGCTCTTTTAACTCATGCAAAAGTTTGCAAAAGGGATTTTTTTCTCTTCTTCTTGTGAATGGGAGGATTGAACAAATACAGCGTGAATGGGAGTTTTCCCACGATGAGCAGCAAAATGAAACGAAGGAGGCACATAACAAACAAACAAGCAGGGCAGCAATAAATGTCACCCGATGTAAACAAGCACACGAGCGAAACGATCGTATAAATATGCAAGTAAACAAATAAATCAGCAATCGAACAGAAACAAATAAAAAGAGGTTGATAAAAAAAAAAGAATGACAAATTAGTGTAAACATGAAGCCGAAGCGTCTCACCTCGATACCCCTTGTTTTTCCAGGGGTGTACAAACTTTTGCACCCTTGGATCAAAGTCAATAAGTGGAAATGAATCGTTGCGTCTAAAATGCATACAAATGGAATAATTATGCGAATGAATTGTGAATTAGTATTTCATATATACATTTTTTTTTCAGTATATATAATATATTAATTAGAGATTAATTAACACGTTTCATTTAATGTGATAGGGGCAAAAACATGAAGAGCAAAAAGGGAAATATAGTTTTATGCACATTTCATCTTGACAAGCAGTCCAGACCTCGTTTATTTCATATATCTTTTTCAACACACACACACACACACACACCATGTGGAAAAGTAAGGAAGTGCACGCGATGCTAGGAAGAATCGCGTTAAAGTTGTGTAAATCCGTGAATGATTCGGCGCCGCTTAAACACGTTCGAAGCTGAGCTTTAATTTAACACTTGAGTGAAGACCAGGCTTTAAGATGGGGGGGGGGGATTTGTAACGACAATGGGCGCTCGTACGCTTGGAGTATTTGCATTGATCTCGGTACGAATCGGTCAATGAAATATAATGTGGGCGTTTTCACGGACGAATAGGAAAGCCCTGAGGTCTTTAAAGACCTTCCCTTCAAACGTGGAGTAGATAATACTCATATTTAATTGATTTTTTTTTTTTTTTATGTGAAATATTTCATTCATTTAACAAAACAAAAGTTAAAAGGAAGGTCCTGGACGTACCTGTGCTGAGCGCAGACGTGTACCTGTCCTGGCCAGAGAGGTGAAATGATTACCAAAAAAAAAACACCCCCCACAAGCCTGAGTAGTGCTCCCGTGCTCTGCTCCTGTTAGGATGTGAGAGGACGCTGTTGCTCGGCGCTCTTTATAGAGACACACCCCTCTCTGTGCACCAAAACCCACAACCCTCCCTTCTTCCACCCAACCATCCATCCATCAATCCATCCATTCCTAAAATCCATCTTCTTTGTCTCTTTCTTGCGTAAACAGTTCAGGAAAAACCAAAACGCATCTAATGAAGTGTATGTATTAATTACTGCACATCCTCCACGTCAGGACGGATAATAAGAATAACATTCATGTAGAAAGACTGGATATAGAGGGAATGTGTGAAGTGGAAGGAGGATAGGAAAATGTAGTGGGGGGGTGTATGCAAAAAAAAAGGAAATATATGCAAAAAAAAAAGAGAATGGAAATAATTAAAATGTTGATATGTTTGTAATTGTATAGAAAAGAAAGAAAGAAGAATATGCTGCCTTGGGGTGCACAAACTTTTGCTCCTCTCGATCTTACACTTATATTGACTGTGTGTGTGTGTGTGTGTGTGTGTGTGTGCGTTTGAAATAAGCAGATGGTCAATGAGCTGTCTAGTATTTGAGCTTCCATTTTTACCTCTCTCTCTGTGTGTGTGTGTGTGTGTGTGTGTGTGTGTGTGTGTGGATGAACCACGATGGAGATGGATGAGGACATCTCCTCCCACATGCTCCTGCAGCCTCATCCACTGATCGGAGATCTTTTATCCATTCAGAAGGAAGTTCAGGTGAATAGCGTTACACAAATGACACGTCACACTTCAATGTTTCGGATTGACAAACTAATTTAAATATTAATCAATGATAAACACAAAATGCAGTTTATGCATGAAAGATGTCATGCCCCCCCCCTCCCCGACACACACACACACACACACACACACACACACACCCAGGCTGGATTACTGCCACACCTGTTCCCAATCAAGAAATCACTGAAACAGGACCTGCGTGACAAAGCGAAGTAAACCAAAAGATCCTCAAAAGCTGGACGTCATGCCGAGATCCGAAGACATTCGTAAGCCAATGTGAAAGGATGTAATTCAGCTCTATCAGTCTGGAAAAGGTTATAAAGCCATTTTTGGGACTCCAGCGAACCACAGTGAGGGAGAACCTTCCCAGGGAGAACCTTCCCAGTCTCAGCCTGAGGTCCATGTTCATGATGAGAAAGAGATAATGAGGCAAAAAAGGTCAAGATGAAAATCCACTGCTTTTCAAAAAGAACATAAAGGCAAGAAAACATCTTCTTGATTCCCTTCTTTTGGGAAAAAACTTACATCTGGCTTAAAAGTAACACCGTATTACAGAAGAAGAACACCGTACCAACAGTAAAACATGGTAGTGGTGGGGGTAGTGTGATGGTCTGGGGCTGTTTCACTGCTTCAGGACCTGGAGAAATGGTCATCGGACATCTGTTAATAGAATAGAATATCCTTTATTGGTCACATATACATTACAGCACAGTGAAATTCTTTTCTTCGAATATCCCAGCTTGATGTTGGTAGCTGGGGGTCAGAGCGCAGGGTCGGCCATGAAACGGCGCCCCCTGGAGGACAGAAAGTTAAGGGTCTTGCTCAAGGACCCAAGGTCGACAGCTTGGCCACACCGGGGCTCGAACCCGGATCTTCCGATCAGCAGCCCAGCACCGTCGACCACTGAGCTCCAACCCCTCCCGTGACTTCAAGCCGAAGCAAACTCGGGTCCTGCAGCAGGCTGATGATCCACCAGCAAGGTCTGAAGAGAAAACAAAATGAAGAGTCAAAGTCCCGCCCCGAATCCTATCGACATTCTGTGACCTTAAAAAGGCGAAAAGCGTCCAACGCCTCTGCATCTACGACAATCCTGGAAAAATGAGCGGAGCAGAATTCCACCTCCACATCGCTGCACCTAAAAAGTGCTGAAACAGTTTAACTAGTTGTCCTTGAGAAAGAAGCTCCAAACCAAAACCTACTTCAAGGCTGTTTTTTGTTGTTTTTTTTTACCCGTAAATTCAATGTTTCGTAAAAACCGCGTCTGACCCCCATTAGCTTGTGTCCTCTCGGCCCATCAGCTCAGCGACAGGCCCGTCTCTGTCAGGGCCGCAAAGGGACCTCCGAAAAACGTCCAAATAAATAAATAAATAAACAAAAATCCTCTATATTTTGCACAACTGGTATCCAAGGTCTATAATCAATCAAACAGGTTCTTTCTCCTTTAGGTGGACTATTTAAAAACGTATGAAACGTAGCAGTGATATAAAACAAGGTAATAAGGCTTTCTTTTTTTTTTTTTTTAAGAATTAGAAAGAAATAATGAAGGGGCACTATGGTGGTTTAGTGGTTAGCACGTTCGCCTCACACCGCCAGGGTCCGGGTTCGATTCCCGTCTCGGCCATGTGTGTGTGGAGTTTGCGCATGTTCTCCCCGTGCCTCAGGGGGTTTTTTTTTTCTCCGGGTTCTCCGGTTTCCCCTCCCCCGGTCCAAAAAAAACATGCACGGTAGGTTGATTGGCACCTTGGAAAATTGTCCCTAGTGTATGAATGTGTGTATGTGTGTGTGTGTGTGTGTGATGGGTTGGCATTCCATCCAGGGTGTATCCTGCCTTAATGCCCATAGACGCCTGAGATAGACACAGACTCCCCGTGACCCGAGGGAAGATCGGATAAGGCGCTAGAAGATGAACGAATGAAAGAAATAATTACCTGTTCTTTCTTTACATTAAAAGAATTTTAAAAGGTCTATTCCGGACATTAAAAGTGGGAGGAATTTGAATTGGTTTTTTTTTTTTGGGAGTAAAAAAAAAAATACAGTAAAAAAATAAATAAATAAATTAGTTTTAGTTGTAAAATTTGATATCTGTTTTTTTTTCACTGATCAGTGCTGCAAACTCCAGCCAGTGCGGTTATTACAAGTAAATTAGATGCATAGCTGATGCTCAGGGTGGTAATAATAATAATAATAATAATAATAATAATAATAATAAATAATAATAGAACTAGTAAAAACATCTGATATGAATGCATTTTTTGAATAAATAAGATTCGACTGAAGCGCTTTTAGGAAGCGTGTTCTTTTGTATGCAGCGTGTGGAAGCACAGCGCTCGGCAGCTCCATTAGAGAGTCGGGGCTCGAGACGCGTCCGCCAGGACGAAGTGCTATAAGTGATGCTTATTTGTGCGATAACATTGTGCACCTTCTTTTCTTTCTGCTGCTGCGCTGCTCAAACACTGTAATCAGTTCAGTCAGAGCACCACGTCGCCTTCCTGTAATGAAAAACCTTTCAGGGCAATGAAGCCTTTATAGTGAAGAGTGTAAACGTAGGATGGTTTCAACCGGACACGTCCGTTTCCTGCCTTCGTCTGCTCATCGCTCACACTGTTAAATATGGAGTGGTTTTCTTGGGCATGATTCTGTCCAGGGTAAAATGAGTATGAAAAATGATTAAACGTGAGGGATTTCTGTAAAGAATAATGACAATTATAATGAAATATATACATGAAGTACAAGTGGCAAAAGAAATGGTAGCTTAATGCCCTGAGCTCCATCAAGCTGCCACTAGAGGGCGTCTGCTCCCAAACGCTGTAAGTGTACGTGACGACGGAAAAAAAAACAACAATCACGTACATTTTTTTTTCCACCACAAATTTTGAATCGCTCAGAATCGACATTATAATGTGCGTTAATTTCGACCACGTTTAACCCACATCTTTTATTTGATTATAATAAGCTTCTGCTTTTTACGTCTGAAACGGAAGGAAAGGAAAATGGAAATAGTGCAGACATTATAAATAAATGTAAACAAGACAGATAAAGTAGAATCAAAATAAAAATAGAATAGAAATGGCATCTTTATAAAAAAATATCATTCATTCATTCATCTTCTACCGCTATATCCGATCTTCTCGGGTCACGGGGAGTCTGTGCCTATCTCAGGCGTCTATGGGCATTAAGGCAGGATACACCCTGGATGGAATGCCAACCCATCGCAGGGCACACACACACACACACACACACACATTCATACACTAGGGACAATTTTCCCAAGGTGCCAATCAACCTACCGTGCATGTTTTTTGACCAGGAGGAAACCGGAGAACCCGGAGAAAAAAATATATATAATATAAAAATAGTGTATAAAGTGTAAAGTGTCCATTGTAAAGGGAGGTGGGAGATCAGTGGTTAAGGCGTTGGCCTCTGGACTGAAAGATCACAGGTTCAAATCCCACTACCACCACCACCAAGCTGCCACTACTGGGCCCTTAAGCGAGGCCCTTAACCCTTAATTGCTCAGGTGTAAGTCGCGTCTACCAAATGCCGTAAATGTATAAAATTAAGTGTAAAGTTACCAGTGTAAAGTTACGAGTGTATAGTACCCAGTGTAAAGTTACCAGTGTAAAATACCCAGTGTAAAGTTACCATTGTAAAGTGTAAAGTTACCAGTGTAAAGTGTAAAGTACCTATTGTGAAGTGTAAAGTTACCAGTGTAAAGTTACGAGTGTATAGTACCCAGTGTAAAGTTACCAGTGTAAAGTGTAAAGTTACCAGTGTAAAGTACCCAGTGTAAAGTCTAAAGTTACCAGTGTAAAGTGTAAAGTTACCAGTGTAAAGTGTAAAGTACCAATTTAAAGTGTAAATTTACCAGTGTAAAGTACCCAGTGTAAAGTGTAAAGTTACCAGTGTAAAGTGTGAAGTTAAGTTACCAGTGTAAAGTTAACATGGTAAAGTTACCAGTGTAAAGTGTAAAGTACATTGTAAAGTTACCAGTGTAAAGTGTAAAGTTACCAGTGTAAAGTGTAAAGTTACCAGTGTAAAGTACCCATTGTAAAGTGTAATGTTACCATTGCAAAGTGTAAAGTGACCAGTATAAAGTACCCAGTGTAAAGTGTAAAGTGACCAGTATAAAGTGACCAGTGTAAAGTGTAAAGTTACCTTTGTAAAGTGACTAGCGTCCAATGTAAAGTGTAAAGTTACAAGTGTAAAGTGACCAGTGTAAATTTTCCAGTGCAAAGTTACCAGTGTAAAGTGTCCAGTGTGAAGTGTGTGTGTGTATATATATATATATGTATGTGTATATATATATATGATAATATGACAGTGTGTCTGTTGCTATATAAATAATCATTAAATATGATTGTACATATAATAATGTATTTTTTGTATTATATTTTATGCAAGAAAACATCATTTTCCTCTATACTGAAAAAAAAAATCCACATTTTCATCCTTGTCACTCTTTCAGGATTCGTTTGGCTGAAAGGATCTTAATTGCATTACTTTGCTTTCTTCTCCGAAAATGATCTGAGTGCTCACATCATCAGCACGATTGTCTTTTCTCTTATGCATTTCTTCTTTTTTTTTTCTTCCATCGCCGCATTAACTAAAACTTTTGTCCGGACTTTTTCGTCTGTTTTTTTTTTCTTTTTTGGGTCACTAGACGTATCCTCTGCAGTGCAGCAGTGTGAAAGGCGTGCGAGACCCATCAGCAGCGTTACACCGACGTCACTTTGGGAATATTTATAATGAGGCGCTGGCTATTTTTAGAAGGTCTCCTGAACCGTGTGTCTTGGGTGAAGGCGTGTGTGTGCGCACTGTCATCTCCTGACGTTCCGATCTGCACTTCAGGACGTCCCGGAACGGCGTCTCAGTGACGTATGAATTCTGAGTAGTGTGTGTTTGTGTGTGTGTGTGTGAGACAGAGAGAGACAGAGAGAGAGAGAGAGACAAGAGAGAGAGAGAGAGAATAGAGCTGAGAGAGAGAGAGAGAGATGAATGTGCCCTAAAGTCAATTTACACACAAAGCAGAACTATTCTGATGTACAAACACTCCTGGGTCAAGACAATAATTTGGTATCTATCTATCTATCTATCTATCTATCTGTCTGTCTGTCTGTCTGTCTGTCTGTCTGTCTGTCTGTCTATCTATCTATCTATCTATCTATCTATCTATATATCTATATCTATCTATCTATCCTGTCAGTCTCTCTACCCATCTATCTATCAATCCTGTCAGTCTCTCTACCCATCTATCTATCCTGCATGCCTCCATTCATCCATCCATCCATCCACCCATCTATCTATCTATCTATCTATCTATCTATCTATCTATCTATCTATCTATCTATCTATCTATCTATCTATCTATCTATCTATCTATCTATCTATCCTGTCAGTCTCTCTACCCATCTATCTATCCTGCATGCCTCCATTCATCCATCCATCCATCCATCCATCTATCTATCTATCTATCTGTCTGTCTATCTATCTATCTATCTATCTATCTATCTATCTATCTATCTATCTATCTATCTATCTATCTATCTATCTATCTATCTACGTCAGTCTCTCTACCCATCTATCTATCCTGCATGCCTCCATTCATCCATCCATCCATCCCATCCCATA
>JACRUU010000015.1:13279013-13299013 GCA_030449085.1 Kryptopterus vitreolus
TGTGTGTGTGTGTGTGTGTGTGTGATTTTCAGTGCTTTAAAACACAGTTTAGGGGAAAGTAAAATGTAGGTGAAGCCATTATCATAATAACGAGAGGGACAAAAAAAAGGCAGAAACAGGGAACAAGAGTGAAATATAATGAAAAGGATAAAATAACATGCATTTGAATGGAATGTGATTTTATAAAGGACACACTGTGCACGAGAACAGGTTTTAAAAACACAGGTGGAGCTGCTGCCGATGATGATGATGATGATGATGATGATGATGATGATTATTGAAACATCATGTGGTTTCCAGTAAAAGGAACAATAAAGGATTATAGGGAGCATTCACAAGGTATGTAAACATTATAACAGTGATCACGAGACGTCTGGATAAGGTTTTGACCTGTCATAACAGCTGGTGTAACCTGTACCGTAATACAGTTATGAGAGGGTGACATTAGGGCGTTATACAGGATTAAATCAGGAGTAGGTTTTTGATAGGGTTCAATCAGGTTATAAAAAGGTTCAATCAGGCTTATGGCAAGGTTTAAGTCAGGTTCATGATGATAGGACTAAATCATGCTCATGACAGGGTTGAATCAGATTATTGAAAGGATTAAATCAGGTTACAACAATCAGATTTATGACAGGATTAGATCAGGGTTAGACCAGGCTTATGATGGCTTGTGACAGGATTATACCAGGGTTATGTCAAGTTTGTGACAGAGCTATATCATGTCCGTGACAGGGTTGAACCAGGGTTATGACAGGCTTAAATCAGGCTTATGTCAAGTTTGTGACAGAGCTATATCATGTCCATCACCGGGTTAAATCGGGGATGTGACAGGGTTAAATCAGGCTTATGTCAAGTTTGTGACAGAGCTATATCATGTCCATGATATAGCTCTGTCAGTGTTATGTCAGGGTTAAATTAGGCTTATATCATGTCATCACCGGGTTAAATCGGGGATGTGACAGGGTTAAATCAGGCTTATGTCAAGTTTGTGACAGAGCTATATCATGTCCATGATATAGCTCTGTCAGTGTTATGTCAGGGTTAAATTAGGCTTATGTCAAGTTTATGGTACAGAGCTATATCAAGTCTATGACCGCTATGTCAAATTAATGCTATGGTTGTGACAGAGTAGTGATAAGAGCTGTGACATGTTTACGACAGGATTACGACAGGCTAAACGCTGTGCATACAATAATGCACTATGCTGAGAATATAATAATAGCAGATTCTGTTAAGGCTTGTGACAGGATTAAACCAGGGTTATGACAGGGTTACATCCGTGTTATGTCAAGTTTGTGACAGAGCTATATGACATCTATTACCGAGTTAAATCAGGGTTATGTCAAATTAGCGCCGTGGTTGTGACGGAGTAGTGATAAGAGCTGTGGCGTGTGTACAACAGGATTACGACAGGCTAAACGCTGTGCAAACAATAACGCACTATGCTGAGAATATAACAGCAGCAGATGCAGGGATGAATAAAGTGACACGACATAAATAGATGGAGTGATAGATGTTTACGGCAGGATATTAACGCTAATGTTTTTTATCGACGTGACACGACGCGCCGGAACACCAGCGCGTAGGCGAACCCGTCTCTTATCGGGGCATGCTCTGCGATCTGCTCGTGCAGCTTGTAATGGGGAGTCAATTAGCGACTATAATAACAAATAAAGAGCAGAAATTCTCGGCGGGACTCGCAGCGGGGTTGAGATGAGAGCGGAGGCGGGACAGACGTATAGGCATTCTCCTAGTTTACTGCGTGTCGCAGCGATTATTCATCCCGTGTGCCTTTGACGGAAAATAAAAAAGCAATGTTCTTCCTACCGATTCATACAGATGTTGCCGTGGCAACGTGCAAATTCGTTAACGCAAACGCTGCTTCGTTTCGTACGACGTCATCGCAGAACGGAAAGTAATACAATGTAAACGAACGACCGACAGAAATAGATTGCATCATGGATGGTTACTATGACAACGCATATATTATTTGATTTATTTTCACTCATTACAGCTTTCGGGGCGCCGGGGCACGACGAAGACGTTCACACGGAAGGAGTCTCCAGTCTCAGTGTACGATCGGTGAAATCATGCGGTTTAAGTGGAATAAAGCAGAAAGATGAATAATAAGCGGATTGCATCACTGTTTTTGAGTACCAGAAGGACGCTCGATCCACACCCCTCCGCCCGGCGTGATTCACCGCCCAGCATGCATCTCTCTCTCCCTACAGACGCTCACACAGAAGGCTCGCATCATCGGGTGGGGGCCCCCCCGCCTGCGCAGCGTCACGGGTAAATCACTGAAAAGATGTTTTATTCTCCTGTTGTTGTTGTTGTTGTTTTTTTTAAAATTAGCATGTGCTCGAGCGATCAGATATACTGTAACGTTGACGGCACGGCCATTTACGCAATGCGGCTTCCATTTGAAGAGTGGGGAGCGAAACCTTGCGCATTGATTATAACGACAATGTCTCGTTTTATCCCAAATACCAGATTCTCCCAGAAGCCCACACTTTTTAATCAGATCAAATCATTTTTATTTATTTGTTTAGATCAAATAATGCACACAATTCTTCTTCTTCCCCATTAGGGGGCGCCACACGACTCATTAATCTCTCTCCAGTCAAAAACGCACTTTGCTTACGCCGTGCATCTAAAGTCAAATCCACCTCTACTTTCCTTTCGTTGCACCTTGGAACATGCGTGACCTGACACGTTACCAGGTCATAAGTTGCCACGACAGCTCGTATCGACTCGTCTTTGGCGTTTAACAGCGTAACGAGTGTTTGCTGAGTCACCTATAATTTCTCTTATAGACTTTTACGTCCGCTTATAACCTCCTACGCTGTGCCAGAGAGAACGTCCGCCGTGTGAATTAGCATACGTATACATTTACGTAGTGTTCAGCTAACTTCATTGCCCCTGCTTTGGTGATGCCTCTGAGGCCTCTGGGCAGGTGGTTATTGGATCCTGGACCCGAAGATCGTGGGTTCAAATCCCCAGAGGGTCTTTAACCCTCAATTGTACGCTTTCTTTTCAAAGCACTCACCGGTCACATGACCTCTTTCCTACCTCTTTACACACGTAAAGCGTTTACTCTCTAGCATGACGCCGCCTCAGTATGGCTAAGACGCCTGTCCAGGTCGCGATTATTCACTATTACGCAACGAGCAGAATTACTCACTGACTTGAGTCACTGGCTTTGAGTCGGAGATCACATGTCCGCTCTCTTTGTGTCCGTTTAGCCATGATTAATAACAACATCTCCTTTTTTTCAAAACTAGCTATTGATTGATTGATTGATTGACATTTGAGACGCATGTTCATGAAGAAGAAGGTGAAGCGTGCAAATCTGATGGATGCACTAGTGAGATCTTGTTGCGAGAAGCTCACGTGTCAGAACAGTGCCTTACGATGCCTTACGAACGCCGGCGCTTCCTGTGACTGTGCGTCCAGTGTTTTGCTGCCATCTGTTTAAAAAACAACATTTTTGACACCACCTCGTACGTTTCCTATACTTCCATATTTGGCTATTTTTCTAGAGGAGGCGTGGCTAATCTCTACGACCTCGAATATGATTGGCTGCCTCTGGTTTCCAGATGATCGGAAGCTTTACAAAAACTCAAATGACGACATAACCTTCGACAAAGTCACACCGCTCATCCGTCGAGCCCTTCGGCAATGCCACGCTGAGATATTAAGAGAAGCGAACTTTTTCAATTAGACTTGGCAGACGCAGCTCGTACCCTTTGATTGACACTTCACTTCATAACGTTGCTGTAATTTGCCCTTGGAGGTTCCGCTTTAATATCCACCCCCTCGCCCGGATTGAGCTTTGCTTATAGTAATTGACAAGGACGAGGATTTCATTCGCTGGATATTTATAACCTTATAACCGGTTGTGGGTTATGATGGTTCCGGCCCGAGAAGGTAGACCGTTCCAGCCAATCAGGGTTTTTGTGCTTTCTCGCTGGGTGCTGGTGTTAGGGCTCTGCTCCTAATGACATTCATTTAATTAGCAGGCATGTGCAAAGCTTTGTTAAGTTGTGAAGAGAGAAAGAACAGCGGGTTTCTCTTAACAAATGTGTGTGTGTGTGTGTATGTGTGTGACGCACGAGCTGAATCAATGAGACGTCAGCGGTGTCTTATCGTCGTCTGGTGCAGCTCGACTTCGCTTGGGCTCCTGCTGGCGGAGGTCTGGCTGCGCGATCCTTCATGTCCATAAATCTCACGCCTTCCAACTTTCAATGGGAACGCCACTAAAAATAACTTTTTGCTGGGGAGTCACTTGGACTGTCAAGTTTCTGAGAGACGTCCTGGAATCCTTTCAGCCAATCGCTTCACTTCTTAGTGCTGTGACTCCTGTGGTGGAAAAATGCAGCCCTTAAAGCATTAATCACACGGTTGACATGAGTTTACGATTAACGTACCATAATCAATCAATGTACCATAAATGAATACTTTACAGATGTTATAATTATATACATTTCACTCAAAATCGATTTTTAATATGAATTGCTGTGTTAATTTCAATGTTATTTGTTTAGTGTTGGTTTGAAGTGTAAAATATGGGACGTGGCTCCTTTAAGAATTGTGTTCCGGTTGCTTTTCCATATAAACTGGTGATAAAATGTGCTTCCGTAATACGGGAAGACGTGTTCTTTATTTATACTTTATTTATAGACAATTGATTAATAAATAAGTGTTTAAAATGTTCTTTATGCGATAATTAAATTGGTCTCATTTGAAAGCATTTAACAAAAATAGTACAATTATTATTTAAAAGATATTGTGTCAATGCTGAAATACACTTTCCACAAGGTGGTGTAGTATCACATGACACACTATGTAAATAATTTATGTCACTTTGTTTCAAATTCATTTACCTATAATTCTGTCAAGTTTTATTAAAATGGGTCAAAATTTGACACTTTTGTTAAGGTTTCAGTCACGTTTGGTAGTTAATGCTAATTAAAAAAAAAATGCTAAAAAATGCTAATGCGAAAAAAAAGCTAGTTCATGTTAGCTATCTGATTTATTAATCTTAATAAAGTTTCTTCTTATTTATTTCCTTATTTATTCCTGGCATTAGTGGTGAATGATAGAATTTAGTCTTGTATATCAAGATGATTAGTATTCTATAATAATAATAATAATAATAATAATAATAATAATAATAAACGCAAAATTCTATTGGGATAGCGAACGCTAACTAGCTTTCTCACTATAGTGCTGGTCTTGTCTTTTCTTACGTTATCTATCTGGCCTGTAGTAGCAGTCAGCTAATCTAACCTGGCGTGCTAATGCTAAAGCTAACGCAAAATTTACTAAATCGGTTAAACTGAAACGTAATCACGTAATCTTATCAGGCTAGTTCATGTTCGCTAGCTTGCTTTTCTTAGATAGTTCGTGTAATGCTAAACATTTTTAACGCCAACATGCTATCTGATGTTAGCAGTTAGCATCTAATCTATATGGCTAACGTCAGCATTATTAGACTGACGCGGAATCATATCGTTTGGCACACGGCTAAAACATCTCAGAGGGGCTTCATCGCTAGTTTATTCAGTAATAAACAGAATGTTGCATGCTAATGGTTATATTGAAAAGTGTTGCTTGGTCTCTCAGAGAGACAACGGTGACATTTCCAGTCCATTCAGCTCGAGATGATCTTCCTGAACGTTCCGGGATCATAATCCCCACATGTTCTTCCGAATCCCACAATCACTAATCAGTGTGCACCTGGAGATAATCACACATATCCAACACACCTGCGCTCGCTCTTTGCATTTTCATTTGTTTTTCTTCTTGGGCATGCGGGGGGGGGGGGGGGGGGGGGGGGGGGGGCAGGGGGGGGGGGGGGGGGGGGGGGGGGGGGGGGGCACTGTTTACTCTCATCATTGGGGAGATAAAAAGACATGTGTACATTTCCAAACTATAAATATCCAGGGAGGGGTACTGCTACTGATCAGAAGGTCGGGGGTTCGAGACCCGGTATCGCCAACCTGCCACTCTTGGGTCAGAGGGCGCTGTATCATGGCTGACCCTGTGCTCTGACCCCAGCTTCCAAACAAGCCTTGTACTTGATGTGGTTATAAACAGTTATAATAATACCGTAGCGTCGTTTTAAAGGAGGGTTGTTTGTTACTTCCACACACAAACACACACACAGTGAGAGTAGATAAGTGTCACATGTGAAATCGAACCCTCTGCTGCCTGCCGCTGTCTGATTAGCAACCGGAACAATTACTTTAATCGTGTCATCTTAACGAACCCCTGCGATAAGCAGCGGCGGACCGGCTAATCCAGCGAAACCCTGCACAAACACAGTACACCCCCCCTTATCGCGCATTATAATAACGATAAATCTCTCGGAAGACACCGAATGAAACAAACACTGAAGCAAACATCCTGCTTTAATTAAGCTGTCTTCCTCTAACAGTTCATCAAACTTTTTCTTTCCTTGTATAACGAATGACGATGATGACGATAAAAGCAAATGATTCTCTATACAGTCGCGGAACAGAACGCCGACATGACATTGCACAGCTTTTTACTTGCTTTATATTGATCTCGGAAATCAACCCAGACTGCTTCTTGTGCGTTTTTGTATCGCGGCCCGGCCTTTAAGGTGTGTCGGATAAATACTGTTATACTAATAAATACTAATACTGCTATTTTAATGCAGAATGTTTGGTCTCCATGTGGAGGAGCAGGTTTGAAAGCGTCATTGTGAGATATACGGTCGGCATATACAGGCGGGGGGGTGATAAATCCGTATTTCATGTCGGGACTCATAGGGGCACGGTGGCTTAGTGGTTAGCACGTTCGCCTCACACCACCGCGGTCCGGGTTCGATTCCCGTCTCGGCCATGTGTGTGTGGAGTTTGTGCATGTTCTCCCTGTGCCTCAGTGGGTTTTTCTCCGGGTTCTCCGGTTTCCTCCCCCGGTCCAAAAACATGCACGGTAGGTTGATTGGCACCTTGGAAATTGAATTGTCCCTAGTGTATGAATGTGTGAGTGTGTGTGTGTGTGTGTGTGTGGGTGTGTGTGTGTGTGTGTTTGTGTGTTGGCATTCCATCCAGGGTGTATCCTGCATTAATGCCCATAGACGCCTGAGATAGACACAGACTCCCCGTGACCCGAGGGAAGATCGGATAAAGCGCTAGAAGATGAATGAATGAATGAATGAATGTCGGGACTCCTGGAATTGTGTGTTAAATGTCTTTTTCTTTGAAGTTGTAGGAGCTTCTTTTATGGATCTTTTATCATCTTCTAGCGCTTTAATCCGATCTTCCCTCTGGGTCACGGGGAGTCTGTGTCTATCTCAGGCGTCTATGGGTATTAAGGCAGGATACACCCTGGATGGAATGCCAACCCCTCACACACACACACACACACACACACACACACACACACAGTCAGGCCGAGGGTAACGGCGGACGGTGGAGCTGCGAGAGCAAAAGAAATCCGAGGAGCGTCACAGGGTTCAAAGCCCCTGGCCTTTCCCCAGGACGCCTCGCTCGGCTAAACACATCACAGCGGCTCCCTCCAAAGCCCGGCGAGAAGCGTAACATTTACACTAAATTATCCAGCTTCAAAGACGACGGCGAGTATTTAGAAAGGAATAATTACTTCCTGTCTCTAAAAGAGTCACGCGATGGGAATCTTTTAATTTAATTAAAATTAGAATCGAATAAATAATGTCGGAGTCACTGTTCGGATTCCTTTTCTGTTACAGCACATCCACAGATACTGTACAACAATTATAACTGTCCGTCTAATTACAAGTCTTATTATACAATAAATATATTTAGAGAGAGAGTGCTTATAAAGCATAAAAAGCTTATAAAGCATAAACTTTATATTATATATATATATATATATATATAATATATATAATATATATATATATATATATATATATATATATATATAAAGGGGCACGGTGGCTTAGTGGTTAGCACGTTCGCCTCACACCGCCAGGGTCCGGGTTCGATTCCCGTCTCGGCCAATGTGTGTGTGGAGTTTGTGCATGTTCTCCCTGTGCCTCAGGGGGTTTTTCTCCCGGGTTCTCTCCGGTTTCCTCCCCGGTCCAAAAAAACATGCACGGTAGGTTGATTGGCACCTTGGAAAATTGTCCCTAGTGTATGAATCTGGTGTGAATGTGTGTGTGTGTGTGTGTCCTGTGATGGGTTGGCATTCCATCCAGGGTGTATCCTGCCTTAATGCCCATAGACACCTGAGATAGGCACAGACTCCCCGTGACCCGAGGGAAGATCGGATAAAGCGGTAGAAGATGAATGAATGAATATATATATATATATATATATATATATATATATATATATATATATGTTATATACTTATGAAGTATAAAATATTATATCCTAAAAATTATATATATATATATATATATATATATCTATATATTCTATATATATATATATATATATATGTCATTTTTATTAGAATTTTTTATGCTTTATATGTTTAATATACTTCAGTCCCGGAGCAGCAAACACGCTGACATTTCCGTGCACATCTGACTCACTTAAGTGCGAGTCCTGAGTGTGAATCCAGGTGCACTGTGACTCATGTTCAGCTTCCTGCTTTGTAAAGGTCTGGATTTGTTATTCAGAATTATTGCAATTATGACAAACCTCTCGTTTTCTTCCCATCCCGTTATTCCTGTGGAGGATCTGTAGAGGTCACCTGGAGGGCACTGACATTTCTACAGTATCCCAGAGGGTGCTTCATCTCTGGCATGGAAGGGAAGCCTGTACGGCAGTGAAATACACACCCTCCATTATAACGGGTGCCATAAAAGGCATTCTTTTTTATAATGAGGCACCTTAGAGAGCACTTATATTTACTTACATGCAGTAGCACTTTATGTGTAATGTCATTTTCTTAACTAGAATGCACATGATCATATGTTCTTGCAAATAACTTTATTATGTTTCCTTGTATATAATAGAGCTTTATATAGCACTATGTCACATTATCCACTGGGTATATCCCAGTAAGTCACATCTTTTCTTTTTTTGTTGTTGTTGTTATTTTTTTTTGCTTTTCACTGAGTAAACAAAAGGATGTCATGCACGTGTATCAAAAGGCCATGAAAGACGACGTGTTTTTACACATATAATAATACCTAATCAATACGTTTGTGCATTGCTCCATTGATACTTTGACAGACTGCAGATAACCAGCATCTGGCTCCATCTAGTGCATCAATAACATCATATTCTGTATCATTAGGATTTAGGTGCGTAAAATGAGTTTTTTTAATCAAATACATTTTTCTATATATTTGATAAAAATGAAATTATAAGTATTATAATAAGTATGATATTAACTTTATTGTTAATGGTTATGATATTCTTAAAAATGAATATGAGTATTTTTAATATTAATGCTTTATAAGTAATTCTTTAGATAATATAATGAACAAATCTGTAGTTTTCTTGTTTTCTTCTTAAAATTACAATATGCACATTTTTTTAATAATTATGGCAATATGTGCTTATAATAAATATTATGAAAACCAAGAAAGTTTTTTTTTTTGAATGAATGAATCACTCCAACAACCAATTCATTAGTATTTATATTACATTTATATTATTTATATTATTATATTATATTGATATATTTAATACTATTTATATAGATTGAACTGATTTGGCTTTTTACAATGCAATAATATATTATACACAGTCAGAAAGCGCAGGAGCTCAGAATTACTTTTAAATTTAAATATACAGTATAATCATAAATCATCTGACTAGAAGATGTAGTGAGTACTTTGACCAGCAGATGTCGCCACAGCATTGTTTTTTATTTATTTGCCGTCCTATAAAGGAAAAAAAACTAGAAAGCAATTCTTAGGCATATAGTTAACGTAAAAAAAAAACATGAAATAATATATCAAATACTGATTTTTATACATACGGTGATGTGAAACACCTCTGGGACCTCAGCAATGATGGTACTGTATGTACGGTGAGGTGTAACGGTTTTGACGTACCTCACCATGATGGCACCGTATATATGGTGATGTGTAACGTTTTTGAAGGACCTTACCATGACGGTACGGTGATGTGTAACGTTTTTGAAGGACCTCACCATGATGGTATGTACAGTGATGTGTAACGGTTTTGAAGGACCTCACCATGATGGTATGTACAGTGATGTGTAACGGTTTTGAGGTGTAACGGTTTTGATGTGGACCTCACCATGATGGTATGTACAGTGATGTGTAACGGTTTTGAAGGACCTCACCATGATGGTATGTACAGTGATGTGTAACGTTTTTGAAGGACCTCACCATGATGGTATGTACGGTACGGTGATGTGTAACGGTTTTGACGGACCTCACCATGATGGCATGTACAGTGATGTGTAACGTTTTTGAAGGACCTAACTATGATGGTATCTACGCTATTGTGTAACGGTTTTGACAGACCTCAACCATGATGGTACCGTATATATGGTGATGTGTAACATTTTTGACGGACCTCACCTTGATGGTATGTACAGTGATGTGGACCTCACCATGATGGTATGTACGGTGATGTGTAACGGTTTTGACGGACCTCACCATGATGGTATGTACGGTGAGGTGTAACGGTTTTGATGTGGACCTCACCATGATGGTATGTACGGTGATGTGTAACGGTTTTGACGGACCTCACCATGATGGTATGTACAGTGATGTGTAACGGTTTTGACGGACCTCACCATGATGGTATGTATAGCAATGTGTAACGGTTTTGACGGACCTCACCATGATGGTATGTACAGTGATGTGTAACGGTTTTGACGGACCTCACCATGATGGTATGTACGGTGATGTGGACCTCACCATGATGGTATATACGTTGATGTGTAACGGTTTTGACGGACCTCACCATGATGGTATTTACGGTGAGGTGTAACGGTTTTGATGTGGACCTCACCATGATGGTATGTACGGCGATGTGTAACGGTTTTGACGGACCTCACCATGATGGTATGTACGGTTTTGAGTGGACCTGATGAAGGACCTGTAACGGTTTTGAAGGACCTCACCATGGATGTACGGTGATGTGGACTCACCATGATGGTATGTACGGTGAGTGGACCTCACCATGATGTATATATGTAGGTGTACGGTTTTGATGTGGACCTCACCATGGATATATGGTGAGGTGTAACGGTTTTGATGTGGACTCACCATGATGGTATGTACAGTGATGTGTAACGGTTTTGACGGACCTCACCATGATGGTATGTACGGTGATGTGTAACGGTTTTGACGGACCTCACCATGACGGTGTAACGGTGTCGTGAAAAGGCCCCAGGAGTTGTCGCGACCTCACCGCGATGGTTGCGACACGCTGCTCGGCTCTCCCCGGGCTATAAGAGCCCGGATGTGACGGGGGCGTGTCTTGGGCGAGTGAGTGACTGGAGGAAGCCGATACGTGAGGTGATTTGAGCGGCCAGTCCCGGATTCCCAGGCTGTCTCTCTCTCTCTCCCTCCCGAGCTCGGATACAGCGGATTCCTCTCCCTTTCCTTTATTTATTCGCGTTTGCTTTGCTTGCTATGACGCGGACTAAGAAAGAATGAGGCCGCGTTTCCGGGAGAGTCCTGCGGGAATGCTGTCGGATGAACCCGCGTGTGTCGCGGCTCGGGGGGTTTGATTATGAAGTCCGTTAGCCAGGCAGCGCCGCCGCCGCCGCCGCCGCTTCTTCTGCTGTGTGACGCTAAGCTAAACTGAGGCGACTCTGTCACGGTTTAATATTTACTTTTCCATCGTCCGGAACTTTTATCCTATTGTTGTTGTTGTTGTTGTTGTTGTTGTTTTTAAATGATAACATATATTCGGGGTGTAGGTTTAGTCTGCTGACTAGCTAATAAATAATTGACATGGGTACATGACTAGCATGGCTGAGTGAGTTAGCTAATGGAATTCTTTCCACACAGCAGAAATAGGGGTTATATTTATACAAACAGGTGGAAATAAACAAGTAAATAAAAGCACTATTCCACATTCGTTGTTATTCGGGTCGATTCAACGGCCGTACGGGAAATTTCATTCACAGTCCGATGTGAGGGAGGGAGGAAGGGAGGGAGTGAGGGCATCTGACACCTTCAGGAAGTTCCCGAGGCCTTTACTGGATCTCCACTGGAGCTTTTGGTGGTGACACTCCATTGCCATTGTGTACGTCCCAAAACCTCCCCAAGACCTCCCTGATCCTTCCTGCAGGAATATTTATTCTCGTATCTCCATCCAAAAAAATAAAATGTGAATCCGGAGATCCCCCGGCTTGACCTCACGATGAGATGTTCCTATAAATTTGGCCGGATTGTGCGTTTTATGGACATCTCCGTCTGGACGTGGTGAAAAACGTGCTGCTGCAAACATGGGAGAGTCCAGCTTGAACGACTCCAACGTCAAGGTGGCCGTCCGGGTCCGACCCATGAACCGGCGAGGTGAGGAACCCCCATCTCAAACACCCGGGTGCTTTATAATCACAGTGTGACGTAAAAATACTCTTTATAACCTACGCTTTATAACCTGTGGTGTAAGCGTAGGCTGTAAAATATACCCCCGAGGTCTAATTATGTCCCTGTAATGGTTTGCGAGTTCAGGGTTCGATGTTGGGGTCTGCGTAGTTATACGAATCCAAACAATGATCTGTTCATGGAAGATGTCCGGTTATTATGGATTGTTAGGGATTTTATCTGGCAACAGAGTATCTCCGGGTGGGTGGGGGGGGGTATTCCGGGATATACCAGGAATATATATATATATATATATATATATATATATATAGTTTTATATATATATATATATATATATATATATATATATATATATATAGATATAGTTGTCTGGTGAAAGTGAAAGGTGGAGGTGCGGTGATCCCGGTGAACCTTGTCACGCTGTAACACGCGCATCAGAAAATAAGTCGAGTCGGTCAGGTGGTGGATTTGTGGCCAAGAAAATTCAGTCACGGGACTCCGAGATGGGAATGATATAATCCCCGAATCCCAAATCCCTAACCCTAGACAAGTGTGGAGTGGAGGGCCTTTGTGTTATTATTATTATTATTATTATTATTATTATTCCTATACACTGAACAGACGTAGCGTTATAACCTCCCGCCTATGAGCGTATCAATCTGGGATAAAAGTTGGGAAGCGGTCGCTCCGTACGTGACCCTGTCGCCGGTTCACCACCGCCTGGAGCACTTTTGACCGGGACACACCCCGCACGAGCTACAGTCTTGGAGATGCTCTGACCCAGACGTCTAGACGTCTCAAGACTTGCTCAAATCCCATTTTTCCTGCTAAAGAATATGAGGATGCCTAATGCCTAGCCGTTCATAGAGTTCGCCTTGCTTTACTTCCTCAGATCTCTCCTTGGTGTGTGTGTGTGTGTGTGTGTGTGTGTGTGTGTGTGTGTGTGTGTGAACAAAAGAAGGAAGGGAGTCTCGGCGAGCCATAATGAACTATTTGCTAACGTTGCATGATGGCGTCACGTTCTCGCTGCTCTCGCTCGGAGAAATCGGAGCGAGCAAATTGCCGGGCGTTCGAATCATTTCCCGACGCACGACTCGACCGGAAAGTGATGAGGTCGCCTGTTTTCTGTCGCCGTGGCGACGCGTGACCAAACCAGGCGGCGCGACGTCCGTTCATTCGCCGATCGCTCCATTCCTTGTTTTTCCCAATTCCCAACCATTCCCATCCGATGGCTCGGATTTGATCCCATGTTTTATTTCCCAGCTTCAGATGTTCAGACGTTGGCTCTCTCGGAGCTCCTCCTCCAGTTCCTCCTCCTCCAGGGTCGCCCGCGCTCTCTCTCTCTCTCTCTCTCTCTCTCTCTCTCGGCGGAGGAAGGAAATCGAGGTTTCCTCTTTAACCCCAGCTGCTCGTTGGCATTTTGGTGCCGTTCCGAGTCATTCCGTGTCCAAGGATTTTTGAGTCAGCCACGTTTCCTTTACCAAGTTTCCATCCACAATTATAAAGTGCTTTCCTGGTCACGATTGTTTACAACCACGCCTGAGGTGGTTATATAGCGAATAGCATGCTTGTATTTACATTTACGCTTTTTTCCCCCCGTTTGTTTGTTTGTTTATTTATTAATTATAAATTTAGAAATTCCTCACCGAATCCTCGGCTGGTCAGGTTTTTTTAATCAAGTGTCGTTTTTTTTAACCAGCATCAGTTTTAAGCGGCGTATTTTCCAACAGTAGTACGTTCCAATGTGTTTTATTCCTTTTACGCCGCAGCGTTTTGCCAATGCGACATTACAGTCTATTAACTAACAGGGTTGCCACCGGTCAGGGAATATCTAGGAATTCCAATGTCAGTTACAGTCAGAGGAGTTTATAGTTTTATCAAATCTATCAGTTTTTTTTTTTTTTGCTTTAAATTTGTTGTTTCCGTTTATCGAAATTTCCTGTTTTTCTCCTAAAATAAACAAAAACAAAAACACGGATGATGTTTTCCTCACAACAGCGGCCTGTTGTTTCCCCTCCCCCCCCCATTCACTATAGGAAATGGAAATTCAAATGGGAAGCATGAATTAAAGAATGATGTCACGTTTGGTATCCATTTATAGCTACACCGTAATTCTCTCGGACCCTTGAGAAGCCACTTTTCCCACTTTTTACCAATTCAAATATATCGACGAATAGGAATAAAACGTGCGCTGTCTTTCCCGAGTCTCAGTTAAAGACTCCTTCCTGTAATTAATCAACACGGTCATGCTATTAATGCATTACGCCTCGTTACCCAAGTCAACAAAACGCGCCCTGCACATGTCATTCGGCAAAATCGCCGGAGGAGGCTGTTGGGGTTTGTTTACTCTTTCAGGAGTGTGTGTTTGTTTACAGGAGTATAGTAATCCATGTTGCTTCAGCTAATTTGTTATTAGGCTTTTATGCCTCTCTTTCACACGGTCGTGACATGCCTGTGCACAAAGGGTTAAATCCATCCCCCTGTGTATATATTTGTCAACAGAAAAGGACCTGAACACAAAATGCGTCATCGATATGGAGGGGAACCAGACGTTCCTGCATCCGGCAAGCGGGAACCTGGGAAAAGCCGACTCCAGGTAAGCGCCGAGGTTATCTCGCTATCTGTGATGTAGGGGTCACGAGGCAGTGTCACATGACCCTAAACCGAGAAGTGTTTCGGTCTAGAAATCCCAACACACACACACACACACACACACACACACACACACACTGGGTGAGCTATTAAGACAGCCGGCGTGACCAGAACGAAGTGGTGTAGAACGAAGTGGTGTTTTCCAGGCTATTAGTCGAAGGAACGATCCCGACAGTGTTTCCACTCGCAGCAACGCAACCTTGGCCCCTATTTAACTTCAAACTAAAAGTAAAAACCCAAAACGCTACACAAGATAAGGCCTATTTTCGCTTTCACGCCGCCCGTATACAGACGTTCTGTGTTCCTCCCATTTTTAGATCCTCATACAGATTGCAGAAGTAGAAATTAGAGCCGGGTCACGTGAGGATAAACAGTAAAAAGGCAGAGTCGCATTTGTGTCACTCGTATCATAAATAAAGAATAAACCACCGCGTGGGGCGGCGCTCTCAGGAAATTAATCCACGACAGGACGGTGCCATGTCCTGTAGCTACCGACTCATGGCAAACAAAGTGCTTTATTCCCTTTATTCCACTGCAAATATTACAGTGTGTGTGTGTGTGTGTGTGTGCACACACGAGGTTCACACTTACAGACACGGATACACACGGGCACACACATAGACACAAATACATATACATACATAAATAGACAGATCGTTATAAATGTGAAAATTGACAAAAAAACCCTTATATATATATATATAATATAATAAAATAAACTGTGTGTATATGTATATGTGTATATATGTGTTTGTGGTGTAATATATGTGTGTGTGTGTGTGTATGTATGTATGTATGTATGTATATATACTATACTATATATATATATATATATATATATATATATATATATATATCTATATATATAGATATCTATATATATATTATAGACTATATATATATATATATATACATATATATACATACATACATACATACATACATACATACATACATACCATACCATACATACATACATACATACATACATACACACACACCACACACACACACACACACACACACACACACACACAAGGCGGTCTAAAGCTGTGTAAAACCACGCAGCACTCCTCCATGCGCCAGGACATAATTCTCCTCCGCCTGTCTTCTCCCCCCCCCCCCCCCCCCCCCCCCATCTCTCTGTCGTCATGGTAACAGGGGGGGAGGTTAACCCCAGGTCACTCTCAGCCGAAAGACGCTTCTCCACGTGAGACAGGCGCACATAGAAGGTAGCGTAAGCATCTGCTGGCCATAAACGTGTGTTTTATGGCGGTAAACAAGAGAGCGCCTTTACGGCGTTCCCCCGAACACTGCGCGCGGACAATAAGGATCCGCTTTTAAACTTGGAAGTGAAAGGATGCGCCGCCTGCTGCCTTTTACGCCACAGACAGTTTAATTGCAGAGCGGAGTTCATGCGCCGCGTTCGTGCCCGCGTTAACGCCGCACCAGATGCCTCCCAAGCCCGCGGTTCACATGGGCACAACATGGCCGCTCGCACCGCCTGATTCATATTCATTGTTGAGGTGGGCGTCGGACAGCATACGGCAGTCCACCCGTCACACCAGACACGTCTCGCTCACTTCTTTTTGTCTTCCCTTTTTAAAGGGGATCCTTTCCACCACCGCACGCATGTCCTTCTTTTTTACAAGGACGCACGAAATGTGTCCAATTTAACTCATTTATTATTGATATCTTTTATGCCTGTAATACTTCTAGAAATAAAAAGACATCCGTTTTTATAAATCATCTTGTCTGTTATTGGTGCTTATATTTTTTGTATATTTGAGCACAATGCTCATTTTTACAAGTGCTATACTTAAAAAAAAAAAAAAAAAAAAAAAAAAAAAAAAAAAAAAAAAAAAAAATCTGAAAGTACAGATAAATAATGCCAAAAATTGTATGAAATAACGTTAGTAGATAGATTAAAGTGTTGTTGGATTTAATTTAAACAATTACAATTAGTTAGTTAATTAGTTATTAAACAATTACAATTAAATAGTTACTATTAAATATTAAATATATATATATATATATATATAGATATATAGATAGATAGATAGATAGATATAGATAGATAGATAGATAGATAGATATAATATGTTAAATGTGTGGGTATATATATATATATATATCTATATATCTCTATATATATCTATCTATATCGATATAGATATATATGATATAGATATCTAACTATCATCTCCTGTAGAATTATAAATGTATATATATATATATATATACTATATCTCTCTCTATAAATCTCTGTCTCTCTCTATATCTAATCTCTCTATATAATATATCTCTCTCTATCTAAAAATGTGAGCTGTGAGGCCTACACCCTTTACCTTATCTCTGTGTGTGTGTGTGTGTGTGTGTGTGTGTGTGTGTGTATGTGTATTCTGTCTATATCTATATCTATCTCTCGTGTCGCTCGCTGACGCGCTGCGCGATGGCGCGCTCGTCTGTGCCCTGTGTGTGGGTCTTCTCTCTCTATCTATATATATCTAATCTCTCTCTCTCTCGCTCGATCGCTCTCCCTGTGTTTAAGTGTCTCCTTCCTCTCGTCGCTCGCTCGCTTAGCTCGCTGTCTCTCAGTCGATGTCGCTCGTCGCATAGCTCTCCTAGTCGCTCGCTCGCTGTCGCTGATCGCTCGCTGCTCGCTCGTCCTGTAGCATGGCTGGCTGGATCGCTCGCTTCCCTGTGTGTGTGTGTATCCTCTCCCTCTATATATCTATAGTCTCTCTCTCTCTCTCTCTCTCTCTCTCTCTCTCTCATCTCTAAATGTGAGCTGTGAGGCCTACCCCCTTTACCTTATCTGTGTGTGTGTGTGTGTGTGTGTGTGTGAGGCAAAAAGTTTTATTGTCTGTAATCTGTGTTTGTTGCAGTGTACATGTAGTTTGATGAAGGTGTGTGTCTGTGTGTTGTTGTCACACCTGTGTCCTGTTTGAGCAGGTGTGTGATTACAATGCTCATTTTTACAAGTGCTATACTTAAAATAAATAAACAAATAATTAAAAATCTGAAATAACGTTAGTAGTAATTAATATAAATTAATAGAGATAACATAGATTTATTATAATAAATAAATAAATAGATAGATAGATTAAAGTGTTGTTGGATTTAATTTAAACAATTACAATTAGTTAGTTAATTAGTTATTAAACAATTACTATTAAATAGTATATATAGATATATAGATGTCTGTCTGTCTGTCTGTCTCTCTCTCTGAAACTCTCCTAGTCACTCAGTAGTGTGCAGTAGAAGTTTTTCCCGCTGTGGGGTTTCATGTCGTGTCGGAGCGATCACGTTTTCAGACATGACTCCACACTAAGCAGCTGTTGTCTGGCTCCACAGCACATCTGGCTCCATCTGTAACATCTCACCACTCGTCTTCAACGAGGAGATTATTGAGCTCTGTTGCTTTTATTACATTGTGATTATTTGTGATCCCTGGAAGCCAGGAGATGTTTTTACGCTACTTGATTCTTCACTGGGTTTTTATTATTTATTTTATTCCTTCCACATAGATGGAAACATTATGCTGTTTGATCAAAGAGCTGATTCAGAGCGCACAAATATGTTTATCGGAACCAAAGCTGGGAAACGCTAACGAACAAGAACGGCTTTGTCGACTTGGACAAAAGCGCGCCGCAGTGAAATCGATTTATTTATTTATTTTGCCCGGCCGAGGTCCGATCACAGGGTCAACCTGAACCCATGACCTTCTGGTCGGCGGCCTGGAGCGATACGCGCTGACCTCAGCCTTTTTCGTCCGATACTTTATTTTACGTTGTATTATTAGCGTTATTAAAACCTTGCTCTAATAGAGGGTGCCAAAACTAGCGAGTAGGGTGAGTGCGGAAGTGACATCACGACGTTTCCGGCTGTTTTTTGCACACTGTGAAGGTCGGTGCTCCCTGTGATTGTGCGTGCTGCCTTGTGCTGCCATCTGCTGGCCTGCTGCAAATCATGTGACTGATATTTTTGGAGGAAAGTCTTCTCGGACTTATGTATGGAATTTATCAAAGATAAACATGTATTTATTTATTTACTTTTATTCGTTTTCGCCCCCCCCCACCCTTCTCTCTCTCTCTCTTTCACGAAGACAAAACCAACGTGCACTTTACCTCGTTTTTGTACCAGAATGAGAAATGCCTGTCTGGCTGCAATGTAGGTCATGATGTGAGCACGGCGTCGCCTCGCAGGCTGCATATTCACATGCCACCCAAGCGTAACGTAATTTTTTTAACCGACGCCGAGAGAGCGAGTGCGCGACGGCTTCCCTCATCTTTCCGACGAGGTCATGCGATCCTTAATCACTCCTCTGACTCACACTCACACCGTGTCAGTCGTCCATCACACTTTACTCACCGCTCAAAGTCTGCAGCACACGGGGCCGATTACGCCCGCGCTGCCGAAGGCCGCGTCGTAAATTACAACCCGGGCGATTTATACACCTGTCACACATGCTGTTTGCCAAGGGTGGAAATATTCTACAGGAACTTCATATGGAAATAATCCCAAGTTGGGAAGTTACAAACTGGTATGAAATACAGATTTTAAACCCGACACGATTTATTTATTTATTTATTTTTTCTCCCCCATAGAAATGATGTGCGTTATGGGGGCGTGGCCTCAGGAGCCCTGCCGTCGTATGCGTGCCGTTATTGGGTAACCTACAGGCAAAAATCCCGGTTTATTCCCATTAATTCCTGTATAATTCCTTGAATTTTTGTGATAAATTATCCTTTGAGCGAGTCAGGAATCTGGTATGTGATTTAAAAATAAATAAAAAATCCTGACTCATCAGTAATACTGGCGAGTCGCGGCT
>JACRUU010000015.1:13304013-13306513 GCA_030449085.1 Kryptopterus vitreolus
GTGTATGTTTAGTTGGTCTAGGACCCATAGTGTATTTGTTGTGTGTGTGTGTGTGTGTGTGTGTGTGTGTCCCCCTGTGGTGTTTGTGTGTGTGGTGTGTTTATGTCTGTGTGTATTTTTTGTTCTAACATGACTGTAACCAAATGAGTGTTGTGTGTGTGTGCTGTGTGTAGGGTCTCCTGGATAGTAAACCAGAATGTATTTTTCTGTGTGTGTGTGTGTGTGTGGTGTGTGTATGTTGCTGTGTGTGTGTGTGTGTGTGTGTGTTGTGTGTTTTAGTTCTGGTGTGTTAGTGTTTACTAAACATGACTGGAACTTTCCTGGATAGTAAACCAGAGTGTATGTATTTTGTCTATACATGTGTGTGTGTGTGTGTGATGTGTATGTTTAGTTCTAACTGTGTGTGTGTGTATGTGTGTGTGTGTATGTGTTGTGTGTGTGTGTGTGTGTTGTGTGTGTGTGCGCGTGTGTGTGCACGTGTGTGTGCGCTGTGTGTGCGCGCGTGTGCTGCGCGCGTGTGTGCGCGCGCGTAGTGTGCGCAGAGTGTGCGCGCGTGTGTGTGCGTGTGTGTGTGTGTGTGTGTGTGTGCGTGTGTGTGTGTGCGTGTAAGAAGTGTGTGTGTGTGTGTGTGTTGTGTGTAAACATGTGTGTTATTGTGTGTGTGTGTGTGGGTGTGTGTGTGTGTGTGTTGTTGTTAACATGTGTGGTTAATTCACTTTCCTGGATGTGTGTTTTTTTTTGTGTTGTGTTTTGTGTGTGTTATTTGTGTGTGTGTGTGTGTGTGTGTGTGTTGTTGTGTGTGTGTGTGTGTGTGCTGTTTAGATCTAACATGACTGGAACTTTCCTGGATAGTAAACCAGAATGTATTTTTCTATACATTTGTGTGTATGTGTGTGTGTGTGTGTGTGTGTGTGTGTGTGTGTGTGTGTGTGTGGTGTGTGTGTGTAAAACACAGGCTCAGGAAAGTCCTACACCATGATGGGTTCGTCAGATCAGCCGGGTCTGATCCCACGCCTCTGTAGCTCGCTGTTCGAGCGCACGCTGCAGCACCAGCGAGAGGAGGAGAGCTTCACCGTGGAGGTCTCCTTCATGGAGATCTACAACGAGAAAGTCCGGGACCTCCTCGACCCCAAGGGGTGAGGGATCCATCACACAAAGCACACGTTCATCACATGTCATACAGAACACGGACACATAACGGGATCCATCACACAAAGCAATATGTTCATCACATGTCATACAGAACACGGACATATAACGGGATCCATCACACGAAAGCACACGTTCATCACATGTCATACAGAACACGGACACATAACGGGATCCATCACACGAAGCACACGTTCATCACATGTCATACAGAACACGGACATATAACGGGATCCATCACACAAAGCACACGTTCATCACATGTCATACAGAACACGGACACATAACGGGATCCATCACACGAAAGCACACGTTCATCACATGTCATACAGAACACGGACACATAACGGGATCCATCACACGAAAGCACACGTTCATCACATGTCATACAGAACACGGACACATAACGGGATCCATCACACAAAGCACACGTTCATCACATGTCATACAGAACACGGACATATAACGGGATCCATCACACAAAGCACACGTTAATCACATGTCATACAGAACACGGACACATAACGGGATCCATCACACAAAGCAATATGTTCATCACATGTCATACAGAACACGGACACATAACGGGATCCATCACACGAAAGCACACGTTCATCACATGTCATACAGAACACGGACACATAACGGGATCCATCACACAAAGCACACGTTCATCACATGTCATACAGAACACGGACATATAACGGGATCCATCACACAAAGCACATGTTCATCACATGTCATACAGAACACGGACACATAACGGGATCCATCACACAAAGCACATGTTCATCACATGTCATACAGAACACGGACACATAACGGGATCCATCACACGAAAGCACACGTTCATCACATGTCATACAGAACACGGACATATAACGGGATCCATCACACGAAGCACACGTTCATCACATGTCATACAGAACACGGACATATAACGGGATCCATCACACGAAAGCACATGTTCATCACATGTCATACAGAACACGGACATATAACGGGATCCATCACACGAAAGCACACGTTCATCACATGTCATACAGCACACGGACATATAACGGGATCAATCACACGAAGCACACGTTCATCACATGTCATACAGCAACACGGACATATAACGGGATCAATCACACGAAGCACACGTTCATCACATGTCATACAGAACACGGACATATAACGGGATCCATCACACGAAGCACACGTTCATCACATGTCATACAGAACACGGACACATAACAGGATCCATCACACGAAAGCATGCCTTCATCACATGTCATACAGAACACGGACATATAACGGGATCCATCACACGAAAGCACACGTTCATCACATGTCATACAGAACACGG
>JACRUU010000015.1:13311513-13331513 GCA_030449085.1 Kryptopterus vitreolus
CAATAATTCAGCAGATACTTTTACAGCGTGGTGTCCTCCGGCCATTACAGGGACCCCACTTTACATGGGATTTTACATGCAAAGGTCGGCATTTGAATGTCGGAGCAGCAGGTCTGAGCGATCGCTTTATTACCCCCGTGTACCCCCGTGTGTGTGTGTGTGTGTGTGTGTGTGTGTGTGTGGTATGGGCCTTTCTCGTCTGCTCGTACTTCATAAGGCAGAGGGGAACAATGAACACTTGTGTCCTGTTTGGCACGGCCTCGGTCATTTTTGTTCCCTCTCAGCGGGAGAATTTGACTCGACTCGCTTCAGTCCAACATGAAAAGGGAAATTTGTTGTGATTCACACAGGATTACGGTGTCTTACTTTTTGTTTGTTTGTTTGTTTGTTTGTTTGTTTGTTTTTTTTTTACCCCAAATCGTAGTGAAAATCCTTCCTGGTTTGTAAACTTGATATCGCAATTGAATGATTGCGGCAAGTTTGTCTCAATGCGTTCATTTTCACTTCGGGAAATCAACCCGTACTGGGTCAAGGGCACAGCAAGGTCAAATTCCACAGACAATTTGCATTCAATAGTTTCCTTCCTGTTTGGCGAATCGTTTGTCTCCCAGGCATCATTTAAACATTGTCATTTCTCGACTTTCTTAATCTTGAACTTGAATAAATGGTGTTCTGGTGTGTGTGTGTGTGTGTGTGTGTGTGTGTGTGAGTGTGAGTGAGCACTGGAATAACAATGCATGCTTCACTTTGGTGGAAAAGTGTTGGCCCTGGTTATGTTTTTGAATGTGCCATGGAAAAACACCCAAAGTGAAATTTGGATTTAACCCCCCCATCCCCCTCTCTCTCTCTCTCTCTCTCTCTCTCTCTCTCTCTCTCTCTGTCTCTCTCTTTGTCTCTCTGTCTCTCTCTCTCTCTCTCCGCCTTTCCAGACCAGTGGGGAGAAAGTGAGTAAGCTGAGTTTGGTGGATTTGGCTGGAAGTGAGAGAGCAGCTAAGACCGGTGCGGCCGGCGAGAGACTGAAGGAAGGAAGCAACATTAATAAGTACACGCATTCAACTTTCCACACCTCCGCACTCGTTCCTTTTCTCTCCGAGTGTTCATAGGAATCTTCATACCTGCAATATTTACACAACATATTGAGTTCCGGCACGGATTTAGGGAGGAGGAGGAGGTTAAGGCGTCGGACCGGAAGATCTCGGGTTCAAATCCCAAAACACCACTAGATGCCCTTGAACAAGGCCCTTAATCCTCAATTGCTCAGTTGTACGTCGCTCTGGATAAGGGCGTCTGCCACATGCTGCAAATGTAAATTTAAAGACTGAAAAAAGCATGCACTTTTCTGTATTAAAAAGCAAACGGCACTGAATCATGAAAGCATGCTAAATAAATAGCAGTATATTAGTTAATAAATACGGTTAAAATGTTTAATACGTGATGAATAATAAATATCCACCAATATAGCATGCTCTGTGCAGTGTTCCGTCTCAAACAGCATGTAGTGTCAGTGATTTGCCTATAGAGGCCGCTCTCGTAATCACCACCCATCAGAACATAAGTATTAGTGTGTATGTATGTGTGTGTGTGTGTGTGTGTGTGTGGTGTGTATATATATATATATATATATATATATATATATATATATATATATATATATATATATATATATATATATATATATATATATATATATATATATATGTGTATGTATGTTGTGTGTGTGTGTGTGTGTGTGTGTGTATATATATGTATATATGTATATATATATATATATATATATATATATATATATATATATATATATACATACATACAGACATACACATACCCTACATATACTTATGTTCTGATGGGTGGTGATTACGAGAGCGGCCCCTATATTGCTCTATATGTATATGTGTGGATGTGTGTGTGTGTGTGTATATATATGAATATATGTGACTACAGATATAGTAGTTTCTTTTGCTTTCTCTCTCTCACACACACACTTTCACTCTCTTTTTATGGTGTACTGGGCAGGTCTTTAACCACACTGGGGCTGGTGATCTCAGCGTTGGCTGACCAGGGTGCAGGAAAGAACAAGAGCAAGTTTGTGCCTTACAGAGACTCCGTGCTCACGTGGCTCCTTAAGGTAACCGACACACCGGGGGGGGGGAAACTTTCCACCATGTTTCCCAAATTCTCCCTCTCTCCTCTCTCTCTCTCCCTCTCTCTCTCTCTCTCTCTCTCTCTTTTTTTTAAATTTGTAATACACCCCCTGTCCTGAAATGGTGTAAATGCACAAATAAAAGTGCTTTATTTGAGGGGAAAAGGCTGCTGTAAATTCACAGGGGTCACTTTTTCCAGAACACACATGAATTGTGGAAAAAACAAAACTTCTGGTTGTTTTTTAAAAAAAAAAAAAAAAAAAAAAAAAAGCCAAAACATGCAGAATTTTAATTTTTTCTTTTTTTTTTTTTTTTTTTTCCCCTTGATTTTTTTTGAGTTTTTTTTTCAAACCTTTTTTTTTTTTGTTTTTGTATTTTGATAATATACCGTTTTTTTCTTTTTTTTTGAATTTTTATTGTTTTTTAATTGTTAATTTATAGTATTTTTTTGTTTTTTATTTGGTTTATTTTTATTTTTATTTTATTTGCCCATTATTTTTATTATTATTATTATTATTTTTTGTGAGTAAACCTCCAAAACACTTTTCAAACTCGGCTTAAAACACTCCCCCATGAAAACCGAATGTAAAGTTAAATGCGTAGACGTTACATTACCGTCGTTCACGCGAGCGATTTTTCTTCAGTATAAAAAGCGTAAATAGGGTAATAATTTAATTGAATAAAAATACCTACTCTCCAATAATGAACGATTTACCGTTAAAACGTATGAAAAATGCCAGGAAACCAGCCGTTATAATATTTCGGAGGATATTTATGGTTTCCGTGCAAATTAATGACTTGTATTGTAAGGAAAAATCTGTGTTCAACTGAGGCCGTGCACTCGGGAGTCACGACTGACTTGAACTGGAAGGACTTATTTGCACTTTATACCACATACAGACTCACTAGTGTATATTTAGGTAACGTTTAATTAACGTGTGTGTGTGTGTGTGTATATATAGAATATATATATATAGCCATATATGTGTATATATATAGCACGTTACTGGCTATGACCCTCGGACACGTCAAAAGTTCGGCTCGCCGTTGATCCGGCGTTGTTCTCCCCTCAGGATAGTTTAGGAGGAAACAGCCGCACCGCCATGGTGGCTACAGTGAGCCCGGCAGCCGATAACTACGAGGAGACGCTGTCGACGCTGCGCTACGCCGACCGCGCCAAGAGCATCGTCAACCACGCCGTCGTCAACGAGGATCCCAACGCCAGGATCATCCGAGAGCTGCGGGAAGAGGTGGAGAAACTCCGCGATCAACTCACGCAAGCAGAGGTACGCGAAAACGAGCGACGCGGAACTTTATCAAAGGAAAGTGTCACTTCATCAAAGTGTGTGTGTGTGTGTGTGTGTGTGTGTGTGTGTGTGTGTGTGTGTGTGTGTAGTCCATGAAAGCTCCAGAGCTGAAGGAGCGGTTAGAGGAGTCGGAGAAGTTGATCCAGGAGATGACCGTTTCCTGGGAGGAGAAGCTGAGAAAGACTGAGGAGATCGCACAGGTAACCATCGCAGAACCCTGGGTTCGATCCCCCACCCCCCAACACACACACACACACACACACACACACACACACACACACACGTGAAATGGAGTTCTCCTTTATTCCCTTTTTAGGAGAGGCAGAAACAGTTGGAGAGTCTGGGAATCTCTCTACAGTCTTCCGGAATCCGGGTCGGAGAGGATAAGTGCTTCCTGGTCAACCTCAATGCCGACCCCGCCCTTAACGAACTCCTCGTTTACTACTTAAAGGTACACACACACACACACACACACACACACACACACACACACACACACACCTGGCAACTTTTGTGTAACACAGCGTCTTTGAACCTGCTTTGACACGTTATTAGAACACAGCCTCGAGGAAGATAAACGCATTCCAGAGTGTTTACTCGCAACACTATCAAACAGCTGTTGATCCCGCCCACACTGTATATTTATATTTCACCACAACAACAACAACAACAACAACAACAACAACAACACCTGTTGGATATTAAACTCTGATTCAGTCCAGAACACGCTTTATTTTACCGCATGTCTTCACTTTATTATATTCCGTTTTATCATTTAGTTTTTATTGCATTACTTATTGCACGTGCTTGTGGATACCACTGGAAGTTTTCCCTATGAGATCTGTCTGTCTCTCTATCCATCCATCTATCTCTCCTGCATGCATCTGTCTATCTATCTATCTGTTCTGTCTATCTGTCTGTCTGTCTGTCTCTATCTGTCTGTCTCTGTCTGTCTATCTATCTGTCTAAACCTATCTCTATCCTCATCTCTATCTATCTCAGTCTCTCCATCTATCTATCCTGCATGACTCTGTCTGTCTATCCATCTATCTATCCTGTCTCTCTATCCATCTATCTATCTATCTGTCTCTATCCATATCTATCTATCTATCTATCCTAACATGCTATCTGCATGCCTCTATCCATCTATCGATCTATCCTGCATGCCTCTCTATCCATCTATCTATCTATCCTGCATGCATCTATCTATCTATCTATCTATCCTATCTATCTATCTATCTATCTATCTATCTATCTATCTATCTATCTATCTATCTCAGTCTCTCCATCTATCTATCCTGCATGACTGTCTGTCTATCCATCTATCTATCTCTCTGTCTTGTCTATGCTATCTGTCTATCTCTCTGTCATCTGTCTGTCTCTGTCTATCTGTCTATGTCTCTCTTGTCTCTGTCTGTCCTGCTCTGTCTTCTATCTCTATCTAATCTCTATCTATCCTCTCATCCTCTCTATCTATCTTCAGTCTATCCTCTATCCAATCTATATCTATCTCTATCCTCTCTCTTAGTCCATCTATCCATCTATCTATCTATCCTACCTGCCTCTCTATCCATCTATCTATCTATCTATCTATCCTGCCTGCCTCTATCCATCTATCTATCTATCCTGCATGTATCTATCTATCTATCTATCTATCTATCTATCTATCTATCTATCTATCTATCTATCTATCTCAGTCTCTCCATCTATCTATCCTGCATGACTGTCTGTCTCTATCCATCTATCTATCTCTCCTGCATGCATCTGTCTATTTATCTATCTGTCTGTCTGTCCATGTCTCTCTCTGTCTCTCTATCTGTCTGTCTCTGTCTATCTATCTGTCTAACGACCTATCTCTATCTATCTCAGTCTCTCCATCTATCTATCCTGCATGACTGTCTGTCTGTCTATCCATCTATCTATCCTGTCAGCCTCTCTATCCATCTATCTATCTATCCTACATCCTCTATCTATCCATCCTGCATGACTCTATCTATCTATCTATCTATCTATCCTGATCTATCTATCTATCTATCTATCTATCATTCTATATATCTATCTATCTATCGCTCTATCTATCTATCTCTCATCTATATCTATCTATCTCTCTATCTCTCTACCCATCTATCTATTTATCTATCCTGTCAGTCTCTCTACCCATCTATCTATCCTGCATGTCTCCGTCCATCCATCCACCCATCTATCTATGCCTCTATATATGTCTTGATATATGCATCCATCCATCTTTCCATCTATCTATCTGTCCATCCATCCATCCATATACGCCTCTATGCAGGCATCTGTCTGTCTCTCTATCTATCCATCCATCCTTCCTGCATGCCTCTGCGCGCCTTTGTATCTATCCATGTCTGTCTATCTTTATATCGATGTTTCTGTTGAGATAAAAATGCAAGTCTTTCTGGATAAGTGCTTGTGCTAAACATCACTTTAATGTGTAAACAAACATTTGTGAGAAATGAATCAGATTCAAAGTAAAAGTAAAATTTTGTATTCAATTTGCTTTTTCAGGCCTTAAATAATCTTAAAGGTGTTGAATTATCCGCGTGGATCTGCGTATAAAGCTGATTACAGTCCTCTCACAACACTTTATAATGCTTCTGTGGTCATGCAGGTCTCGCGCTAATCCAAGTATAATTCGCTGCATTACGACGACAAATGACATCAACATGCTTTCTCTCTCGCACACCACATTCCTTAGAGCTTGACCCCGATTGGTCCTTGTGGTCGGGAGTGATGTAATGTGAGGTGAGTCAGTAGCTGATATGAGATGGTTATTTGCAGGACCACACAATGGTGGGCTCCGCGGACTCGCAGGACATTCAGCTGTGCGGCATGGGCATCCAGGCCGAGCACTGCGTCATCAACATCACCCCCGAGGGAGCGGTTTATATCAATCCGTACAAGAATTCCAGGTATTCCCAACGTTCCTGTTTGATCCCGTGGGGAAATATGGTGGAATTTAGAGGCGTTTAATCTTATGGCGTTTTTTTTTTTCCCCTCAGGACGTGTGTGAACGGATCTCCCGTCACCTCCCAGCAGCAGCTTCACCATGGCGACCGCATCCTGTGGGGCAACAACCACTTTTTCAGGTCGGCCCTGGCAAGTACGGAAGATGGAGATTCCCTGTGGAATAGTGTGTAACGCTGATTTATATATACACCCCGCAGAATAAACCTTCCGAAGCGGCGCCCTCGTCCCGTGGCCGAGGAGGAGGAAGGAGAGGGGGGTAACCTGAAGATCAGCAACAGCAGTGAGCAGCTGGACGCGGACGGAGATACGGCCAGCGAGGTGTCCAGCGAAGTCAGCTTCAGCTACGAGTTTGCGCAGACGGAGGTGATGATGAAGGCACTGGGGAGCAACGGTGAGTACAGAGCAGGAGACCGCTGTGAGCCCCGAAAGTGCATCGCTTTGTTGTTGTTGTTGTTATTTGTGTGATTGAAGTAATAAATACATGGTTTAAATTCCTTCGCCTCAGACCCCATGCAGGCCGTCCTGCAGAGTCTGGAGCGACAGCACGAGGAGGAGAAGCGCACGGCGCTGGAGCGTCAGCGGCTGATGTATGAGCAGGAGCTGCAGCAGCTGCGCAGGCGCCTCACCCCCGAGCGGCAGAGCGCGCAGACGCAGCAGCAGTACCGCAGCATGGAGAGACTCAGCCTGGGTACGTCGGCGTCGTCTTCACGTCTGCGCCAATGGAGCGAGGAGAGGTAACGTCCAGACCACACCCCGGGGGGGGGGGGACCCGGCTCACGTATTTTTGTCAATTCCGTGAATGCCCACAGGGAGGCGATGTTGACGCGGAGCTTGCGGAAACTTCGCGAACAGATCGTCAAAGCCAACCTGCTGGTTCAAGAGGCGAGCTTCATCGCGGAGGAACTGGACAAGAAAACCGAGTACAGGGTCACGCTGCAGATTCCTGCCGCAAACCTCAACGCCAACAGGAAGGTAACCGCGCCGGGATTTAACCCTAAATCAACAATGTGAGCGAGGAGCGAGCTTTCCGACATCCCACTTGTCGTTTCCGCAGCGCGACGCCGTGCTGAGCGAACCCGCCATCCAGGTCAGGCGCAAAGGTAAAGGCAAGCAGATCTGGGCCCTGGAGAAGATGGAGAACCGGTTGGTGGACATGAGGGAGCTCTATCAGGAGTGGAAGAACTACGACGAGGACAATCCCGTAAGTCCGTTACGATGGGGAATGTATACCGCCGGTGTTCCCCGGTGATGTCATTTTAATCGCCGCTCTCCGCTACTCCCTCGCAGGCGATGTGCTCGTACTTTAAACGAGTTGACCCTTTCTTTGACGAGCAAGTCAATCACAGTCTGATCGGAGTCGCCAACGTCTTCCTGTCCTGCCTGTTTTACGACGTGAAGCTGCAGTACGCCGTGCCCATCATTAACCAGAAAGGAGAGGTGCGGCAAAGCGCAGATTCTCTACTAAATGATCGTCGTCGTTGGTATTTATGACTCCATAAACCTTTTTTCTTTTACGTTTCAGGTGGCAGGACGGCTGCATGTGGAGCTTGTGCGTGTTGCCGGAGGTGTAGAAGACAGCGTGGGTGGAGGTGAAGATGGTGACAGCAGCCCTGACGGAGATCCGCTGGAGCGCAAGCTTGTTTGTATGGTAGGCATTAAAGAGGAACATTGTTTGTGTGTGTATGTATGTATGTGTATGTAGTGTATGTATGTGTGTATGTGTGTGTGTGTGGATATATATATATATATATATATATATATAATATATATATTATAATTATATATATATATATAGATATATATATATATATATATATATATATATATATAACATACATACATACACACATAATATATTAGATATATATATATATATATATACACATACACTATACATATATATATATATAGATATATCTATATATATATATATATATATATATATATATATATATATATATATATATATATATATATATACTATATACACACACACACACACACACACACACATATATATATATATATATAGATATATCTATATATCTATATATCTATATCTATATATATAGATATACACATACCACATACATACACGTTGTGTATATACATATATATATATATATATATACATATATATATATATAATATATAATATACTAACACCACACACACACATACACACTTCTTCTAAACCGTATCATATACTCTACTGTAGTTATACTTTTTTGAATACACCCCTATACCATTTCATGCTATTTTCTTTTTACTCGGACAGTCGTTTCACGACATTTTCACTACGCCATGCGTGGCTTTTATATACTTCTACTTACTTTTTTTCCATCCTTTTTCTATAACAGATTAAGATCCTGCAGGCTACAGGCCTCCCGCAGTATCTGTCCAACTTTGTGTTCTGTCAGTACTCTTTCTGGGACCAGGCCGAGCCCATCATCGTGGCTCCCGAGGTGGACCCGTCCGCCACGTCTCCCAGCAGCAAAGACCCTCACTGCATGGTGGTGTTCGACAGCTGCAAGGTGAGAACCGCTCCACACACACTTGCAAAAGGAGATCCCTCGTGAATAAACCTCGCGTTTCTAGTTCATGGTTCCTCGGAGAAGCTACGTTGAGGTGAAAGCGAGCTCTGGACATATTTCTTATTGTGGGTGTGTGTGTGTGTGTGTGTGTGTGTGTGTGTTGTGTGTGTGTAGGAGCTGGCGGTGGCAGTAACAGAAGATTTCATCGAGTATCTAACTGAAGGAGCGCTGGCTATTGAGGTGTTTGGCCACAGGCAAGCTGATCCATGCAGGAACCTGGCGCTGTGGGACCTCAGCATTATTCAGGCCAAAACTCGCACGCTGCGCGACAGGTGAGCCACAAAGAAAACCACTTCCTCCGCTATCAGAGGAACGGCGCACACACAAAGCGCCCATAGAGAACAGAACAACAGCCTCGGATCATTTTACACTTTATGTTTTGTAGCCTTTTTTTTCCCCTCCTCCTTTTGTCCTTAATAAACACAATGCATCTGTGTAAATCCACTCGAGTTCAGCAGAAAGCGTGCGCACTCGCGTGTGTGAGCGCGTGCTGATTTTACCCTCCGCCCAGATGGAGCGAGGTGACGCGGAAGCTGGAAATGTGGGTGCAGATCCTGGAGCTGAATGAGAACGGAGAGTACATTCCTGTGGAGGTGTTGTCAGCAGGAGATGTTCGCACAGGAGGCATCTTTCAGCTGCGACAGGTGACCTGAACCTTTACGAACACTTATAAACGTTAAAAATGAACATGAAAACGTTTGGCAACATGTGAAATCCTCCACATAGCGACCAGTCATATAAATGTGGGATTTAATGTGTAATAAATGTGTGTGTGTGTGGGTGCAGGGTCAGTCTCGGCGGGTGCAGGTGGAGGTGCGCTCGGTGCAGGACTCTGGGACCATGCCGCTGATAGCCGAGATCGTTCTGGGCGTGTCCGTCGGATGCGTGGAGATCAGACAGGCTCATCCTGCTAAAGGCAGCGACTCGCAACAGGTGCGACTCAAAAACCTTATTTATAAAAATGTACTCCGTTCATCCCAAGTCCTTTATGACTGCTTTAATGGGCTTTTTTTCATTTTGTAGCCGGAAGGGGATGAAATGGACAGCTATCAGGTAAGCTGGTTCTCCGTATTGGTATTTTTATTAGCTCCACTCGCTTTGACGGAGTTAATAATTAACCGTTTGATCGCAGGAGCGAGACCTGAAACGGCTGAGAGACCAGTGGTTAGAGGCACTCAATAAGAGACAGCAATACCTGGACGAACATCTCCAGAGTCTGGTCATCAAAACAGGTACATGTTCAGGCGAAAAACGGCCGTTTTTTTGTGAACGTATTTGTCTATCATTTGCTGTAAAAAATAAATTAATAGAAATAAATGACCGGTTTGATATTTAATTAAGAAAAATACCCCCCCCCCCCCCCCCCCCCCCCCCCAAAAACCCAACCAAACCCCCAAACCTATAAACCCCCCCCCCTGCTAAACGGGCCCAAACCGAAAAAAAAAACAGGATAATTTACAGGATTTAGACCAATTGTTCTCTGAAATAATTTTCCATGCTCTTCACTAATGTGTTTATTTATATCACTTTTTCTTTATAAGCTTATTTTTTTGGGCTAAAGCTTGTATAACAATTGGGGGTTAGTGTTGCACGATATACCGGTACCCTGAAAAAAGGTATCGCGATACCCTGCGTGTAAAAACGATACGATTCTTTTATTAGTGCCGCTGTAGTTCAGAGTGTTGGACTGTAGGGGGCACTGTGGGCATTTTTTTTTTTTTTTTTTTTTTTTTTTTAAACCCCTGCTCACGGATGTTTAAATATGTTATAATAAAAAAATGATAATTCATTTTATTTTTGTTTCAACGTTAGGTGTTTGTTAATTAATAAAAGCAAAGTTTGATTATTCCCTTTCTGATATTTTTTTATTTTTAAATTAAATTTAAAGTATGGATTTGGTGTTTAATGTAGGTATCGTATCAACATTTATAAGGATTTATAAGGATATATAAGGATAAGGATGCCTGGAATATGCATAAAGCGCGTGATTGCTTTGTGAACAGATAAGTCCGAGGACGATATGGAGCGTGAGGCTCAGCTGCTCGAGTGCCGTCTGACTCTGACCGAGGAGAAGAATGCGGTGATGGTGCCCTCTGCTGGCAGCGGCATCCCGGGCGCTCCTGCAGAGTGGTGAGATTTTTCATCTCTGACCACACGGTGCAAATAATACGTTTGTTTATCATCTATTTATCCTTTAAAAATGGTATTGTTTCTGTCATGGCAGGGTTCCGGTGCCCGGGATGGAAACTCACATTCCAGTCCTCTTCCTTGACCTTAGTGGTATGTTTACATGACCTTTCAGTTTTGTTTGTTGTTTGAAAAGCTCGTACCACCAACATTTTATTTACCCCCCCCCCCCCCTTTTCCTGATATTCCCTTTTTGTCGGATTAAGCTGACGATTTTAACTCCCAAGATAATCTGGAGAGCCCTGACGCCGGCGGCTGGGATGCCGTTCTGAACGGAGAGGACGAGGACGACTTCTTCGATCTGCAGATCGTCAAGCATTACGACGGCGAGGTGAAAAATCGCATAACCAAATATAAAAAAAAAATACACCTAAATTTAAAGATCAAATAAAAGGTCATCAATATAACACAGGCTGGGGATAATAGTGAGCCACAATGCTTCATGCTGCAGGTGAAAGCCGAGGCGTCCTGGGACTCGACGGTTCACGAGTGTCCTCAGCTGAGTCGAGGTGGAGCCCCGGACCAGAGGGTCTACCTGATCGTGCGCACCGTGGTCCAGCTAAGCCACCCGGCAGAGATGCAGCTCGTCCTGCGCAAACGCGTCTGCGTGAATCTCGCCGCACGTCAGGTTTCGCTCTTTTTGGATCTCTCGTTCCTATTTTTAAAAAGACATATAAAAAAAAAAGCGTTCTGATGTTGCACACGTTCGCCTGCAGGGTTTCGCCCAGAACTTCCTGAAGAGAATGTCCACACGGAGCACCGTACCTGGATGCGGGGTGACCTTTGAAGTCGTGTCCAATATCCCAGGGGTAAGCAAGCGCTCCTTTAACGCTAATGTTTATATGTTAAAATTAAAGTCTAAACTCTTATTCGCCATAATCCAGGACGCCCAGAGCTCCGAGGACCGAGAGATACTCGCCCGCATGGCCGCCAACACCGAGAACCCTAAATCGTCTGACAACGAAGCGGCCATCGAGAAATACCTGCGCAGCGTCCTGGCCGTGGAGAACATCCTCACGCTGGACCGTCTGAGACAGGTGACCCGTCACTCCGTATTCCTCACAATGCGGATACGGGATCTTTGTCCCCGCGTTGTGATGATGGTTGTGTGTTCTCAGGAGGTGGCTGTGAAGGAGCACTTGGCCGGGAAAGGAAAAGGAAGCAGACGGAGCCTGAGTTCTCCCAGTGTGCACAGGGCAAGTACAGGCCTTTATAGCAGGACGTCGCGCCGTGAACGATTGCGTATATATTCGTGCGCACGCGTGTTTATACTGAGATTGCAATCTTTACCTATAGTTATCTGGGAGCAGACAGGACCTGTCTCTAAACTCGAGCCTGGAGGACAACAAGGTGAGGAACCATGTGCTCTTCCGTCACACACTGCGTGTGATTTCTACACATCTCATCCAAATTATTATTATTATTATTATTATTATTATTATTATTATTATAGAGCCGATGGGAAAGTCAGCAGGACATCTTTCTGTCGGCTCCTCACTGTAACCGTACGCTGCCTCGGCCCAGCAGAGAACCCACGCCGCCCCCGCGGAGCCAGAGCCCCCCACAAACCCAGGATCAGGAACAAGGTAGAAACCCCGGGCCGTGCGCTTTACCTCAAGCACGTCACCCCGCCGCCATCGGTTCTACTTTACAGCTTCCGGTCTCTCTCTGGACCTCGTTTAGCCTAGTTTTAACTCTGCACTGAACTGGCCTTTCGGATTCTCACACTCTGCCCTGTCTGCCTCCATCACGCCACCGAACGCCACCGCCACCGCCTCTTCCTTCTCCATCTTCCTCTCCTCCTCCTCCTCCTCCTCCTTTTCTATCCTTCCTCTTCCCCCGACCTCCCCTCAGGCCTTTCAGGGCTTGCCGCTTCTTATCTCTCCCCAGTCAAGGCCCTCGTCCCTCAGATGCCCAAGCTGCTGAAATCCCTCTTCCCCGCTCGCGAAGACAAGAAAGACCTGCGTCCCTCTCCACAATCCCAACAGGTACTCCCAACATGCGCACACACACACACACACACACACACACACACACACACACACACACACACACACACACACACGCTCAATCTAATCTCATCATGACATTTTTACCCTGACGGAATGTCTGATCTAATCTCATGACGTTTTTACCCTGAGGGGAATATCTGATCTAATCTCATCAAGACATTTTACCTTGAATATCTGATCTAATCTCATCATGACGTTTTTTACCCTGATGGAATGTCTGAATCTAATCTCATCATGACATTTTTACCCTGAGGGGAATATCAGATCTAATCTCATAATGACATTTTACCCTGAAGGGAATACTACACGATCTAATCTAATCCTGCTGTTTTACCCTGAGGGGAATGTCTGATCTAATGTCACCATGCCATCGTGGGACTGTACCTTGACAGAATATCTGCATTGTTTATTGGAATAAGACGTGGATTATGGGATTTCTGGTAACAAACTATTTATTTATTTATTTATTTCAGTATATTTTCTGTGCGTCTTTTTTTCCAGCACATGCCTCGTATCATGATGCAAACTAGCAGCAGCCCAGAAGAAAGCAGAGTTCGAGTGGATCAGGTACGTTTTTCAGTGCTGGTTGGGAATAAAATGTGTGATTAGCAGTGATGAGATAATCTGTGGTGTTATTTATGCCTTGCTATCAGTTTCCAGTCATCGGGAGTCGTCCCGTCTCGGAGAAGCTCTCCGACAACCCTGATGTGTCCACCTCGTCTCTGCAGGACTCTCACGAGCTTCCTCTCAGCCCCATTAGTGAAGCTTCCAGTGGTTATTTCTCCACCAGCGTCTCCACCGCAACCCTCTCCGACGTCACCGCGGTGTGCGCGGACCTCGGCGCCGGCACCAACGACGCGTCACGGCGGAGCGAGGACGAGCGCGCGGACACCTCCGTTCCCCTTTGGGAACCCGGGCCGAGACGCGAGGAGGAGCCGCGGCAGAAACCCAAAGACCTTCAGCCGGCGCCTCGGAACGGCGTCCCGTGTTCTCACTCCGAAGCGAAACTTGTCACCGTCCCTCCTCTAGTACCTAAAGCTGCTACGGATTACACCTTCTCCCTCCAGAGGGTCAAACCCTCGAACCTCAAGTCCTTCAGCCCCGTCCTGCCCGAGGACGAGAAACGAGGAACGAGGCAGGACAGAGGGCGGCTCTGAGGAAATAAACACAGACGCTGAAGTCCCAGGCTGGATCCGAGTCGGAGAAAGCGTCACGGTGGCCAACAGTAAGTGTGGCACCGTGCGTTACGTCGGACAAACGGATTTCTCGGAGGGCATCTGGGTCGGAGTGGAGCTGGACACGCCTGCAGGTCAGTGTGGAACGATAACCTCAAAAACGCTGAGTACGTTATTTCATAATTCTCAAAAACGTCCAATTCATGTGAAAGTCGGAAAGTCGGAAAAATCTTCCCTGAAGAATGGTGGGAAATATGAGTAAATCGTGACTGTCTGCAAATACTGTATTGTATTGTATTGTAGTAATCCATGTGTGGAGTTTGTCCATGTTCTCCCCGTGCCTCAGGGGGTTTTTCTCCGGGTTCTCCGGTTTCCTCCCCCGGTCCAAAAACATGCACGGTAGGTTGATTGGCACCTTGGAAAATCGTCCCTAGTGTATGAATGTGTGTGAATGTGAGTGTGTGTGTGTGATGGGTTGGCATTCCATCCAGGGTGTATCCTGCCTTAATGCCCATAGACGCCTGAGATAGACACAGACTCCCCGTGACCCGAGGGAAGATCGGATAAAGCGCTAGAAGATGAATGAATGAATGTATTGTAGTATAATCCGATCATATTTTCCCTCCACGCTGTAAGTAATACGTAAACACCGGATAGAAACGACACTTTATTTACTCCAAAAACCTTTTCAAATATATCCAAATTAGTGTAAATATAAAACTAAATATGATAGATCAGATTTTACTTTTAGGGCCCAAGCACTGCAGCGCGCAGGACTTTCTTATTTTCCTACGGATGATTTATTCACACTTTCTTTTTAAAGGAGGTTAAATGCCTTTTTTAAAAATTATTATTATTGTTATTATTATTATCATTTCTTTTCCTTCCTGTCAGGTAAAAACGATGGCTCCGTTAGGGGGCGCCAATATTTCCGCTGTAACCCCGGTTACGGAGTCCTCGTGCGGCCGGACCGGGTGAGCCGGCGCGACGCGTCCAGAGGGCAGGCGGAAAACCGCCGCAGCGCCGACTTCCGGCTCCAGGAGAAAGCGGCGTCGGGCCTGACCAATCAGAAGGCGGAGAACCGGAAATCCTGGAGCGATTAAACATTCGGATGTCCGGAGCAAACTCATGCACTTTGGTGCTCGGGTTCCACACGGAGAAGCTTACAGCATTCCCTGGTCCTGACCTCTACACCAGCTTACCTGCTCAACACTGAATACACTTCCCTAGCGAAGAACCCCGTTCTCGGGGTGTGTGTGTGTGTGTGTGTGTGTGTGTGTGTGTGTGTGTGTGTCAAGTGCTCGCTTTTATCCTGCCCTGATCTTGTAGACTGGTGTTTTACCTCGTGTGATTATGCATGATTCTCTCGTCCTCCCCTTTAGTTAATAATCTGTGCTGAGAATCCCGAATGTGCCTTCTTTATTTTTTCTTTTCCTTTTTTTTTTTCCTCTCCTCCGTCCCGTTTTTAACACTAGCGTGAGAGAGAGAGCCTTTCATCAGCACGTGGTCTGATCTCAGGGATTGGACAGAGATAACGGTCGGGTTTGAACAGCAGGTTCTGCATCAGAAGATGCCAAACGTATGGTTTATGCATATATGAATATTATTAAAATATTAAAAAAAAAATAAAAGGTATGTTGTTTTCAAGGCCTGTTCACACCAAACACATTTGTTGATTTGTGCTTTTTTTTTTTTTTTTTTTTTTTTTAATGCAATTTCTGCCTCATTTTAAGCATGAATTCGTGGCTCATATTTGGAGCCGGATGATAAAATGGTGCCGGAAAAAAAAAAAACAAACGCTATATTTATGGTTTAGTGCATTATTTGTTTTTTTTCCCTTCTCACGTGACTGTGTGGAGGTGTAAAAAACATTTTGACGATGTTTAGTATGAACAGGCCTAAAAAGGGGAACGATGCATGTATTCCGTGCTGTATTTATCGCATGTGTTCGAGAAAGGGGGGGGGTGCGTTTAGGAAAAAAGCTCTGTAGCTCATACGTTGCGAGAGGCCACTGCGTACCTCGGAGCATGTAGCATGTAGATCCGAGCGATTTGGGATAAAAAGTGCTTTGCGCTGGATTTCACCAGGACACGTTTTATCATGTTCAGTCTTCCGCCCGTAAAAGGACCGACCAATCCCTGGCCTTGCGGTTTTACGAAGAATAATAACGAATAATCGGATTGAAAGTCATTCCAAGAGAAAGTATTTATGAAGGAGCACGAACGGAATGTTCTTGCACTTGGGAGCAGAGCAGAAAGATGGGTTCTACCATTACGTCCGTACCCGGCGTTCACGCTAGCACGCGGCGAATCGATCCAGCGTCCGCGGCGTCTCCGTCTTTCGAGGCGTAGATCGATACGGCTTCTAAAGCTAGTTCACCGCTGATTATTATTATTATTATTATTATTATTATTATTCCACTTTAGGACATGGAACCGGATTTGTCGCTCGTTAGTGTGAACGCAGGGTCATTTAATGTGATTCCTTAATTGCAATATTGATTTGAATCGAAGTCTATTTTAATGATCATAGATAGCTATGTGGAATTTTTATAAACGCTTTTTTCAATTTAGGATTCCCTTTTTCAATTAAAACATTGCACATTTGATTTGCATTACACGTCACCCCCACCTAGTGGTGGGGAGGGGTGTGTGTGTGTGTGTTTTTTTTTTTTTTTTTTTTGGTTTTTTTTTTTTTTGTTAAATAACCCATTTTTTTGTTTTATATGGAGGGTTTTTGGAGGGTTAAATTGTAACCGAGGACTCGGTGCTGAAATAAAAAGCCATCGTCTTTTTATCTCCGAAAAAGCTCCCGAAAAAAAAAAAAAAAAAACGGGGGTAAGATTTCCATAAACGGGATATTTATTTTTTTTTCTTCAGTAACTGCAGAGTCTTCTAACTAACAGTTCACATGTGTGTGTGTGTGTGTGTGTGTGTGTGTGTGTGTCTCTCATTCGACAGAGCTTCTTCATCTTATCATTGCACAACTTTTGTCTTGAAAATATCTCTTGTATCATTAGTCGAAATGAAATCTGTGCCTTGTGCATCGAGATATAAAATAAAGTGACGCACGTGTCGGGTCGGAGGTTTACTGGTGAATGGAAATTAAACATTTTTTTTTACGAAAAATCTTGCGTATTTTTTTTTCCGCCGGGTGTAAAAACTATTCATGGCTATTTTTTTGTCTAAGCCCCGCCCCTTTCTGCGATCTGTAGCCTCCTACATAGCTCCTCCCCCCTCGTTACGTTACATTTCCAGTCCGATCGTGCGACTTGTAGTGCGAATGCTGCGATTTTTTTTTTTTAATCCGGGAAATTTCACACTATTAACTGTTTTACAATCGAAATCCCGCCAAACCTCGCACTTCAGCGACAAACAGCTATCAAACAAATATCCACAGAAAATCGTTCGGAATCGTACCTTCGTTCTTTCGCTTGCCTTCGCACGCAACAATTTCCTTGAATCGCAGATTTATCCGGAAAATATCCTTTTTATTTATTTATTTGATTGGTTGAAATCGTACATCGTAAAGCCGCGAATTGCAGCTACCGACGCAAAATATTAGCCAGGATTTAACGCTAAAAGTGCAATTCACCACGCTATCACCGATCTATTGTTGGATCTTTTTGCATATCCGACGTTCCGTTCCTCCGACCCTGACCCGGATCCTCACTGGTATTAAAGTGTCCTTTCGGCTGCGTTCCAGCCGGACTCGGGGACTCCAACACGTGCTCCGTCCCCGAAAAAAATGTCCCTCTGGAGTGAAGTGGAGCTTCCATCCTCATCTATGATCCATGATACACGATTCCGTGTGTGTGTGTGTGTGTGTGTGTGTGAGAGAGACGTCAATCTGAGCACAAGTGTGGGATTAATTTAATGACTTGTAATTTGATGCTGATATCCAAAGAGTAATCATGTATATTAATTCATTTATAATTTCTTTTATATCGACTGTACAGTAATCTCTGTAGAAAAGGACAAATTAAAGAAAACGACTGATTTATCGAAACACACTGCCACTGCATACTGTCTTTATTATGCACCATATCACACACACACACACACACACACACACTTACCTGCCTAGCCGCTTTTCTTCGTTTACATGTATAGCATTTGGCTGAAGACCTTATCCAAAGCAAATCGAGCAGTTTTAAGGTTAATGGTTCGGTGGCCCCCTAGTGGCCGCTTGGTGGTAGTGCTGGGATTTGAACCTGTGTTGAACGTCCCTGTCTACATGGCTACTTGCACACTAAATATATAAATATTAGTCTATTTACAAGAATTGCTTTTCTGATCTTTTTTTGTTCCTTTTTTCCTGTTTTTTCCCCCTCCTTTTTCTTTCTTTCTCCAACGAAGCTTCCAAAAATCACCTCTTTTCTTTCACTTCCCCTTTTCCTCTATTCATTTTCGCGTGTCTCATCCTGCAAGTAAGTCTTTTTTTATTTAATTTATTTATTTCTATAATTTTCTTCTAAAATTGCAATTTTATTCCACTTTTACTTTCTGATCCTAATTCCATTACCAACATCTTATTTTTTTTTTCTTCCCGTCCTCTTTTTATATACATTTCTATCATTATTATTATATTTATAATATATTATTATTATATATATTTTTATTATTATTGCTTCCTTTTTTCTCTTAGATAGTTTGTGTATAAATTGCATGTTCTTGCTGCTGGAGAATTCCATCCTTTTCTCTCTCTCTCTCTCTCTCTCTCTCTCTCTTTTTTCAGGAGGTTTTCCTTTCCTGCTCGAGCACACCCTCAGCTCGGACCCTCGTCTCCCGCTACACAAAGGAAAAGACCGGCTGCTCCGAAAAATTCCCAAACAGGTCATTATCCAATTCAGGAAACAAAAAAAAAAACATACACATCCCTTGTTGATTTAGACTTTATTCTCTAGAAGATACAGTACTAAAATAAACACAGGTTTAAAAACAAAAAAAAACAACAACAAAAAGTCTTAAAAAAGTCATAAAGCATACTTTTATACTACATAATAATTACTGAACAGTCTACTGTCCAAAAAAAGGCACTAAATTCTGAAATAGGAGTTACAGGATTTTAACTATTTGTAGTTAATACAACAGTATTTGTGTCATATATATAAATATTTATAGATTTATTTATATATATATATATATATATATATATATATGTGTATAGATTTGAGTATATTCACATATTGAGCATGGAGAGATCGAACAGGACAGGAGAGCTCCTGAATTCCTGTCCTGAAAAAAAAAAAAAAAAAAAGCCGGACTGCTCGTCTCCCCTGATTGGATTGATTTGGGTTCTGGTACCCTGAGGATTTGGGTTCTGTTACGGCTCCGGTTCCTGTCAGGATCGATATGGTTTATTAAAGCGTCGTGTGTGTGTGTGTGTGTGTGTGTGTGTTGTGGTGTGTAAGGTGTGGTTGTGTGTTGAAGCATAACGATTGATGACGAGTAAAGGGATCGTTATTATCAGAGGTCGTTATTAATGTTCGCTGCGATAAATGATTTTTATTCATTAAATAAACGAAATAATGTCAATTAAAAGATTGTCAAATGCCACTTTGTGGACCCTAAAGAGAATAAAATAAAAA
>JACRUU010000015.1:13336513-13404013 GCA_030449085.1 Kryptopterus vitreolus
TGTGTGTGTGTGTGTGTGTGTGTGTGTGTGTGTGTGTGTGTGTGTTTAGTGTGTGTGAAGATGTGTGTTCAACTTCCACACACTTGTAAAATAAGTGGGTGGGTGTGTGGGTGTGTGGTGTGTGGGGGGTGTGTGTTTGTGTGTGTGTGTGCCTGTATTTAGCACTTTGTGAGGACCAGATGGCTGAAGATAATTACTTGAAACCAAGCAATTTTCCTTCAAGTTCAACTTCCACACACTTGATAAAATAAGTGTGTGTGTGTGTGTGTTGTGTGTGGGGGTGTGTGTGTGTGTGTGGTGTGTGTGGTGTGTGTGTGGTGTGGTGGTGTGTGTGTGTGTTTGTGTTGTGTGTGTGGTCCTGTATGTGTGTGTGTGTGTGTGTGTGTGTGTGTGTGTGTGTGTGTGTGTGTCGCGCGGACCACAGGCTGAGGTCAGCACTGAGAGAATTATTCCCTGTAGTGAGATTTGTAGTGTGGTATTTACCGGGCGTGGTCTTCTCCAGCTGGTACCACCTGTAGAAGGCTCTCTTCTTCTGCTCGCTGAGATCAGATCCCTGCTGAAGGAGCCAGTGCGAGATCCGACTCTGACTGATTCCTGTCCCGAACACACATCAGACGCCGTTTTACGCCATCGCCGTAACGCCCGTTTCTAACCGCGCGCAGTCGGGCACTAACCTGTGACCTGAGCGACGACGGCTTGTGAAATTCTCCGGCTCCCTAAGAAGGCCTTGATCTCCTCTTTAATTATATTACTGTCCTTTCTGCAAAACACAGGATCCGTTGAAAACAAACAAACAAACAAACAAAACAACAATTTGAATAGGAATAATAACAACATATTGATATAAATATCTACCGACCTCATGAGTTCCTCCACGCGGTCATCGATGTCCACTTCCTCCTCGGTGGGGTCGAAGCCGAACGCCCTGGCGGGTATGGCGTAGTGCGGAGGCGAGAGCTTCCCGTTGCTGAGCGGAACCGGGCCGTTCTGAGCCGCCGGTGCCACCACGCCCACGGACACGCTGATGGCTGGTGGCGGAGAGGCTTCGTAACCGGTTGGAGACGGGGACGGGGTCCTACCTCGGAAAAGGGTCTGAGTGGCGACGGACGAGGACGTGCTGGACGGGGCGGCAGAGTTGGCGTGGACGTTGACTCCTCCTCCTCCTCTCGTCCCTCCGGCGTAGGAAAGGCGCGGGCCGAACTTCTGCACGTGCTCGCGTTCCAGATGCTCCAACGTGTCCAGGGCGTGCAGGATCTCCTGCTTGGTCATGCCGCTCCCGCGCAGACGCTGCAGCAAATCAATCTGCTCGATGGTGAAGCGAGGTTCATCGGTGTAATGTGACATTCTGAACGAGCGTGAGGAGAGAGAGACACAAAAAAAACACACACACACACACACACACCACAGTTTGTTAATTACTAATAACGACGGTATGAAAGCGTACGTCTCCGTGCCCGTTGCTAGGCGACCGTGGCTTTATGGTCTTTAACTCACTTTTAACTGCACAGACCCGATTCAGGATCACCAGCAAGGAATCTCGACTCGGGTCTGAAACTGGTGGAAGAAATTGGCGCGTTCCCAAACGCCAAGCCTTGCACATATGCGCGCATGTTGGCTGATCATAAAAGAGCCAAAGGCCCACGAGAGTATTTGCACTGGCGGGATTAGTCTTTTCCCGTCTGGTATCGCTTAGCAAAGCAATTCCTGACTGGAAATTTGTGGAATATTATATGAGATCGTTCCATATGGAACGCACATTGCATTGGCAATGACTGCAACCATCTGTGTGTGTGTGGTGTGTGTGTGTGTGTGTGTGTGTGTACATGCAGGCACCAGATCTACTTGATTACTATTTTCAAATTCCTATTAAATCGCCATAATGCTGTGTGTGTGTGTGTGTGTGTGTGTGTGTGTGTGTGTGTGTGTGTGTGTGTGTGCCCCACAGGCTGAGGTCAGCACTGAGAGAATTATTCTCCAGATAAAATTCCTGCTCTGAGGCTCCTTTGTGAAAACTAGCTCAGCGATCTTGGACGGATTTTTTTTCTTGCCCTCTGTTGTTCCTCCCCCCCCCTTTAAATGTATCTCCTCCCTCCCGGGCGGCGTGTCGGCTCTGCCCCTGCGCTGCGTAACAGCATCGCCTAGTAAATCCTGCAGGAATGCATGTATTATAATAATAATAATAATAATAATAATAATTCTTGCTTTCACCTCGCAGTAGTAACTCCATATTCCAGGGAGAATTCGAACCGACACCGAAAGTGTAAATGTATATGTATTTATTTGCTGACTCTTTCCGGACAAACCCGACAATTAACATTTTATTTCATCAGTTAAATGATCGCTGCACTTTATACAAATCGGAATAATAAATATATATATATATATATATATATATATATATATATATATATATATATATATATATATATATATATATAATATGCAGGCCACTGGGGCCAATGGGGCGTAGTGGTTAGCACGTTCGCCTCACACCACCAGGGTCCGGGTTCGATTCTCCGTCTCGGCCATGTGTGTGTGGAGTTTGTGCATGTTCTCCCCGTGTCTCAGGGGGTTTTTCTCCGGGTTCTCTGGTTTCCTCCCCCGGTCCAAAAAAAACATGCACGGTAGGTTGATTGGCACCTTGGAAAATTGTCCCTAGTGTATGAATGTGTGTGGTGTGTGTGTGTTGTGTGTGTGTGTGTGTCCTGTGATGGGTTGGCATTCCATCCAGGGTGTATCCTGCCTTAATGCCCATAGACGCCTGAGATAGGCACAGACTCCCCGTGACCCGAGGGAAGAAATCGGATAAAAGAAAAGCGCTAAAAAATGAGGTTAATGAATGATATAATATATTAATAGATATATATATATATATATATATATATATATATATATATATATATATATATATATATATATAAACACATTCCATGGTGACCACGCCCCCTAGAAACACGAACATTCCCATACATTCCTGATTAAAAATATACAAAAACACCACAACGTCACATGATACACACTACATACTATTTGCACAACACTGCAACTCTCATCCACCGGTCTACAAACGTGTGTTGTGTGTGTGTGTGTGTGTGTGTGTGTGTGTGTGTGTGTGTGTGTGTGTGTGTGTGTGTGGTGTGTGTGTGGTGTGTGTGTGTGTTTCAGAAACTCCGTCCTCGGAATTCCTTGGAATTTTTCCCCTACAGTTCATCCCCAAGCTCGATGCGTATATTCAGGGAGGGTAAAGTTTATTAGTACATAGAGATGATGATGATGTTGATGATGATTTTATTGATCTATTTGTTTATTTTTGTATTATTGGTATAATCCCGATCGGAACCACGTAGCGGATGCGATTTTTGCCAATCAGAAACGACGATTATTCGTAATTGTGTAGGTCGGCTTCTTCGAGGCTCGCGCATGACTCATGCATGGATTAATCGACAAGTAATAACCCTGGCACACTTTTAACACACACACACACACACACACACACACACAACACACACACAACACACACAATCAGGCTGCGTCCCAAACACCACCCTGTTTAAGTGTCCTACACAGTGGGCACAGGGTTTAGGATCCGGCACAGGAACCGGACAAGAGCATGAAGGTGCATGCATGGAAATGTGGTAGAACCTTGGAGGACCCACACACACACACACACACACACACACACACACACACACACACACACAGCATGATGGGATTAATTATAATGAACTCGAGTTAATTCGTCATTCCAGATCTGAGCGCCCGTGCAATAATAATAATAATGCATTGCAGTGTGTGTGTGTGTGTGTGTGTGTGTGTGTGTGTGTGTTGTGTGTTCGTGTTCTGCCGCGTTCTGCTTGTGTAGCAGAGCAGAAGAACAGACAGCAGGAGGAACCCTGGTCTGCATGCACTTCCTGCAGATCCTCAGATCTTACCTTCAGCTGGGCCTCCTTCCACCATTACATCTCTTTTATATTGCAGTCATTTTTTTGGGGTCCCGGAGCGAAAACACAAGCGCGTCGGAGAAACTCCCTCTGTCAGCAAACACACCGCGGCATGTCCGAACTGCGTCCCTCCGAGTCCCCCCCCCCTCTCACACACAACACACACACACACACACACACACGTGTCCCCGGTCCCGGTCACTGCCTCCCTGTGTAAATCAGCGGAGCCGCACTTCACAGCGAAATATCATTTGCCTTTGTGTGACTGACAGAAGCCATATTGATATGAACAGTACAGGCGCACGACAAGCATCATGGGAACTGTAGTTCCCGCCCCGGATATCCTGGACTACAACCCGACGGGATACGTAGAGGTGGATAGACGTGCAAAAAGTCGTTCATTTGAATGATTATTCATATTAATAATCACATTTTTACAATTTGTATTTTAAATAACTCAATTGTATCATCAAAGTATGCATATAACACTTTATTCTGAGATTGTAGTTGCGAAATAATACATAAATACAATTATATATATATATATATATATATATATATATATTATGCATATATATAGAATATAGGATATATTATGCATTCATTATTAAAAATAGGATCCTAACAATAATTTATATTTCTTTTTTTTTTATTTGTACTTTAAAAAAAAAAATATAATGATAATAATAATAATCATGCCTTTTTTTTTTTATTATAGAACTCTGTTATATAGTCAAATAAATATATATAAAGTTGCATAATATTAATATTGTAGTAGTAATATTGTGGTTAATTTGAATGTGAAAAAAAAAACCTTAATAGATTGTATAATAGCAACAATGATAATATTACTAATAACAATGATAATAATAATAATAATAGTAATAACGTATTTATTAACGTAGTGTATGTTTATCTTATATTCATCATTCATTCATCTTTCTACCGCTTTATTCCGATCTTCCCTCGGGTCACGGGGAGTCTGTGTCCTATCTCAGGCGTCTATGGGTATTAAGGCAGGATACACCCTGGACGGAATGCCAACCCATCGCAGGGCACACACACACACACACACACACACACACACATTCATACACTAGGGACAATTTTCCAAGGTGCCAATCAACCTACCGTGCATGTTTTTTTTGGACCGGGGGAGGGAAACCGGAGAACCCGGAGAAAAAAAACCCCCTGAGGCACGGGGAGAAGAACATGCAAACTCCACACACACATGGCCGAGACACGGGAATCGAACCCGGATCCTGGCGGTGTGTGAGGCGAACGTGCTAACCACTAAGCCACCGTGCCCCTTATCTTAATATAAATAAATAAAAGAATAAATGCACCTTTTTTTATACATTTGTTGTTTATCCAGAAAAATAGATCCAGATTTTTTTTTTTGACGTCAAAACTCTAAACGCAATTAAAATGTACACGTGTAAAGAGGAACTCTGGCGCCCTCTTGTGCCTGTTTGTTTTATTACTCCCCAACTGTTGGATTTTATTGAGTAGTTAATAATGGGTTATTAATATTGCTTGTTTGTTTATATGTGTGTGTATCAAGTTTTGTTTGTGAGACAGACAGACGGACAGACAGACAGACAGATAGATAGATCTGAAAAACATCTGCATTTATTAGTGGAGAGAGAGTGTGTGTGTGTGTGTGTGTGTGTGTGTGTGTGTGTTTGGGCTTGCTGATTGCTCGTCTGTAAAAATCCAGCAGGTGTCGTCGAATAAATTCTGTCACTGTCTGTATTTCAGAGGAAAAATAATTACGGGCCTGTAATTATTTAACGTCCGTTTCCTCGTAATCCTGTAAAATAATAGCAATAAAACACAACGACTGCGTCCTGCAATTCTCTAAAAGCCTTCAAATGCAGCACCGTTCCTTTATTTGTTTATTTATTTATTGTATTTTTAGTGGTAAGGATGCACCTGTGTAGCCATAATAAAGCCGTAAAACCATGAATTTGCTAGTCAGATGTTTGCGCCCCCCCCCCCATCTTAACGAGCTGCTGCAGGATGATTAATTAGAGCTAAAAGCACTAATGTGGGAAATTGTTGAAATGAATCTCTCTCACTCACACACACACACAACACACACACACACACACACACACACACAGACACACACCTTAATATCTTTCTCATATTACCTCTACATTACCTTTTCCCACATTGACTGGTACACAAGGTCAGGATGATGTTTCCAATAAGGAAACTGGAACATTGATCTAACACACACACACACACACACACACACACACACACACACACACACAGAGAACCTGGAGTACAGCCCACTCTCAGGAGTATTTTTTTTTCTCTTTTTTTTTTTTTTTTTTTTTACATAAAAGCTGTTGTATTAGAATGTTATAATGTGACAGGAAGCACAGTGCGATAACATTTCCGAGTGGAATTCTCCGTGCAGTTCCTCCTCCTACACAAATAAACCTCGCTGTGATTCACAAAGCCACTTTTCCGATACAAAAGCGCTGGGAAAGAAAGAAAGAGAAAAAAAAAAAAAAAAAAAAAAGATCTTTCTGATGTCCTGCATCGTATACACTTATTCATACCATCTCACATTTCATTCATCCCTCGGAATGCATAATAATAATAAATAATAATAATAATAATAATAATAATAATAATAATAATACACACGTTTTACCTGAAATCTGCGAAATAAGGTCTTCTAGTAAACTGGTACTGGCGTGACTGGTATATTTAGTGATATCAGGTCCAGGAACAGTTCTGGTATTGTCCTAAATGTGTATATTTTTTTTTGTATCTACTTTGGATTGTACCTCAACCCTCCCAACGTTAGAAGGAATAACTTGTGCAAAAGGGTCGCTCTAAAACGCCGCCTCAAACGGTGCGCCGTGCAACCTCGAGCCGCGCACATCCGCCATATTATTATGACCATCTGAACAATAGAGGGGTCATCACGAGAGGTCTTATAAACCCATGCAGGACCTCGTGTGAGAGTTCACCTGCTAAAGCTCAAGGCTACTGATCAGACTGCCAAGCTGTTGGGCCCTTTAACCCTTTGTAACTCTAGGGGGCGCTGTATCGTCTGACAGAAGGAAGAATTCCCTGTGCTGTAAAGTCCGAACGGAAAAAAATTGGCTTTACCGAAATTCCCTTCGCTTTGGGTTTTCGGGATGCAAACACACCGAACTTTGCACGGAACGCCATTTGAGATCAAAGCATGCATGTCTGTACTACATAAATAAATAAAACATAAGCCAGACTCGATTGCAAATATTACGTAGTCTACTTTGTGCAGTTTTATCGAGTTTAAAGATGATCTAAACGCACACCTGAGCTTAAGTACCGCTTAATGTAGCATTAAGAAGCAGCGATATACTTGTAGATACAGAGATGAAGGAGTCAGATTTATTGATTGTTGTTGTTGTTGTTGTTTGTTTGTTTTTTTTTTAGGTTTATCGGTCTACACTGGTCTCTGCTAGTCTGTTGTTCATGATCCCTAACGCTCCGACTCCGCCGGAGAATTCGTCGTGCCGGGCGACGGAGCCGGGCGGACGGGGATATCCGTTGGCCGTTTCGGAAAGCTGTTTCTGCATGATGGCCAAGTTGACCTTATTGGCGGCTAGAAAATCCCTCATGGAGATCATCTCCCCGGACATCCTGCGTCCGTCCGTTTCGCTCTCGTTGACGGCGTCCGTGTCGATGGAGATGTTCCGGACGCGGGCGCGGAAGTGACCGGGCATTACGGCGTTCCTCCCGGGCCGCAGGTTCCTACCCGGGCAGTGGCGACAAGGTATCTCCAGCTTCTTCAGGAGCCAGTTGAGAACCTGCTTGATGACGATGGAGATGACGTTGAAGAGCGAGTAAATGCAACAAGCGCCCGTGAGGATGAAGAAAAAATTACCCAAGCTGTACAGGGTCTGGTTGTCGTAAGCGGCGCGCTGGCCGCTCACCATGTCCCCGAAAGCCGATGGTGCTGAATGCCACGAAAGCAGAAGTACAGCGAGTCTAAATACCCCCAGCCCTCCATGGAGGAGTACATGGCAGAGGCGCAGCACGATATGATGACGGCCGCCACGCACAGAATCAGCATCACGCAGTAGACCGACGGCTTCCACCCGGCCAGACTGTCGTCCCCGCGCTGCCTCGCCTCGTGCCTGCTGTCGTGAGGAAGCACGCCTTTCCTACGATGCTGGGCTTCGTGGCACGACTTCAGCACGAACGCCAGCACGGTTATAATTCTCTCCAAAAACAGGTTGAAAAACAGGATGGTGGCTGCACACCCGATTAGGCCGTAAAAAATCAGGAAGATTTTGCCTCCCACTGTGGCCGGCGTGGTCATCCCGAACCCTGTGCACAACACAAATTCGCCATTAAGGATCATTCTACAGCAGTGGCTTAAGGCGCTGGGATAACGCTCGGGGGTTCCAGCCCCGGTATCGCCAAGCTACCACCTTGGGTCCTTGAGCAAGGCCCTTAACCCTCTGTGCTCCAGTGTCATGGCTGACCCCAGCTTCCAAAAACATGCTGGGATATGCGAAGAAGCAATTTCACTGTAATGTTTATGTGACAAAAGCTATTCTATTCTAAAATAATGAACACTGTAATAAAGCAAGGTGGAAAAGATCAAACAAACATGAAAGTTTCATAAAAGATCAAACATCACACTAATACTTTGAACCTTGTTGTCCTTAACCTGTTTAAACCCTGTTTACTAAATATATATATATATATATATATATATATATATATATATATATATATATATAAATAATGACACCAAATTAGCACGTTCGCCTCACACCGCCAGGGTCCGGGTTCGATTCCTCTCTCGGCCATGTGTGTGTGGAGTTTGTGCATGTTCTCCCCGTGCCTCAGGAGGTTTTTTTTCTCCGGGTTCTCCGGTTTCCTCCCCCCGGTCCAAAAACATGCACGGTAGGTTGATTGGCATCTTGGAAAATTGTCCCTAGTGTATGAATGTGTGTGTGCGTCTAAGTGTGTGTGTGTGTCTTGTGATGGGTTGGCATTCCATCCAGGGTGTATCCTGCCTTAATACCCATAGACGCCTGAGATAGGACACAGACTCCCCGTGACCCGAGGGAAGATCGGATAAAGCGGTAGAAGATGATGATTGAAACCAAATGACATTATATTTATACACTATTATCGCTAAAGAACCGTTACCTAATATAACCCACATAAAGAGTTTCTCGTCAGTTGAAAAACTGCTTTTATTACACTATATGTTATAATATGATCAGTATCATGACCTCCGCGTGATGGATTGTGTAACTAGACAGTATTATTAGCTCGTATTTTATCAGGTTTCAGCAGAAAAGGCCCCCAAGGGTTGAGCGGGTCGTCGAATGCCCTCCAGCACATGCGTTATTTTCAACAATTATCAGCTCAGTAATGAAGTGAACTGAGAAAAATAGCCAGAGTGCATTTAACACCCACGCTGTGCATGAGTTCACTCTGCTGTACTAGTCTTGCCTCTCAGTCCTTTATGTGTGCATGATTGACCTGGAAATGTGGATATAACTATGTGTAAAGAAAAGCTAATTTTTGTGTATAAAAAAAAAAAAAAATAATATATATATATATATATATATATATATATATAATATACACACAAGAATGTTTAACCTTGATAGCAACACTAGTTTTCAGAGAATGATCATTCATTCATTCATTCATTCATCTTCTTCTCGGGTCACGGGGAGTCTGTGTCTATCTCAGGCGTCTATGGGCATTAAGGCAGGATACACCCTGGATGGAATGCCAACCATCACACACACACACACACTCACACATTCATACCTACCGTGCATGTTTTTGGACCGGGGAGGAAACCGGAGAACCCGGAGAAAAAAAAAAACCTCCTGAGACACGGGGAGAACATGCACAAACTTCCACACACACATGGCCGAGACGGGAATCGAACCCGGACCCTGGCGGTGTGAGGCGAACGTGCTAACCACTAAACCAATGATGACGATGACGACGATGATGATGATGATGATGATGATGATGATGATGATGATGATGATGATATGATATAATATTATATATAATAATAATAATAATAATAATAATAATAATAATAATAATAATGAATAATGATGATGATGATGATGATGACGATAATAATAATAATAATAATAATAATAATAATAATCACTTTCTTACTATAAACATTCGGGGGATGAGATGTCATCTTACCAATTGTGGACACCACGGTGCCAACGAAGTAGAAAGCGCCTTGGAAATCCCAGCGAGCTCTGGGTCTGTCCACACGGATCCCAGCTCCGGTGGCCTCCTCGTAGGCCCTGAGGAACCCCTCCAGCTCCCTGCGGCTGACGTTGTGCTTGCGGCTGAAGAGGTCGAAGCTGCGCGCCCAGCGGCCCTTGGCCTCCTCCTCCTCCGGCCTCTCCAGCGCGGAGAACACGGCGGCGCCGCACACCAGGTAGACCAGGATGAGGAGCGCCAGCATGGCGAAGCGCGCCGTGTCCTCGCTCGCAGAGCCCAGACCCAGACAGCAGCACCACCCTCGGCATGCCATCATGTTCCCACCGAGAACGGAACAGCGCTCGGCATCTCAGACCGTCCCCGAGTCCGTGCGCAAACACCACAAACCTCCGGCGCACACATCGCCGTCTGTCTTGTTTATTGTTGTTGTTGTTGTTGTTGTTGTTGTTTTTTTGCGCAAAGAAAAAAAGTGATTGGTTTATAGGAGAAAAAGTTCCGCGGTCATGATGCGCCCAAATAAATCAACATCACAACAACAATATAACAGTTATAAAATCATCGCATGATGCATCGCGTCTCATTCATTCTCATGATCACTTTATACATTTTATCACTGTATATTAAATAAAAGCACAATTTGAGGTGTCCAAACGCGTCTGTTTTCCCAATAAAATACAGTATGTGTTTTTTCCCCTCGTCCTTTTTCTCCGTCACAGGCTTTTAAGGTGAGAAAGAAAGAAACGCATCTCTCAGATCCCGGGAAGAGTCCAGACTCCTTCCGCCGCGCCGCGGATTTTATCCAAGAGAAAAAAAAGTCTGCGGTGATCCCACTGAGACTTTGACGAGGTTTTAGATGACCACAGATCCCCGTTTCAAAAACAAACAAACAAACAAACAAACAAAACAAAACAAAAAGCTCGTTACACCGTGGTGAGGATCTGCACTGAGCTTTCGGATTTTTGTACTGCGTTACATCTGCTGCTGGTGCGCACAAGTTTTTATGACTCCACCGCACCCGCGTGCAGAGAGCGCGAGAGCGAGAGAGAGAGAGATGGAGAGGGAGCGAGAGATGGAGAGAAAGAGAGAGAGATGGGGTGAGAGAGATGGAGATGGAGAGATATATGGAGATGGAGAAAGAGAGAGAGAGAGAGAGAGAGAGAGAGAGAGATGGAGTCAGCGAGATGGAGTGAGAGAGACGGAGATGGAGTGAGAGAGATGGAGACGGAGATGGAGAGAGAGGGATGGAGATGGAGAGAGATGGAGTGAGAGCGAGAGAAGGAGAGAGAGAGACATGGAGAGAAAAAGATGGAGATGGAGAGAAAGAGAGATATGGAGAGACAGATTGAGATAGAGAGAGACGGAGATGGAGAGAGAGAATGAGAGAGAGAGAGATGGAGAGAAAAAGATGGAGACGGAGAGAAAGAGAGAGATGGAGAGAGAGAGAGATTGAGAGATGAGAGAGAGAGATGGAGAGAGAGAGAATGGAGAGATGGAGATAGAGAAATGGAGAGATGAGAGAGAGAGAATGGAGAGATGAGAGATGAGAGATGATGGTGGTGGTGGTGGTGGTGGTGTTTATGAATATGATAATTAAGACGATGAAGATGGTGATGAGGGTAATAATGATTAAGACTATGATGACGATGATGACGATGATGATGATGATGATGATGTCGATGCTCGTGGTGCTGATTAAGCTGATTATGGTTACGCTTACGGTGGTTATAAGGACTATATTGATGATAATGATGAATATGCTAATTATGATAATGATGGTGGTGATGATGAAGATGACGCTGATGTGATGAATACGGCAGCGGTAATGATGATGTGATGAGGTGATGATTATTGTGATGATGATGATGGAGGTGTATTAATAGCCCCTATTAATAAACGTTGTCACTTTTAAGCTTTATTAACTTTAGGGTGCGAATGTTGAAGGCAAATAATACGAATATAACTTTCGCCCCCCCCCCCCCCCCACGGAGCACTGCAATGGAATGGTCCACTTTACTTAAGCACGCCAATTAGTGCGCGAGAGCGGCGCGTGAAAAAGCTCAATCTCCGTTATATAATTATAAGTCGTTTAGGAGGAAATGACCGCTTTATTAAAAAGTACATTCGTGTATTATAAGTGATTGAAAAATTGTCTAAACAATATCCGGGACCTGAATGTGAACAGGAACGTCAAGGTGAGTTTAATGGTATTTTCCACCGCACCTGTCCGAACCGGAAATGCCGCTCTGTGCTAAAAGTGTTTGTTTACATTTGACGTATAATTTATGAGTACTTTTGAAACGATAATTCATCCATTCATTCATTCATTCACTCATTCTTTCATTCATCTTCTACCGCTTTCTCCGACTGAAATGACAATTATGCATAATAATTATTATTATTATGAATAGCCAGTAAATGTATAGTTTTTAATGAATAATAGCATATCATTAAATAATAAATAATTAGATTAAAATATACAGTTAAAATCCATGTAGAAAGGTGCAGTTTGTATATTTATATCTATTTATAAATATAAAATATTTATAATAATATATATGTATAATAATATACATATATAGATATTTATATCTATATATGTAGGCTATCCATAAGCGCCTGGAAAACATTTCAACGAACGTTTGTTAATTAACCCATCTTTGATTGTAAATTAGTAATACGTTTTGGGTCATTCAGTAATCAGGTGATCACATGGTGAGTGGATCTCCGCAGGCCAGAGAGAAAAGAAAAACAGAGGGTTAAAGATCCCAGAGAGAAATCCTTATTTATTTCCAAAATGCGCTTTCTTATTTAGATTTTATGTTACATTCTATTCATTGTGTCAGCAGCTCGGCGTGCACCGTGCGACACTCGACCCTGATGTCCGAGGTTCGTCACATCGCTGCTTCATGTGATCGTCTCTTACAGGTAAAGTCTGCGATTTCTGCACGTGATTTATTAAGGTACAATCCGTGCATATGCAAGGCAGACTTTCACGTTTGTGTCTTAATGCCTAGGGTTGTCATGGTAACTGCACCAGAAGGAAAATATTATCACGGTATTCTTTTAGAAAAGATAATTAAGGATGGACTTGCTGTGATTGTTTAGAAGTTCCAACATGTGTTCCATCATCAGTCGTGTGATTGCGTAAAAAATGATGTCTGTTTTCGCTTTCAAGCAGTTTCTTTAATTGTTCAATTAATTAGGGTACGTGTTAAATACGCATCAACAGGCATTGGGTGATTACATACTTTAGATTGCCTGTGAAGCGGTTTGATGCGATTTTGCGACAGTCGTCTACAAGGGGTTAATCTGCCAACAACAGCGGCTAGCCGAGGAGCAGAAGTAGTTTTAAAAAAAAAACGCCTCGTGCATTATTCATTATTTATGTATTTCCACATCATTCATAAATGCTGTATTTCCATTACAACATTTCCATACTGCAACTTTTCTTCTTATAAATGGGAAGCAAATTATTTTTCTCTTACCCTTTAAAAAAAGAAAAAAGATCCATAATGTTCTGCTGGAAATGCTGCGCTCCGTGTTCAGTTAAACGGACTAAATGAGTCTTCGAGGGACATTAATTTGCCTTGATGAATTACTGGAGTTACTCATGGTAGGAATCGTTACAGCCTAAGTATAGTGATTCTCTAAATGATTCAGGATGTTTGATACATCTCTAAATGATTCAGGATGTTTGATACATCTCTAGGATGTTTGGTACATCTCTAGATGATTCTGAATGTTTGGTACATCTCCAAATGATTCGGAATATTTGGTAGAACTCCAGATGATTCGGAATATTTGGAACATCTCTAGATGATTCGGGACGTTTGGTACACTCCAAATGATTCAGAACATTTGGTACAACTCTAGATGATTCAGGATGTTTGGTACATCTCCAGATGATTCGGGACGTTTGGTAAACTCCAAATGATTCAGAACATTTGGTACAACTCCAGTGATTGGATTTGGTACTCCAAATGATTCAGAACATTTGACAACTCTAGATGATTCAGGATGTTTGGTACATCTCTAGATGATTCGGAATGTTTGGTACATCTCTAGATGATTCGGAATGTTTGGTACATCTCTAGATGATTCTGAATGTTTGGTACATCTTCAAATGATTCGGAATATTTGGTACATCTCTAGATGATTCAGGATGTTTGATGCATCTCCAGATGATTCGGATGATATGTTTCGGAGATACTCTAGATGATTCAGGATCTCTTTGGTATTTGATACATCTCTAGATGATTTGGGACATTTGGTACATCTCCAGAAGATTCGGAATGTTTGGTACATCTCTAGATGATTCAGAACATTTGGTACAACTCCAGATGATTCGGGACGTTTGGTACTTTTGCTCATTTTGATTTTCATTTTCCATTTTCATGGAATGTTTTTTCCAAGTGTGTCTGTCAAAAGTCCGAATCAAGGGAACACGAATGTCATGTGTGTTTAATTCAGGTAACATCTGGCAACCTCAATCATGCTAAAAAATCTTGTCCCACTCAGACTGTTTGATTTAAACCCAATACAGATGTGACACTTGGCATTGCGTCGTCATCATCATCATCATCATCATATGAAATAAAAGTTGGCAACTTTTTTTGGGTCACCACCCCCCCTCCCCCCCCGCCCCGTCATCGGCGTTTCGCTCGTCCCTTTCTGACAATGTTTAGAAATAACCGAAATAGTCGGAGATCAATACCAAATGACCTTTTTAGGATGAAAGACAGAATTCCGTCAAATCCTAAAACGGTATCTGTAAATGTCACAAATGTCCGTGTAGGCTTTGAGCGACATCCATAATTCATCCTGCTTCCTCAAGGGCCGTGTCCTCGACTCCTGATAATGCATGCAGATCTGAGATGTACACTTGTCCAAAAAAAAAAAAAAAAAAAAAAAACACACACACACACACCAGTCGTTACAGCTGTGATGGTTATTTACGACGCTGTTGCTAGGCAACATATCCAATGTATGTGCAAGGCCACAAGGAATAAAACATGAATCCATTGGCTAATCTGAAGCGTGCGTAAACTTTGACGAAAATCCGACCTGAATCCTGACTCGTGCTTTATTTTAGTTTATTTATTTATTTTTATTTTCCCAGACAGATTGCTCTTTTATGTTGTCCTGCAAACACACACACACACACACACAATGGAAAGTGCTCTCACTATGACATGCGAAATGATTACACTTTAAACGGCGCCCAAACTGATTGGCTAAGGTTCAAGATGAAAACTAATTCGCAGACCCTCAGTTTGGAGCTGGAACGTAATTACCCATGTCTCCTTGCATGCAGGTGCCATTCAGACAGAAGAAAAGCCGTGCTTCTTCCAAAACGGCAATTTGTCTCGAGAGGGAGCGTTCGGCTATTTGCATCAGTCTGTGATGAAAGTGTGGAGCGCGAGTTGTGTGTGTGTGTGTGTGTGTGTGTGTGTGTGTGTGGTATCTTCAGAAACAATGCCGACTACACACGTTGCAGTACTTCATTCATGAATCGTAAAAGATTCTCAGCACATCGACGCTTATGAATCCTTTATTATCTAAAGAAAATAATCACAGTTTTTATTCATTTCATTTTCAGCACCGGGTTTTTACAGCAGTTCACTACACTGTAATAAAGAGCGGGTGTGTCGCGTCCTCGTCCGAGCTGCAGCGGGAAAACCCTTCAGGACGGGACCCAGATATTTCCGTGAGTGTCCGGTGCTTGTGTGTAGGGAATGTTCCAGATCCACGGCTGATCTAAATACACAGATAAACATGGATGAGCACAAACATCCTTCAGAAATATCGTTTAGACACGACGGATGCGACGCTGCGTCCTGTCTCAGTGCCTTTTCATGCTGCGAGTTTTCGTTAATGCAAAATAAAGTATACTAAAACGCTATACATTTCTATCACATTTTCAAAGAAACAAACTGCATTTTCAGGGTCATTTGCATATGGAATGGAATGCAGTCTTTAGTTGGAGCGCTGCAAATATTTGAGAAAAGTCAGCGGTATTTACGAGGAAGTGGTTATGAAGCAAATCACGCCACTGAGCATACAGAGGTGATCGGGTTTTATTATTATAGTCTGTGATTGGTTGTTGGGAATATCTGTGATCAATGATTGGTTGTTGAAAAGAAGGGAAATTCAGGATGTGTTGGTGAATGTAATAATGATCAGTGATTGGTCGTCGGAAAATAGTGTTAAATCAGTGATTGTTTTTTGTGACGTAGAGTGATTGGTTGTTGAAAAGAAGGGTGATAAGGAATTACTTGTTGGGTGCAAGGGTGATCTGTGATTGGTTGTTGGGGATAAAGGTGATATGTGATTGGTTGTTGGGAATAAAGGTGATCTTTGATTGGTTGTTGGGGACAAAGGTGAGCTGTTATTGGTTGTTGAGAACAAAGGTGATATGTGATTGGTTGTTGGGGATAAAGGTGATCTGTGATTGGTTGTTGGGGACAAAGGTGATCTGTGATTGGTTGTTGGGAACAAAGGTGATCTGTTATTGGTTGTTGGGAACAAAGGTGATCCGAGATTGGTTGTTGGGGATAAAGGTTATCTGTGATTGGTTGTTGGGAACAACGGTGAGTTGTGATTGGTTGTTGGGAATAAAGGTGATCTGTGATTGGTTGTTGGGAACAAAGGTGATAAGGAATTACTTGTTGGGTGCAAGGGTGATCTGTGATTGGTTGTTGGGGATAAAGGTGATCTGTGATTGGTTGTTGAGAACAAAGGTGATCTGTTATTGGTTGTTGGGAATAAAGGTGATCTGTGAATGGTTGTTGGGAACAAAAGTGATTTGTGATTGGTTGTTGGGGGGGAAAAAGGTGATCTGTGATTGGTTGTTGGGAACAAAGGTTATCTGTGATTGGTTGTTGGGAACAAAGGTGATATGTGATTGGTTGTTGGGAACAAAGGTGATATGTGATTGGTTGTTGAGAACAAATGTGGTCTGTGATTTGTTGTTGGGAAGAAAGGTGATATGTGATTGGTTGTTGAGAACAAATATGTGATTGGTTGTTGAGAACAAATGTGGTCTGTGATTTGTTGTTGGGAAGAAAGGTGATATGTGATTGGTTGTTGAGAACAAATGTGGTCTGTGATTGGTTGTGAAAGGTTGGGAATGTGATTGGTTGTTGAAAGGTGATGTGAAAAGGTGATCTGTCAAATTTTTTTCCCAGAACAAAGGTGAGTTGTGATTGGTTGTTGGTAACAAACCAACAACCAATCATGTGGTCTGTGATTGGTTGTTGGGTAATTACAGTAGTACAGTAATTTAAGTGTTTAAATCCAAGATTAGTTAAGAATTGTTCCCAAACTCAAATATGAAATATGAGCTGAGCAGATAACTTTTATGGATGTCAGGAGGTTAAATGGACCAATGGCTGCGTTGCTAGATGAAGTGTGTGCAATTTATAAAGGCAGTACAGATAAAGAGATGCGGGCATGCGATTGTTAGCTTCTAAACCATCATTAAAAGTTGTTTATTACGTAATGAGAAATCTATCTGAAAGTTAGAGCTCTGATAGAACCGGTCTAGGCTCTCGGTGATGCGCGGCGTCACGCCGACTTAAGAGTGAAGGTCCAGATTTCCAGAAAAGTAGGATCTAGGCTGAGCACTGGGGTGTCCATGGCAACCGGCAGACACAGTCGTATTAAACCATTAAAAACAAAGCCTGCCATCAATGATAAGACCTCCGTAAACACATTATAAACCCAGACATTATGAACTGCTCTTCATCACAGGCTAACATTAGAAAGCTTCTTATCCCGAGTAGAGATCAAGGAAGGATGAGAAAAGAAGATTTCCCCTTTACTCGCATAAGGCCAGATGCATGTTTATTATTTTTGAAACCGTACACATATAAACACATATGACGGATATGACGGCTCAGGGCGCAATTAGTCTGATATATTTGCATCTAGTTTGAAACACCACCAAAGAAAAAACAAAAAAAACGAAGTGGTGCTTTCATAGGAAGTGGAACGATGCTTATCATGAGCATTATGGGCTGCCTGAGGACATGACTGGAGAATTCAATTATCTAAATGAACAACAACAACAACTGCACAATCCTCCGCGATATGAAAACGTTTTGATCAGTCTGGCAGGAAAATCTTAGCAGCTCACATTTCACATAAGAGAAAATAGAATACATGACATTTTTAATAAGATGAAACAGTTATTTAGGATAAGTATTATAATATAATAGGGACAGAAAATGAAAAATGTAGAATATTACACTAACACAGTTCATATGAAAAAATTACGGAGCCATAATTACGGCCTGTTTTATTGTTAATGCTTGGCTGCTCCCCTGACATTTTCCTGGAAGGTGGAAAGTGTGTGTGTGTGTGTGTGTGTGTGTGTGTGTGTTGAGCACATTAAGAGTAGTAAATGGGAAAGCTCCTGTGGCGATGTAGAGACCAATTATACCATGTCTTCCTCATCACTGACATGAAAGGCGAGAACAGTAGGGACAACAAAGAGTGGAATATATATATATATATATATATATATATATATATATATATATATATATATATATATATATATATACACATATACATAGAGAGAAATTAAAGATATACTGTAGATAGGTTAGACATATCAATAGGTAGACATACAGATAGGTAATTATATAGGTATTCTGATAGACAGACAGAAAGAATGACAGATAGATAGATAGACAGACAGACAGACAGACAGAAAGAAGTATAGATAGATAGATAGATAGATAGAGATAAGATAGATAGATATATAGATAGATATATAGAGAGACAGATAGATGGACAGACAGACAGGTAGATAGATAGGTCAGTAGGTAGGTAGATAGACAGACAGACAGGTAGGTTAGTAGGTAGATAGTTAAATAGACAGACAGACAGAAGGAAGGATAGATAGATAGATAGATAGACAGACAGACAGACAAACAGGTAGGTAGACAGACGGACAGATACATCAGTAGGTATCTTGATAAACAGATAGACAGGCAGATAGATGGATAGATAGACAGACAGACAGACAGACACACAGGTAGGTTACTATGTATTTAAATAGATAGATAGACAGACAAATAGACAGGTAGGTAGACAGACAGACAGACAGACAGACAGGTCAGCAGGTAGGTAGGTAGGTAGATAGATAGATAGACAGACTGACAGATATAGATAGATAGATATAGAAAGACAGACAGAGAGCCAAACAGACAGATAGATAAGTAGGTAGGTCAGTAGGAAGATACTGACCTAGACAGGTTAGTAGGTACGTAGTTAAATAGAGAGACAGACAGACAGACAGATTGGTCAGTAGGCAGATGGACAGATAGACAGACAGAAAAACAGACAGACAGATAGATAGCTATTTTTCTTTTGTATTTAAAAGAGTAAAATGTAAATCCACCATCCGTCGTTTCCCATATAATAATATAAGATATAATAAACAGGATAGGAAGTGAAACGCCCTCACACAGCTCATTCACACCTGCTTCCAATTACACACTCATTATTCCACATGTCAATTCAGCTCACAGCAAAGTAATACACACGCTTTTCTCTCCCTTTCTGTCCACAAAGTACATTCACTCATCGCAGTGTGGAGCGGGAACATTTGTACCGAAGTACATTTCCCTACATTGCATTTCTTAAGCAACGTCTCCGGCAATCTTTGAAGCCGTCCAACATTCCGGTCCGTGTTTGTTTTGGCACCTCGGAATTCCTCGGCATTCCTTGGCATTGCCGCGACGTTTCTAAGAAGCGGGAAGTAAATAAACGTGGGGTGGTAAAAATGACGCTTCGCTCATGCGCAGTACAGGAGAGTTAGCGTTTACGGACATTGCAGCGATGATTTATCCGGAATGGTTTAGATGTAAACACTACATTGTTTGCTGATCGACTGATCCAGGTTTACACATTTATGATATCTGGATTATCTTCCCTCTTATCGGATAATCTTAATCTAGAACTGCATTTAGCATTGCATGATGGGAGTTTATCTGCCTCATTCTTGGGGAAAAAAAAGGATGCGGGATGGGAAATCAACAATGTTTTCACGTGTCTGTATATTTAACGCTGGAATAAAAAGGCGTCTGTAAAATATTCGGCTGATCTGAAGCAGTTAAGAAAAAGCCTTCTACAGTGTATTATTGAAAAGTGTTGTGTTTTTATGAAGGTCAGAAATCGCTGAATTTTTTTTTTTTTTTTTTTTTTTTATTCCCTGAGATTAAATACTTTGCTCAAGGGCACGATAGCGGGCGTGTGTTCCGTGCAAAACAAAATATATATATATATATATATATATATATATATTTATCAGCTTTATTAAAGCGAAAGAAGAAAAGAATGGCGTTCTTACTGCTCTTCTGCACACATCCAAGGCCGTGTCGGGGTCGTGACGGCGACTTTGGGCAGGAAAATGGCCGAGGACTCTCTGTTCCCGTCATGACTCGATAAAAACAAAGTGTCGGGGCTTCTCATGCCGAGTACATCGTGTATATATATATATATATATATATATATATATATATATATATATATATATATATATATATATATATATATATATATATATATATATTTACTTTACAGCCCACTCGTGGCTGTACCATTAAAGATGTTCGTTGCCATGGCGACCACAGACGATCATAAAAACGCCGCCGTCCGTCCGTTTCGGTGATTATAGCCGGCCCTTTTCTTCCGTATGATTAAAGGTCATGAAGACCGATCAAGCAGGGTCGACGACTTCCCAAGCACAGAAATGCGGCAAAGGTGATAAATGGATTTTCTCAGGGGGAGGGGGGGGGGTATTATAGGCCTGAGCGATCACAAATACGGACGCTGATAAAACATGCGTAACAAACATCTGCTAACACGCGGTGATCAGAAAAGTTAATAAATAATTAAAAACAAAAATTCACTCATATATGCAAAGCAGCCAATTTGCATATTCATTCATTCATTCATTCATCTTCTAGCGCTTTATCCGATCTTCCCTCGGGTCACGGGGAGTCTGTGCCTGTTTCAGGCGTCTTTGGGCATTAAGGCAGGATACACCCTGGATGGAATGCCAACCCATCACACACACACACACACACACACACACACATTCATTCACTAGGGACAATTTTCCAAGGTGTCCAATCAACCTACCGTGCATGTTTTTGGACCGGGAGGAGGGGAAACCGGAGAACCCGGAGAAAAAAAAAGAAAAAAACCCCTGAGGCACGGGAGAGAGAAGAGGAGAACATGCACAAACTCCACACACACATGGCCGAGACGGGAATCGAACCCGGACCCTGGCGGTGTGAGGCGAACGTGCTAACCACTAAGCCACCGTGCCCCTTTCAATTTGCATATTACAAATCGGTAAACAAATTGATGAGATTTAATTACTCAGGTTTCGAATTTCACACCGAAATATCACGTCCCCACGAAATCCGCCATCCTTGCAGGCATTTGTGCTTCTTTACCTCTCCATCATTCTAACTGCCCTTTAAGGCACTTTACCCCCGCCCCCCCGACAGGCTCGTTATAGCCCCATTTCTCTTCTTAAACATTAATAAAATAGTATTAAATCAACAGAAAGCCAGAATTGACTCGTGTTACTTTTTTTTTTTGCTCTAGGTGCCTTGAGATTTCAATTCTCCTCCCTGTCATGATTTATAACTATACACAGATCACCTTTCTGCCCTTTCTCTGCTGGGTCTCTCTGCGTTCTCGAAAAGTCCATTCTCACCTTTGCTAGAGTAGCGAAGCGGTGGCAAATCGAATGGCACCGGGAAACCCGTGGAGGAGCTGGAGAGAGGAAAGATGTTCTTCTCCACTGGAAATGTCCTCATTTGCTATAGGAAAGACATTACAAAAAAGGAAATGCAGTCAGCGGTGGTTATAATGAGAGCTCCAGAGTAATGCCGAATCCCAGCGGAGCACGAACGAGGAGAGGAACGGATAAAACACCTCAACCCCATCTCTCTCGTTAGTGTGGATGAAAGTGCGCGTAAAAAGCCAAAATGAAGGAACACCTTACTATTTAATGAGATGAAAAGAAAAACCTTTTTATTGGGTTTAAAGATCAAACGATCTTTTACATCTATGCCAAATTGTGTAAATGGCAACGGTTCAGATGATGACAATTTTGGAGAATCATTTTCAAATCCTTCGTACATTTTTAGTAAAGTTCAGGTCAGGAGATGAAATGCATCTTACACGTCCTCCTTTATTTATTTATTTTTTTACGGTTATTGTGGCTGCATGTTGGGTGCCTTTGTTACGTCCATTTTCACCGATTGCTTTTCTTGGCGGATGAGATTAAATGCTTGTCTAAAATGTCCCCGTACAAAGGTCCGATCCGTGATGTCTATTGAGACTAAGGCGAGATGAGAGCAGATTCTGATCTCTGAAAAGGAGAGTGTATATATATATATATATATATATATATATATATATATATATATATAATTATATTGTGTTTAATCTAGGAACCCGCAGCGGCAAGAAAAAGTCTTTCCTTTTAAAATAATGAGTTCTACCGCTCCGGGTTAGCAAGAAAGAGGTGGAAGGTACAGGAGAGGCCAACTGAAAAAGATTTAGTGCTTTTAGTGCGGGTAGGAACTAGAGTCGTTACCGTGCGATCTGTCGCTCGGACCTGCTGCTGCTTCCTGATCCTGCTCTGATTCTACTCAATGCCCCTAAGGGGTTTCCGCCTGAAGCTAAAGCACATCATCGGAAGGTACTGGAAATACCAAAACGTGTTCGAATTGACTTATGAGTGATATTAAATGTATTTACACAATCATGGAAATTGGACATTTTCCCTCCTTTATAGGAATGATCGGTAAATTGAAATTTCCGAGAATATTGAATTTGCTCCATTCAGCTTTTCCTTATCCCTGTAGCTTTGGCTTTTAGAATCTTGGTTTCATTACATCACAGGAACGAGAAAAAGGCTTAGTCACATCTGGCCATCTATCCGAGCAAGCATTCAATTTATTCAATCCATCCTTCCAATTATCCACTTAACCAATCCTGTGAATTTGCCTCTGGGATTAAGGAATTGATCCTATTGTCTCGATCTCTTCTCATCACTGGTCCGTTCAGTTTACATCCCAACGATCCAGCGATCAATGAATCAATCCGGGAAAACATTCTCTGCATTCCTCAAACCGTCTATAAAGCAAACGGTCTATCAGCGGTCCGATCGAGCTGGAGAAAATGACTAAGAGCTGAGTCCGAGTTCAGCCTGAGCCGTAATCCTGGGTTTGGTGACATCTGATTAAGACTCTCATGTTAACAGTGTACACTCCAGCTGTTATAACTGCTATATAGCAACACTTCATAATTACACACAGTCCTGTCTCGGCCGTGGTTAATGACTGAGAAATGAACGCCGCTTCACATTCCGATTACGCTTTAATTACCGGCATAATAAATAAAAAAAAAAATCAAATAGTAGTCGAATCTGACGGACCGTTTGACTTTTGAAAAGACACGTGTTTTAATGAATGTACCACTGGAGCGAGTCGTCAAAAAAAACAAAAAAAAACATGACATTTAATAGCGTTTAAATACTCGTTGGAACGATCGTGATTACAGGCTGTCCGACGTCTTTTCTTTCGGCTAAAGAGACGCGTCGCATGCCGGGGGGCTCGTTCGGTCACTGGCGGGTCCCCTCCGCGTCTGCCACAGCTAGTGAGCTGAGCTTTACTGTTGCTTAGCAACTTTTGAAGTAATCCAGCAAGGACAAATTACCCGTTGAGGACGCACACGGACTGCACAAAAGACGACCGCGTCCATACGCTGAGGGGGGGACCCACCATGAAAACAGTTCCTGGAGTCTGTGATAAAATAAAGTGCATCAAACTAAAAGCTAAAAGCTAAATCCATATATCCATATATATATATATATATATATATATATATATATATATATATATATATATATATACATATATCCTGAGGCATCCAAGCAAAGTTCATGTGAAGCTGCTGGATGTCGAAGGTCTGGACTTTTGCATAAAAACGTATTTTTTTTCCGCCTCCTGGATGTATATTTTTATATACACAGAATAAATATTAATATCCGTACTGGAATAGTTTTGTGAGGTACTTACAAATGCTGAAGGCAGGTACAGAACTCCCAGCTCATAGGAACGAACCATCATCTGGGTATTGTTTTTCTCCAGCGCTCCCCAAGCAGCTTTGGACAGATTGGCACTGTTGATGATACGTACAGATAAATATTAGAGGTAAACATTAATTTTTTTTGTAATGGATAAAAGTAATACGAATTTTAAAAAATAATGTAGATCTTAAATCAGATTATTTTCCATATCTGGGCAAATTCCTGCCCTTTTATGCAAATTATTATCTATAAATATAACCAAATACTCCATATACGCTGTAATTTTATTGGCTAAATCTCCAAAAATGTGAATACTTCATAAGACCAATAAAAACCCCCTGAATTTTAGTGAATTGCTGCCCATGTGGAAAATATATACATGATAGGGGCTCCTTTTGCTTTAAGTACTGATCAATTTGGTGTGGCATGGGCCCCTAAGCAAGGCCCTTAACCCTATAGTCTCCTTATTGAAGGAGTCTCCAGTGCCGGTGCATCGTCATTGCCAGAGTTGACAATGTAGTTTTTAAGCCTGAGACTTCTGTGTTGTTTTTTTCAGTAAATGACACACCGCTGAAGAAACAACCCTTTATAGCGGCTATAAACCAAGCGAGAATGGAAAGTGATGTGTATCGCGGACAAACATAAGTGTAATTATAAAGATGGCCGTAAAAAAACAATCGCAGACTGGACGTTGGGTTGTTAACAGTAACCGTGCTGTGTTTTTGTAGTATATACATATATGTATATTTTGTATATACATTGTATATACCATGTATATGCAACAGCACATGCTGTGTTTTTGTAGCATATACATATATGTATATTGTGTATATACATTGTATATACCATGTATATACAACAGCACATGCTGTTTTTGTAGCATATACATATATGTATATTTTGTATATACATTGTATATACCATGTATATGCAACAGCACATGCTGTGTTTTGTAGTATATACATATTGTGTATATACATTGTATATACCATGTATATACAACAGCACATGCTGTGTTTTTGTAGCATATACATATATGTATATTTTGTATATACATTGTATATACCATGTATATGCAACAGCACATGCTGTGTTTTGTAGTATATACATATATGTATATTGTGTATATACATTGTATATACCATGTATATACAACAGCACATGCTGTGTTTTTGTAGCATATACATATATGTATATTGTGTATATACATTTTATATACCATGTATATACAACAGCACATGCTGTGTTTTTGTAGCATATACATATATGTATATTGTGTATATACATTGTATATACCATGTATATACAACAGCACATGCTGTGTTTTTGTAGCATATACATATATGTATATTGTGTATATACATTGTTATATACCATGTATATACAACAGCACATGCTGTGTTTTTGTAGTATATACATATATGTATATTGTGTATATACATTGTATATACCATGTATATACAACAGCACATGCTGTGTTTTTGTAGTATATACATATATGTATATTTTGTATATACATTGTATATACCATGTATATGCAACAGCACATGCTGTGTTTTTGTAGTATATACATATATGTATATTGTGTATATACATTGTATATACCATGTATATGCAACAGCACATGCTGTGTTTTTGTAGCATATACATATATGTATATTGTGTATATACATTTTATATACCATGTATATACAACAGCACATGCTGTGTTTTATTCCTCTTATACTACAGAGGTTACAGCTTTTATATAGTCATAAACGCACCCTCTTATTAAATCTTCAGGTAAAAAAAATAATAAAATTTTGTTCGTGAAATGTGTCTAGTGCAGATAAACGGATACGCAACACGCGGTCCTCGAGTCTCTCCTTCATCCCTCCTTCACTGACTTCTGAAAAGCTACTCGGTGTGAATTGTGCCCTAGTGTCACGCTTCGCTGCGTTTTACAGTCCACAGGCCACTCATTCTCTCCACTTAAGCAGCGATTCTGACATGCAAAAACACGATACGGGGTCCGGAGTACAAGTCGCGGTGCTCCCACACACACACACACACACACACACACACACACACACACACACACACACACATGCACACAATACACTTGCTCAATAAAGCCTTATAAATGCAATCGCGTCGAAACGGTGCAATAAAGGCAGAAGGTTATGACTCTGCTGCTAGGCGATGGTTTGTGAAATGAGATCTACCAGGAGCCTGACTAAACACGGAAAAACAGGGTGCATTATTGATAAATAAGTGCACATTGTTGTGGTAATGACGTCACGTCGAACAAAATGCCAAAAAACAACAACAAATAAACAAAAAGCAAAATATAACGAGGTTCGAAATTGGCGCTGGGGATATTTCTCTTGAGAGATGGCGTCAGGTTATTGGGCTGGGAGGGACAGATGTGTGTTCGTCCTTTATTTTTGGCACCCCAAGCCCTCGCTGTGGATTAGATGGCGGAGGTGCTTTGAAGTGGAAAAGTGGAATGTCCTGAATGTTTCCTGTTGCGTTATAGCGCAGCGATTCCTTGATGACGAGACGAATAGCGAGACGCATACTCGTTCGTGTCATTACTCGTTTGTTGCTTCTGCGATTTACAAGCGAGAAATAATCACACAGTAATAATTGCTTTTGTATGCGGCTTCAGAAAGAAAGAGAGAGGCTGCAATAGAGAGAAGCAAGGAGAGATAAACTGTGCTTTTGAGATATTTAGAGAGAGATAAAGGATAAAAAAAAATGAAAAAGGAGAAGAAAAATGAAATATAGGTACAATGGTATATTATGTATTGAATTCTTTAAATTGGGTGATTAGGGGCACGGTGGTTTAGTGGTTAGTACATTCGCCTCACACCGCCAGGGTCTGGGTTCGATTCCCATTTCGGCCATGTGTGTGTGGAATTTGTGTATGTTCTCCCCGTGTCTCAGGGGGTTTTTCTCCGGGTTCCTCCCCCGGTCCATAAACATGCACGGTAGGTTGATTGGCACCTTGGAAAATTGTCCCTACTGTATGAATGTGTGTGTGTGTGTCCCGTGATGGGTTGGCATTCCATCCAGGGTGTATCCTGCCTTAATGCCCATAGACACCTGAGGGGCACAGACTCCCCGTCTGTGGGAGATTAAATTCCCTGGGGAATTCGGATAAAGGTCGGATAAAGGGAAGATCGGATAAAGCGGTAGAAGATGAATGAATGAATGAAATTAGGTAATTAATTAGTTATTTAGTGGATATTTTTCTGAACTTCCCCACTGTATTCCAATTCTCCACATAACTAAGTTTGCTTTCACCTATTAAAAACATACCAGGAGGTAGATTACAATACACTAAACTGCCCCTAAGGTGCATTCATGTGTGGTGCTTACAGTGTTTTACTCAGGGTGGCTCAGGATGTGCATTGAGACCAATTATGCCGGACTATGCCGTGTTTGTGATAGTAATAAAGAAACTAAATAAACATTATCGAATCACTCGGATGCTGGAAAGGTGTTGTTGTTGTTGTTGTTTCACACGCAGTTTACACAGATTATTTATGGGTTATTTTATAAAAGTAATTGCAGGTCTGATTTTCAAACCTTGTAACGAGAAACCAGGCCAGCTCGGAGAAATCCGGCGACGTCCTCATGTAGGTTTTAATGTGGGGCATCGCACTGCTCCTACCTGAGGTTTCAGCTCTCCATTCACTGAGAGAGAGAGAGAGAGAGAGAGAGAGAGAGAGGGGGGAGGGGAGGGCGGGGGCGGGGGGGGAGGGGGGGGGTGGGGGGTGGGGGGTGGGGTGGAGGTGGGGGTGGGGTGGTTTTCGGTGGAGGGTGTTGGTCCAGGTGTCCAGGAGTGTGACACATAGAAAAACATGAGAGAAGAACAACGAAAGGCAGGCAAGAAAAGATAAAGGAAGAATTAAGGAAGTGAGGAAGAGGAAGAAAGAGAAACGGGGACGGAAGAAAAAAAAAGTAAAGAGAAGAAGGAAGAACAGAAGAAAAGTGAGAGAAGAGGAATCGAGGAAAGAGGGAGAAATATGGAAGGAGGAAGGGAGACAGAGACATAAGGAACAAGGATGAAGGAGAGGAAGGAAGGAGGAAGGAGACGAACTAAGGAGACAAGATGAGAGAAGAGCGAAGAAACCGACAGAGAAGCAGGACAGACAGACAGAAAGTCAGACCCGAAAGGAAGGAGGGAGAAAGAGGGAGGAAGATTGAAGGGGAAAGGGGGGGGAAAGATGGAGGAAGATCGACAGAGAGAAAGATGAAAGAAAGAATGAACTTGCGTCTAAATTCACGGAAAAAGGTGAAGTCGGAAAGATGGAGAAGACAGGGAGGAAAGGCAAAAAGAATGGAGACAGAGAGAAAGATGGGAGACGAGAGGAAGGAAAGAAAAAACAGGAAGGAGGGAGAAAGAGGGAGGAAGATCGTGACAGAAAGAACGATGAAGTAAAGATGGAGACAGAGAGACGGAGGAAGGGAAAAAACAGTCACAAAAGGAAGGAGGGAGAAAGAAAATTTGCTTGCAATAAAAGAAATGATATATGGTTATATATGTACATAATTAATAAACATTAGAAATGTTTTCATCTTCTTTACACAGATATAGAATATCATTTTAGCAGATTTATAGTTTTTCAAGTTTTTAACAACTTTGCTTGAACTTGGTTGTATTTCAGAAGCCAGTTAATGAATATTAATGAGTATCTTGGCGTCGCTTATGAATATTAACGACTAGCAGGGCATCCTATGTGAAAACGGAGCCGATTCAGAGAAACCCAACAATATTTTAATACATAAACATGAGTAAAAGCTGAATTAATTTCTTTAAAGAAATGCTCTGAATGGATTTGAAAGCACGAGACGCACCACGACGAGCTCTTTCTGATGTCAAAGCTTAAATTAAAGCATCTGCAAACAGCTATGAATGGATTTAATGCATAAAAAGGGCGAATGAGGTAAAAGGTCCTTTAAAATGTATGAGACCCAATGACGACACAATGACGTTAAAACCCTCTGAAGATGGACAGAACTCACTGGAAATAGGAATGAAGCCAGATCTGCTTCTGTGCGGTCTGTATACTGTAGGGTAAAGAACCTCCGGCTGCACAAAAAAAGAATAAATAATACATTTAATGAATAATAATAACGCCATAAAACCCATACAAGCCAAATGGCATTTTGTGTGGTCAGAATATGTAATATTTCCTGTGATATTTACTATTATTTTCTAATAATTTGGTATAATTTTGGTAATTGTATTTATCTATATAGAAAAAAATGTCAGGAAAAATCTTAAAATAGATTTAATAATCATATTAAAATATAATAAAAAAATTTACTGTGTAAAGAACTTAAATAAAATCTAATTATAAATATAATAAATATCAATATAATAATAACTTAAATAAAATAATTGTGTCCCGGCTCGGATAAACAGTTTTTCAACGTAATTATATCATGGTATCGGTGAAGAAAAATGGAAATGATACCTGGGTAGCCTTCCAAACTGGTGCGAACATTATCGACCGAAGGATAAACCTATGGGGAAAAAAAAAGCTGATTAGAATTCTCAATTCTGATTGGTCGGAAGTTATCCATTGATTTCTGAAGACGGCAACAAAACGGTGGTTTATATTAACATTATGTTAGCATTCGTTTCTATAGTAACTGATTGAAAGGGGCGTGTATGTCGGACCCAGCGTGTAAAAATAAATAAATAAACAAACACACACACACACACACACACACACACACACACACACATATATATATATATATATATCATCTGCTACGTTTCCCCTGAGTTAACTGTAAGTAAATCTTCTACACAGCTGTGTGAGCGGTAAGGCTGAAAGCTGCACACATTCTCTCTGATTTATCGCTGCACGCCTTTAAAGCCCCGGCGTGTCGGTGCAGATGGCCGTTCAGCCGGTTCGCCTCTCGGCGCGTTTCTCTTCTATTAAAAACACGCAGAGAAACGGCCTCCCAGGAAACCCGGGGACCAGACGCCGCATTAGAGTTGAATTCCTGCCGCCAAAATCTCTGCAGAAGAACAAAATCAATCTCTCAGCTCGGTTTTATTTATTTATTTATTTAAGTTTTAATATCGTATCGGTGTTAATCAGCAGGGGTGTAACAATCAGATGATTTGGTTGAAAAAAAGGTTGAAAAAAATAAATAAATCGTATTCACCTTGCTGTGAACGTAAATAAAGCGGCGATTTCATTACGCCGAGTTTCGCCCGACCGCATTAATGGAGTCGTCGGGGAAAACGAAGTGCTCGTTAATCTTAATGGGTGAAGTGGGTTAGGCGGAGGAAAATGCGCCGTGTTCATCCTAGCATCTCTCCGGACGCACAGGCCTTAATCGAGAGGGCTAACATTCAGCAGGGGCTCTATTAATCGCACCTTTGTTAGTCTTCCGGAGCGCTTACCAGCAGGAGCGGCGTCTCCGGGACTTTTCCGCTCGTCCCCGACGTCGTCAGCGTGTGCCGGAACTCTGCCGAGAGCCACTTGGTCTTGTCCAGGCCCATAGACCCGAATGCTGGAGAACTGACCCACCACGGGCCAGCTCTCGGCATTCTGCACCGGATACGCGTGTTCTCTCAGTAACTGGGCGGAAATATACAACTTTAAAACAATATGGACAATATGTATCGGATGTAACGGTGACATATTGGGATCCATATAATGATTCAGACGGTATAATAGATAAGTCAGTGACATCATCGAATATTAAATCATTAATTAGCCTTAATTAGCCTGCAGAAACGCACCGTTCCGGTCCAAATAAGGTTATATTTTATCCATTCATAGTTACATTTATCCCTGTGTAACAATGCAAGTTCCATTTATCGCTTATACTATAGCAGCTAAGGGGCATGTTGGCTTAGTGGTTAGCACGTTCGCCTCACACCTCCAGGGTCCGGGTTCGATTCCCGTCTCGGCCATATGTGTGTGGAGTTTGTGCATGTTCTCCCCGTGCCTCAGGGGGTTTTTCTCCGGGTTCTCCGGTTTCCTCCTCCGGTCCAAAAACATGTCCGGTAGGTTGATTGGCACCTTGGAAAATTGTCCCTAGTGTATGAATGTGTGTGGGTGTGTGTGTGTGTGTGTGTGATGGATTGGCATTCCATCCAGGGTGTATCCTGCCTTAATGCCCATAGACGCCTGAGATAGACACAGACTCCCCGTGACCCGAGGGAAGATCGGATGAAGCGCTAGAAGATGAATGAATGAACACTATAGCAGCTATCACCTGACGTTTTTTCCTCGCCAGCCGGTTTTCTCTTTCCTGAAGTTACAAAGGCCACTAAAATGCAGCCAGTCGTATACCTGGGAAACAACACCAAGTCCTGTTCTAATCCCATCCCCCAAACAAATTGGGCGTGAAAATCGCTTACATCATATGTAATACGTAAAGACAACGTCCTGTGACTATAACATGGACTTTCACGTCTCACTTACCTTCCGTAACTTTAAGTGACCCCACTTCTCCATGTTGGCTCCTTGAAACCTGCCTGGTGTGGAACCGATAAGGTAGATCCTACAAAATAAAACAAGAGCGGCTACAGGAGACTGCGCTCGGGGATTCAGGCCTGGGCAAATAAGATGGTTTGTCCGGTCTCACCTGGTTTCCGACAGGTCGTGTTCTTTAATGCGCTCGATCCACTCGGCCAGCTCGGGGGCTCGGTATGCGTTCAGGTACTCCAGAAGGTCTCGTTTGAAGAACGTAGGAGACTCGCCGGCCGTCTCTGGACTTCCCTCGGGTAACCGTGGATACAGAGGACTCATCCACAGTCTGCAGGAGACACCAAGAGGAGAGTTATTATTATTATTACTACCAGGCGAATATCTCCAGTTATTGTGGCAGCAAATAAAACAAATATAGAATGAAATTACATTCTATGATGGATAAAAGAATCAGAAGTGAGTAAATGAAGAATAAAAGTAGGACCTATAGAAGGTGGTCGCGAATAAAGGAGCAAAAATAAAAGGATAAAGAATGGAAAGAAGGCCCTTTTTCATTATGAGCAACCAAACGCCACCTTTTGATATTGCGTGAGAAGAGTTAAACGCAGTGTAAAAGTAGCACACACGGGGTCTAACTTCCTGCACAATGTGAGACGGGAACCCCCTGGGATGTCGGATCGTGTGTCCTGATTAAGAAATCACAGTTATGATACGAGATGGAGTGAGACGCCCGGCCTCTGTCTCTCTTACAAGTCTTGACACCGGATAAAAGGGTTTATTTATTTATTTATTATTCTTTCGTTATTAAATGCAAATGTCTGGTTGCTTTATTACGGATTTGTTCAACTAAAGCATAAATTGGGAAACCAATGCTTGGACCATTGCCAAGCCGACCAATCGCAGACCTTACCTTAGTAACCTTAGTTACAATTTTGGAGAGCTGCGCGACAGGGTACGGCGTAGGACGCGTCGACGTGTGGGATACGCCGTAGCCTCCACGCAGAAGTATAAATCGGCCTCTATACCATTCTCTCTCCATTCCATATGATAATGCCCATACCAGCAGGTGGCAGTAGTAGTCTCTATTGTCCATCCGAACAGGTAAACCGGAATAATTGCGAAAATATAATGCGAGCATCGTTTACACCGGTCGCTATCTTTTAAAAAAATTAAACCAACTATATATTTTATAGTTTAAACATGATGGTACTTTTGGATAGAGAATGAGAAAACAATATTACCGTTAACCATCTTTAATTTAGGCTACAGGCAGAAATGCGGACCAAACCAAGCACCCTGATTGGAGAGGCTTGTATTGGACAATAAATGATTAATGTTATGAGATTAACAGGGGGGGGGTTGGGGTCTATCGTCTGACCTGATTTCTAAATATCAGCATCGGCCGGAGGAAAAACCAGTGTTGGTCGACCTCTAGTCCAGTGGGTTTACGTGGCGATGGCGGAGAACATGGACAGCGCTAACCAGCATTAATTGATCATTTCCATTACAATGGCATCCCGCTTTAACAAACCGAGCGAACAAAATTTGATCCGATTTTAAATGGGGGGGGAAAAAGCAGAAAAGACTTTTCACTGAGGAGCTGAAAGACGAGTCGACAGTTATGTGAATAACAATGAGCGAGGGAATGAGGGAGGAATAATGAAAGGACGCCTGGGATTAGATGCAGGCTGACGAGGGAACAGCAGGACGTTAATGAGGGCCCTCGTACCACTTTGTGTATGATGCCTGAAAGATGAAGGAAACGAGAGAGATGTGAGGAGATGGAGAGAATGGAGGGAAGAGGATTCACCATTCATATTCATCATCGCGTAATGAAAAAAATACGTTTTTATTTTTGCTAACTAACGCTACTCGTCAAAACCGCTTTACGAACGGTCATCGCGCGTCGGCAATAACACAGATTTATGTGATGTATATTATTGTAGTGCAGATGACTTTAGTACTCATTTATTTGTTTCGGTTTGTATTTATAAACACAAAATTAATGGGAAAATTGACTTTTTGTAACGAATGTTCCAGTGCCTCATATCATCTTGTATTATGTTCATAAAGGAAAAACATGTTTAACAAAAAATACAATTCTATATATACAAAAAAAAGCACAATTGTCTTTTAACTAATCTCTGTCAATATTAAACAAAAATAAATGAAACTAATTAAATTAAAATGCAAAACAAACTCTATTTTTTTTCATCTGTAATTAGTAATATAATATTATTTTGTATGTAATAGGTATAAATAATAATAATTATGCAATTTCATGCAGTTATTTTTCAAAATGATTTTAATTAATTCATATGTATATATTTAGATTAATTAATAGACCGTATTGTAATTAATTAATTAAATTATTAATTAATATGGTTTCATAATTTGATGTTGATAAACATTATTATTATTATTATTATTATAAATATTACATTAAATATTCTTAATGTAATAATATTAAATACTCGATAGGGGAAAAAATTAAAATCTAAATGATTCATATTTTGCCCATAGACAGTTGTTTGACAAAGACAGAGAGTTTGACAACGCACACACATGTGCGCACACACACACACACACACACACACACACACACACGATCAAGGGAATCCCTATCCGTTCGAGCTGTAATCAGAACTCGGTCTGCTCTGAAGCTACAATAATCTTTTCATTCTCTCGTTCTTTACATGCAAGTTGTGTAGTATGTAATTTTCCTAAATACATCAGTAACAAACAAGACAAGACAAACAACCCCCCCCCCCCAAATGATGAATAAATATTTAAAAGTGTGTTGGAATACACACCAGTGCGGATAAGTGGCGGTTTGTAGACAGTGTACGTTCGGAGTGTGACTGATTAATGCAGATGCACAAAGAGGGGGGAAAAAAAATCTCACTTCTACTCTATTAAAACCTATTTGGAATAAATCAGCTTCGTTTCAATTTCCAGAAAGCATCTGCTCGCCGTGTTGTCATGGCAACTGACCAAAAAAAAAAAAAAAACAGGGACGACAGCATGCTAAAACTGTCAGACGGAAACGAAGTGACTTTATATAATCGGAGTACAAAAGAAGAGATAAAGAGGGGGAAAAACAATGTAAGGTGTGTGTGTGTGTTACCCTTGAGTCTTTTGGTACCAGTCAGCTTGTATTAGGTTCGACGTCAGGATAATGACCCTGAAGCCTTCCTCGTACCATAAAAGCATCATCTTCCTGAAACAAAGCACACGTTTTACTCGTGCGTAAACACGAATGTTGGCATCAAATGATACGATTCCTTTATAACGGCACTTTTTTGTGTGTGTTCGACTCCAATAACTACTTTCTTTCCTTCATAAACTGTCTAAAATGTTTAATAAATACCAGACATTTTTATTAAAATTATATTATTATTATTATGTAATTAATGAAATGGAAAACTTTATTATTCATTCATTCATCTTCTAGCGCTTTATCCGATCTTCCCTCGGGTCACGGGGAGTCTGTGTCTATCTCAGGCGTCTATGGGCATTAAGGCAGGATACACCCTGGATGGAATGCCAACCCATCGCACACACACACACACTCTCACACACACATTCACACACTAGGGGACAATTTTCCAAGGTGCCAATCAACCTACCGTGCATGTTTTTTTTTTGGACCGGGGGAGGAAACCGGAAAACCCGGAGAAAAAAAAAAAACCCCCTGAGGCACAGGGGAGAACATGCACAAACTCCACACACACATGGCCGAGACGGGAATCGAACCCGGACCCTGGCGGTGTGAGGCGAACGTGCTAACCACTAAGCCACCGTGCCCCCTGAAAACTTTTTATAAATATTATAATAATTTATTACAAAAATATAAATATTATTTATAAGGTTAATCTAATTTAATCTCTTTGCTCTCCTGAGTGACATGAAATATAATGATAATATTAACACAAATATTACAAAAACTGCGTCTCGCCTTGTATCCTTTATTTACCCCATTGCAAAATGTGGCTCCAATTTGTGAAAACCTGAGACAAAGTGGAGACCAAGCCGCCACTAGTGGGCCCCTGAGCAAGGCCCTTAACCCTCAGTTGCTCTGGATAAATGTAAAGTGCAAACATTGTAATAAACTAAAGGTGTCACGGCGAACATGACTAAGCGATAAGATTAAAAATGACCCCCGACCCTACTCTGGAGTGACGTAATCGATATAATCCATGATAAAAATAATGATTCGTGTGTTTGTACACACTGGTAGACGTTCTGTTTGAACGCAGGACCTCCGATCGCAGGTCCGAGAGGAGTTTCCCGGGTGCGAGTGGCGCAGGTGCGATCCTGTCGGTAATGTTTTATTTACTTCTCTAAGTGAGCGAGGGGAATGAAACCTGCCCGGCATCTCCAAAGCTTCCTCCCACTCGCTGGCTTCTGAATAAAACATGGTGACCCTTTCACTGGAAACGCGCTTCATTACTATTCAGCGTGGAAGGTGGTGTTTAAACTCTCTGAAGCGGAGGTCCTGCAGAGGTTCCACACGCTATCCAAAGGTTAAACGCATTCTTCCTGCCCGAGCCGTTAGATTTTTTGGATGGTGATTGGGTGCGTTCGTTTTCTTTAATAGCGGCTTTGATGCTTCGTGTTAACGCTCGTTTATCATTTTTAAATAATTCAGCGTGCGATCGGTGATGCACTGAGGGCTTTTTTGTAAGGAGGTGGTATTTAACATTTGGTCGCCGGTGTTGGTAATCTATTTAACATGACAAGCAAAGAATAACATCACAATTATGACTTCGACACGATTTAATATCGCAACACGCAATACCTGGATGCTATGACAAACAAAACTTTGTTTTTATTTATTAATTAACACACGATGTTTACTGTCTGCTGAAACAAACTGGTTAAAACTAAAAATAAAATCAATTCAATAAAAAGTTTAGGGGCACGGTGGTTTAGTGGTTAGCACGTTCGCCTCACACTGCCAGGGTCCGGGTTCGAGTCCCGTCTCGGCCATGTGTGTGTGTGTGGAGTTTGTGCATGTTCTCCCCGTGTCTCAGGAGGTTTTTCTCCGGGTTCTCCGGTTTCCTCCCCCGGTCCAAAAACATGCACGGTAGGTTGATTGGCACCTTGGAAAATTGTCCCTAGTGTATGAATGTGTGTGTGTGTGTGTGTGATGGGTTGGCATTCCATCCAGGGTGTATCCTGCCTTAATGCCCATAGACGCCTGAGATAGACACAGACTCCCCGTGACCCGAGGGAAGATCTGATAAAGCGGTAGAAGATGAATGAATGAATAAAAAGTTTATCATTTTAAGTTTAATGGTTTAACTTTGAACGCAGTATGAAAGTGTATCTGAGTGGGAAAACGAGTTTTCGCCCCCTATCGTCCAATACCGGGAACTACACTCATCAGGGTATCGTGAAACTTTTCTAGTACCTGTATATTGCGCAACACTCGAGTCGAGTTCAGGAGTGCAATTGCTTAATTGTTGTTCCACAACATGTACGTGTACTGTGTGTTTCTTGAATTGGTAAACATGCTGTCAATCAAGACGTATAAGATAATAATGGGGAAATAATCGTCTTTGCAGTAAATAACAGTAATTCTGCCACGTCAAAACACCCTTATGTTGTTGATTTTATTCTTTATTAATTGAACTGCAGCTAGGTGCATCTGGAGAACACATTTGGGTGGAAGAAAACGTCGTCTTTTTGATGTCGTTTGCACGACGGTCACGATAAACACTAGGTGTGACGTGTTCACGCTGACGTTTAGGATACGGCTCTGCTCTGTGAAACACTGTAAAACACTCCGTCACGTTAGGCATGTTTTTACTGTACCGGCGATTTAATCCGTCCATCATTTGTATTCATATTTTACACTGTTTGGCTTCGGGCTCTCGTGCATTTCAGTCCAAATTTAGTAACAAACCATAGCAACAAAGTGGCTGCACACAGAATCTGCATTTGTATTCTCCGAACAGCAAAGTGAACAAAAACGCCACATCCGCTGATGTGTAATGGCGAAATGCATGCGTCTATAATGCAAACAAAACAATGACATCAATGAGCAAGATCACAGGTTTAAAACGAATAACAACACTGTATTCCTGGAAATCACACAGTATCATTTATCATTACTTTGCTCCGTAAATAACAGTCACTATGTACTTTTTTCATTACAGCGCATGTTTCTCACGTATAAGGTTACACCGGGGATAGATTTAAACCGCGATGCAAGTGTTTTCTGTGTACAAATCTTTTCCTATATTATAAAGAAGTAAATGCTTACGTATGATGAGTCCCGAAGGCGATATCCAGCTTGGCCTGTATAAAATCACACATGTTGAATTTGACTAATAATACACGTATTTCTCCGCTCCTGCCTTACTTTATCTACATCATATAATGCACTATTTTTTCTGTCCATAATACAGTAACAGTGATCAGACCCCATCATGGTGCATTATCTAGAGAAGAGTTTACTGCAAAAAACGACTATAATAATAATAATAATAATAATAAAGTATTAATAATGTGCTTTATCCGTTATAAAAGAAGGACACGTCCCCCAAGTGGAGAGAAAACTTATTACACGTTTCCCAGGACTACAGACTATTTTATGTAAAGTCAGATTTAAAGCCGAGTTTAAAGTCCAACCTGACAGAAGCGGATGTGGCTGTACGGCTGAGCCTGCTGGATGAGCCGAGCCTTCGACTCTCTCTTTTCTCCATGTACGATCGTTACAGGATTATTCCTGGAGAAAAGAATGTGTGTGTGTGTGGTGTGTGTGGTAATGTATATATATATATATATATTATGCATATATATATATATATATATTATATATATTATATATACATCAACATATATGTGTGTGTGTGTGTGTGTGTAAAAAAATGTGTGGTGTGTGTGTATATATATATATATCTATATATACTTCAATACCATAAATGCTATGTATCCTGATATTTAATAAAATTGCCTAAATCAATTAAAACACACACACAATACAAATATAACATTTTTAGCACAAACATTATTGTTATTATATATATTTTGTATAAATCAAGGAGCCGAAAACCTTGATCCTGAATGACATGACTAAATGGCCCGTCTCCGTCTCCGTCCCAGACGTGATAGGTTTAACGAAAGACGCGAAATGTCAGGGTCCGTTTTCCCGAAGACGAGCGTTAATAAATGAAATTTTGCGAATTTGTATTTATTTTTATTGTGGGAGCGACGGAACGGGATTTTCAACGCAAAACAAAAATCCGTACCTAAACTCGGGAGGATATTGTTGTACCATCCACGGAATATCAAAGCAGTAGTTAAACTGTGGAGACAAAAAAAAAAAAAGATAATCACAATATGATAAAGTGAAGTTCTGGGTAGTGTTTAAAATGTCTCACATGTGTGTGTGTGTGTGTGATATCAAGAAAAGGACGGTACCTGGACGGATTCCTTTATTGTGCCAAACATAGGGGAGAGTATTTCTGTTAAAGTATAGATTATTAATTAATGAATGCAACTTTAATAACAGGAATATCTGATGTTCATGCCTTTACCTTTAATGTGCAACGCTCCAGTGTTGTACTTCTTTTCTATTCCTGTGACTTTGTTTAAATAAAAGCGGTACGCATCGTTCCCGGTGTTTAAGCTCGCCTCGAAGAAATCCCCGGGTTCCTCTTTATAATAATCAGCACCGTGTGGACTCGGGGGCCGATTCCTCTCGGGCTTTTTCCTCGGAGGACTGGAGCTCGCTGGTGTAGGCTTTGGTTTGTTCTTGGGTACCGATGAGGAAGGTCCACCTCTGTCCCGGTCGTCGTCGTCGTCACTGCTGGACAGATTCCAACCTCCCTCGTCCGGTTCTCTCTTGCGTTTCGGAGCCGGAGATGGACCGCTGTCGTATCTCACCGGATTACTCTGATGGAGACGGGCCGCTTGGCGAGCCTCCGAGCCCATCATTGGGGCGGATGTTTTGTCAACCTCAAGCTTCATGTTTGTTCTGTTCCTCGGCTCCGATTTGGGGTTTATCAGTGTAGTAACGGGGCTGGCTTTGGGCGCGGGATCGGGTTTGGGGTTCTTCACCTTGGGCGGCGTCGGTGGGACGATGTTGTCGTCATCATCATCGCTGTCAGACAGCGTCCACTTGCCGTGTTGGCTCTCCATTCTGTCCGACAGTGCAACGAGAACGTGTTTATACATTGTGTATATTTAGCGGTACAGGTGTAACGGGACACGCATTCGTAGCGGTTCTGTAGAGTCACTGTCACTACACTGTTCTGTAGAGTATTTTATTATTCGTTATTATGGAACTTGAAAACATGCACAATAATCCCAGGGATATTTTTAATAAAAATATTATGCATTATTTTATATACTATTTAACCAAGCAGGAATTTAATTAAACTGCTGATGTTCACAAATGTTAATAACTGCACTAATAATAATAATAATAATAATAATAATAATAATATGACAGGCAATTTTGTTGGCATTTTTCTTTGCATTCTATCTTCCCCCCCTAATTAATTAAAAATTTATATTAAATAAAACACACACACACACACACACACACACACACACACACTAATATACACATCTGTATTACCGAAATGTGATATAATAAATATAAACTAAATAAATATAAACTAATAAATATAATATAAAAAAATATTACAATTATATTTATTTAATTTAATCTTATATTACTGCCCTAATTAATGCAATATAAATAATATAACTGTAATATGCAATCACTATATATATATATATATCATATATATATATATATATATATATATATATATATATATATATATATATCCCAGATATTCTGTACTATATTAGAAATATATGAAAACTTATATATTTTTAACGCTATTATATAAGATAATCTAATATAAAGCAAATCCGACAGTGTTATAATGTGCACATGCAGAAATATCAAATTTAATATAAAATGTAAAGTGATTTAAACTTTATTACAATATTTCTATTTTATTCCTGTTTCTATAATAAATACACGTGATTAACTAAAGTTCACTGGATCACCAACAAATCTGACTTACTCTGGAGGGATTCTGCAGCGCTTTAACAGCAATAAAAACAAAACAAACAACACAAATAGAAAATAAATGTTTACACTTTATAAAGCATAAATAAATCCATGTGCATCATTTCAACCCGCGCAGTTTACACAAAACATCTGTGAATGCACTGTAGACTGTAACAAAAAGACCAAAACATCAAAATAAAAGTCTCTTAACGTGGTCTTAAAGTGTCATTTAGAGCCATCATTTAAAAAAAAAAAATAAAAAATCCACATTCACTTATTAAACTAGTTTAAATAATCAGGTTGCGAATGCTAATAATGAAATTATTACTCAGAAACGTTTCATACAGAATGCTATATTAAATAATATATAAATATTAGTTTTATATGTCAATACGATATAATATAAATATTATAACCGTAATAGTGACACAAAAATATTAAATATATATTTTGTGTAATATTTTTGCTGATAATTCCACCATTACCTTTTTTTTATATATATATATAGTTAATGTTGCAATTATTTTGTATTTAATTTTTTTTAATTCTATAGATATATTTCTATATATTGTTTTATTTTATTAGATATATATATATAGTGTTGCGATAATATTGTTTGGGAAGTTTTTAATCGTGTTAAATATTATCATTTTAATTGGTTTTAATATATTTCGGGCGCTTTACGGAGGAAAACTAATATTTGCGCAAACCATTTTTGACTTTTATTATATAACATATAAGAGGATGTTTGTCGAAAACTTCACACGATCTGCCTCTATTGGCCGAATCCCAATCAGCACCAGATAGTGTATATGAAGTGCACTAGATAACGAGAAAGGTACGGTATTTTTTTTGCACCCTTTAGGAAACCGGTTTGAAACGCGCCCTTTCTCTTAATTAACAAGATATTGTTTGTTTTAAAACTTAACAATATAATAAATGATTTTATTTATAATTATAATAATAAAAAAAAACAATGTAAATATTTTGTTAGTGTTATTTTTACTGAGGGAAAGAATTATAAAGGCGTTTATTTGACAGTCGGCACGAGCGATGTCCGTTAGAGGGCGTGCACAAGCGTCGCCATGGAGATGAGTTTTGTTTTTGAAATCGTAACGGTCAGAAGTGACCAGACGGGGAGAAATGGCCGCTGAGAGACGCGCGGTGGCGTGTAGGGGGGATGAGGATAGGAAAAATAACCGCAGCACACCGGAGGAGGTTTATCTCGGTAAGCGTGATTTCACACCCGCGATAATCCGGTGTTTATAACCGGGAAGGGGGGAGGGGGTTATGGACCCGCTAAATCCGAGTCCCGGTACACCAGCGGTGCACTGAACTAAAATAAAAGTAGACCAAAATAAACACCTAAAATGGTTTTTGGCGCAATTCTAAGTATTTTTAAATGTTATTTATTATTATTATTATTATTAATTTTAACATTATTTAAAATGTAAAAAAAAAAAAACAAAAAAAAAACAATAATAATGTTCGCCCGAACAGGGACTTGAACCCTGGACCCTCAGATTAAAAGTCTGATGCTCTACCGACTGAGCTATCCGGGCTCTGAGTACATCAGCTTAAAACATGTTCCTAAATAGTCATATATATATATTATATATTTATATTATATATATATATATATATATACTATATTAAATATTTATTATTTTTATATATTTTACTTTTCATAAACACTTTATTTATTGTCTCAACAAACCAGAAAACATAAGCAAAAAAAAAAAAACAAAAACAAAAAAAAAAAAAAACAATCAATTCTGGTGTTTATGTGTTTATCAGGTCATTTTCGCATTTAAAACTGATTTAACACCTTCTAAAAATGTTTCTTTTATCTCGTAAAATAGGTGTTTGATGTTTGTGATGTGGAAAAGAAACGCTTTTTGTCCAGAGAGGACCTGAAGATCGCGGTGCTCATGCTCATGCTATTCGGATATAAACCTTGCAAGGTAAATCCCGAACGCCGCCGCTAGAGGGAGACATTGTGTCGCTTATTCTCATCATGCGTGTGGGTTTTTGTCACACACAAGACTCAAAGACTCTCACAAAGACTCAAAACAAAAAAAAAAAAAAAAAAAAACGTGTGCATTTGTTTTTCATGTATTTACATATTAATTTATTAATATTTGTATTTATTATTTAATTCTAATTTAATAATTATTAGTATTTATAATTTAATTAATATTTGTATTTATTTGTTGATTTTATAATTGCAGTCAGAGACCAGTATGATGCTGGAGGCTTGTGCGACGCCAAACTCGCCAGGTATGGACATAATGAGCAGGTCTTTATATATATATATATATGTGTGTGTGTGTGTGTGTGTGTGTGTGTGTGTGTGTGTGTGTGTGTGTTTAAACTTGCCATACATCACCATTTAACATAAGGGTCTGGTCTCCTGAAATGCTCGTCCTTTCACCTCCCCTTCACCGAAGTGACTCATCCCCAAACCCGAGTGCGATACGTGACATGTATTTCTTTTCCTCTCGGCTGAGAAAGACCTCGCTTTATTTACACCACTCACGGGAAGCGAAAGCTTGATTTGATTTCGTGTAATCCTCTTTTACACGTCGCCACGAATAAAAAGGCCCCCACAAAAACAACAACAACAACAAAAACAACGATTTTGGCACGAGGCGCACCGTTTGACAGACAGCGATGGCGAAGGAAAAAAGGGATGGCGTGCTTTTTTTATATATATATATATATATATATAAGGCGAGACATTAAACGGTTGAAGAGCGAGATTAGTAAGCAATTTGTCTCTTGTTTTACGCCACGAGCAAATTGCTTTTGTATACCGCCCCGCAGGAAAGCGCCAGATAAATGAGTTAAAGTGGCTCGCTCGCAGTGATGAAATACTCCAGCGTTAAATCTCGCTCGGAGCGAGTGGCGTATTAAATTGCCCCTCTTCTGAATTTCACGTGATTACTAAATTAGCGATGGCAGGCAGACAGGAAGGAGCGAGATCGCTGGCCGCAACGGGGAAGGATTGGCGAGAGCGAGCGCCGCGTTCCCTCCGGCAGACTTTCTTACAGAATAGAGCCTGGAACTGCCTCGTACACCGCCGCCGCCTCGAACGCCCCCGCCACCTCGTACACCGCCGCCTCGAACGCTACTGCCTCGTACACCGCCGCCGCCTCGAACGCCCCCGCCACCTCGTACACCGCCGCCTCGAACGCTACTGCCTCGTACACCGCCGCCGCCTCGAACGCCCCCGCCACCTCGTACACCGCTGCCTCGAACGCTACTGCCTCGAACGCCGCCGCCTCGGACAAGGCCCACTCACTCCACTCAGTCACTTCGCTCACTCAATCACTCGCTCACACAATCGCTCGCTCATTCTGAATGAGTGAGTGAATGAAGGAGTGAGTGAGTGAATAACACTCACTCACTCAAATTCTCACTCACTCATTCACTCAATCACTCACTCATTCACTCACTCACTCACTCACTCATCAATTACTCACTCACTCATTCACTCACTCACTCATTCACTCAATCACACTCATCACTCACTCACTCAATCACTCACTCCACTCACTCATTACTCACTCACTCATTCACTCAATTCACTCACTCACTCATTCACGCATCAGTCACTCGCTCAATTACTCACTCATCACTCAATACTCACTCACTCATTCACTCACTCATTCACTCACTCACTCACTCACTCATTCACTCACTCAGTCACTCACTCAATTACTCACTCACTCATTCACTCAATTACTCACTCACTCAGTCACTCGCTCAATTACTCACTCACTCACTCAATTACTCACTCACTCATTCACTCAATTACTCACTCACTCATTCACTCACTCAGTCACTCGCTCACTTAATTACCCACTCAGTCATTCACTCAGTCAATCACTCACTCACTCACTCACTCACTCAGTTGTTTATTGGCTCACTCACTTGCTCACTCGCTCGCTCCCTCACTCATTCACTTGCTCGTTCGCTCGCTCACTGGCTGACTCGTTCACTGGCTCGCTCGCTCACTCACTCACTCGCTCACACATTCGCTCACTCAATCACTCACTCAATTACTCACTCAGTCATTCACTCAATTACTCACTCGCTCGCTCACAGTCACTCACTCACTCAATCCCTTGCTTACTGGCTCACTCACCTTCTCACTCGCTCGCTCCCTCACTCATTCACTTTCTCGCTCGTTCGCTCACTCACTCATTCACTCGCTCGCACACTCACTCACTCCGTCACTCATTCACTTGCTCGCTCGCTCACTCGCTGACTCACTCACTGGCTCGCTCGCTCACTCACTCAGTCATTCACTCACTCTCACTAACTTACTCACACTCACTCACTCAATCACTTGCTCACTCATTTACTAACTCACTCCACTCACTTACTTGATCCTTCAGGCACTCCTTCACTCACTCACTCACTCCCTGTCCTTTATCTTACTTGGCTTTGAGGAATAAATGCTACACCCGAGCCAGTTTTTTTTCCCCGTACAGCTCTTATGTTGTGCTGAACACCTCAGTGACGTGTGCTTTAAAAAAAACCTTCTCACCATAAGGCAGGAAGTTTGGAGTGTGTGATTTAAAAAAAAAAGGAGAAGAAAAACGATGTGCTGTTCAGGGAGAAGAAATGACTCAGTAACAGTGTGGTGCCACAAAACTTTCTCCCACTCGTCCACTGTCATTCCCGTGTGTGTTTGCATCGAAACGTGCACAAACACCATGAACAACTTTTACAAATACACACGCCATGAAATGCAGATAGTGCAAATATTAATGTATATCAATATGCAAATTTGACATGCGTATATATAAGTATATTTTATTTTAGTCAGTGACGCGGTAACATGTATTCAGAGTAGCAGTCGATCTCTCCTTTTTCCACACTTCTTAATGAAGGTCGGTGCTCCCTTTGACTGTGCGTGCAGTCCCCGTGCTGCCATCTGCTGGTGCGTCGCAAAACTCTCTGAGACACGAGCTCTATTGTAGGGTGTGATAATAATAATATTGTTATATTTTCTTTTCTTCGTATTTGATTTAATCTCAAACTTCAGACTGCGTTAATCCATATAGTCTAATATTACAAATATTCACTCACTCACTCACTCACTCACTCACTCACTCACTTGCTCACTAACTCATTCACTCACTTACTCAGTCGCTCGCTCAATCACTCACTCACTCACTAACTCACTCAGACTCTCACTCACTTCACTCACACTCACTCACTCACTCACTCAGCCGCTCACTCACTCACTCACTCAGCCGCTCACTCACTCACCAACTCACTCAGACTCTCAATCTTTCACTCACTCACTCACTCAGCCGCTCACTCACTCACTCACTCACTCACTCAGCCGCTCACTCACTCACTCACTCACACTCACACACCTCATCAGACACTCACCACTCACTCAGACTCTCAATCTTTCACTCACTCACTCACTCACTCAGCCGCTCACTCACTCACTCACTCACTCACTCACTCACTCACTCACTCACTCACTCACTCACTCACTCACTCACTCACTCAGACTCTCAATCTTTCACTCACTCACTCACTCACTCACTCACTCACTCACTCAGCCGCTCACTCACTCACTCACTCAGACTCTCAATCTTTCACTCACTCACTCACTCACTCACTCAGCCGCTCACTCACTCACTCACTCAGCCGCTCACTCACTCACACACTCAGCCGCTTACTCATTCACTCACTAACTCACTCAGACTCTCAATCTTTCACTCACTCACTCAGCCGCTCACTCAGCCGCTCACTCACTCAGACTCTCAATCTTTCACTCCCTCACTCACTCACTCACTCAGCCGCTCACTCACTCACCAACTCACTCAGACTCTCAATCTTTCACTCACTCACTCACTCACTCAGCCGCTCACTCACTCACTCACTAACTCACTCAGACTCTCAATCTTTCACTCACTCACTCAGCCGCTCACTCACTCACTCACTCACTCACTCACTCAGACTCTCAATCTTTCACTCACTAACTCACTCAGTCTCTCAATCTCTCACTCACTCACTCACTCACTCACTCACTCAAACCTTCACTCATGCACTCACTCACTCATTCACTCACTCACTAACTCAGTTGCTCACTCACTAACTCACTCACTGTCACTCACTCACTAACTCAGTCACTAACTCAATCACTCACTCAATCACTCACTCACTCACTCACTCACTAAATCACTCACTCATTCACTCACTCACTAACTCATTCACTCACTCACTGACTCAATCACTAACTAAATCAATCAATGCTTCATTCACTCAATCCTTCACACACGCACTCAATCACTCACTCACTCACTCCTTCACTCCTTCACTCACTCTCTCAATCATTAACTTACTCACTCAGTCACTCACTCATTCACTCAATCACTCAAACCTTCACTCACTCACTCCCACATGCACTCAGTCAATAGTGAACAAGTAGTTTTTGCGTTTCTGCGTTTTCTTTTCTGCGATAGAATAAGACCAGGCCGTGAGAACGTAGCCACAATAAAATGACACCTGTTTGTTTAAAAAAAAACTATTTTTTATCAGTAACATTTGGAATAAACAGTTATCATTCTCCCGCCGCGCAACGCAGCGTGTTAACCGGGAGCGTCGGTTGCCAAGCAACATCTTGCGGACAGAAGAGCGGCTGTGTTCCCGCACCTCCCATATTCTCTGACGACATCCGCGATCATCGGATTAAATCGACCTGCTCCAGTAGATCCTTCTTCCATATGATTGTAATCTCACGTACTATCTCACAAGCGCCATCGGACCGATCCCAATAATATCCTCTCAGCATTCGGTAAACGTCCATCCACGAAGGACGTTCGCGCAACGCCGCCGGGCCGCCGGGCCGCCGATCTCGCCGCAACGCAAACGTTCCCCTTTTTCCCGGGATTCCCAGCGTTGAAATCCCACGCAAATATTTCCTTTCCATTACGTTCCTGTCAGAAAATACACTCCCACAAATATCGGCTTTATTTTGCAGATGGAGTTGTTTATCGCGGCTCGTGTTTAAACAGCCGTCGTGCTGCTTCGGGGACGCCGGAGTCTCGACGAACGCCCGGCTTTAGCGAAAAAAAAACAAACACCGCGGCCGATTAGATCGCAAGCTCTACATGTGTATCTCTTTAACGGGCGTAAAAACGGTACGGTCTTTTAACCACAATCAACAAACAGATAAACAATGCGTGAGATCAGATTACGCTTTATTAGTGTTTTTCTTTTCCAAGTAAACAAGCCCTTTTTTGTTCGACCAATCAGAATCCAGCACTATGATTACGGTGTATAGTGTGTAGAAAAAAAATGCTTTCGCCCCTAGCTGACGATGCATGATGTTATATTGTCATATTATTAACACACACCTCACTTTCTAATGGAATTCTGTTTGGTGGGCGGAGCCTAAAAATTCCGCGCATCCCCGTGCTTCAAAGTTTGTGTATTGACAATAAAGTACATCTCCCACATCTTCGCGACTATGTTACCCGCGAAGTGACGCCATCCCGCCACTAGAGTGCACCGTATCCCACGCCGGCGTTTACCGAGGACCCAAAATGTCCCGGAAGCGAAAAATTGATGTGAAAGCGTTGCATGTTTGTGCATGTAGGAGAAAAAGCGCTGTGTGTGTGTGTGTGTGTGTGTGTGTGTGTGTGTGTTTTGTGTTATGAGGCGACGTCGCGCATCAAACACTGTATTACTGTCTTATAGTTACACCTCGCCCTTAAACCATAATACTGATGTGTTGCACGGTGATGGTACATTCCCAGTGTGTGTGTGTGTGTGTGTGTGTGTGTGTGTGTGTGTGTGTGTGTGTGTGTGTGTGTGTGTGTGTGGTTTGAAGCAGAACCCTTTCTCGGAGAGACCCCGACCCTCCGTTTTGTCCCCTTTAACACTCGGTCAGAGCGATACACAGCATTAAAGAAAAGCCGACATCCTGCACTTTAACCTCATGGTTTATTTTCATGTTCCGTCGTCCCGCACTACAGAGAGAGAGAGAGAGAGAGAGAGATAGAGAGAGATAGAGAGAGAGAGCGATGCTCAGCATCCAATCTACACTGTAGCGCATTTATCACGTTTTACACGCGCAAGAAGTGACAGGCCGGATGTGGAGCGACTCGGCTGGTGAGAATAGAGGGTGGGGGGGGGGAGGAAAGGAAGATACAGGGAAGCAGGAGTCGAGACCACCCGGCTGACACCTCCGTGTGACAGATGGGCCGTATATATATCCGCGGGAATGGCAATCAGCCCTCCGTCGGCTTTTCTCCTCAAATAGCGGCGTATGAAGGCAAGGCGAGACGGGGACGGATTCTTAAAGAAGCCCGCGCCGGCTTTCCGTACTCCGTTTGAAAAACCCCGAAATGCAGCTCATTATTTGGCCAAATGTTCCCGCGTTAGAAATCTACAGCACGCGATCGGGATGGCGATATCCACTTCCTTCTGTGATGTCCTTTAAACCTCCCGAGGCTACGGCTGCCCTCATTTCTTTTTCAGCATCCCGAAAGCAGCGCAGGCCGGGAAAGGGTGGGCTTTTATCATCCATTAGATAATCCGTACACATCTCTTTTCTCGGATTTGTGTATTTATTTATTTATTCATGCTTCAGCGTTTAATCGTTCCGCTTAAAGGTTGCGCGTGCCTTTTAATCGTTACGTTTCGGCGATAGATCGCGAGCGGAACCCAAAAAATTCGGGAAAACCCAAATCCCGGATCCCAGCGCGGGCGTTTCCCCCGGAAAGCGGCGTCTCGAGCCGCGCACTCTGGCGTTTTCATCTCGCTAACAGCGCTCGGAGAAAAACGACTGCCCTGCAGGCACGAGGGAGACGTATTACTCCTTTAAACACAGCGCCTTCAGATGACTGCCATGTAAAGGAAGTGGAGGCACTTGTGAGGAGAGCTCTGTAATAAACCCAGCATCTGTCTTTCTTGCTTTCTTCCTCCTCCTCGTCTTTTACTCTTTCTCCCTCTCCCTCTCTCTCTCTCTCTCTCAAAGGGGTGTCTTTGGAGCAGTTTGTGTCTCTCATGGGGAGGAAGTTATCAGCAGGGGATCCATACGAGAAGACGAGACGGATCTTCAGCGCGTTTGATCTGCACTGTACGTTTCCCGCTCTGCGCCTCCATCTCTCCTTCTGTCCTCTGCTTTGGTACACTGTTTTTTTTTTAAAAAAAAAAGAAAAAAAATTATTTTTTTCGCCGCTTAGGAAAAGCGGCGTAGGTGCAAATAACACGAAGGAGAAACCCAGTCTGAACTTGGTGTGAAAGGAGAATACAGCAAGGGCCATTCAGCCCTGTTTTATTCCTCTTATACTGCAGCAAATGACCAACAATGCACGTTTCCGGTTAACTATTTGCACCATACGAGCGATGTAAAAGTCCACATACATTAGGCATGATTTCTCAATAGGATGCATTAATGTTAGCGCTTACTTACGTTTTAAACTGACACAAAACGGGTGCTTGGTTTGAAACTGGGCGCATCATTAACACTAATGTTTAGCGATTAAAAATACAGTTATTTTGTATGTAAAATTAGTGTTCAAGAGCGCACGGTGGTTTAGCGGTTAGCACGTTCGCCTCACACCGCCAGGGTCCGGGTTCGATTCCCGTCTCGGCCATGTGTGTGTGTACTCCCCGTGCCTCAGGGGGTTTTTCTCCAGGTTCTCCGGTTTCCTCCCCCAGTCCAAAAACATGCACGGTAGGTTGATTGGCACCTTGGAAAATTCATTCATTCATTATTCATTTCATTCATTCATCTTCTACCGCTTTATCCGATCTTCCCTCGGGTCACGGGGAGTCTGTGCCTATCTCAGGCGTCTATTAAGGCAGGATACACCCTGGATGGACACACACACACACACACACACACACACACATTCATACACTAGGGACAATTTTCCAAGGTGCCAATCAACCTACCGTGCATGTTTTTGGACCGGGGGAGGAAACCGGAGAACCCGGAGAAAAAACCCCTGAGACACGGGGAGTACACACACACATGACCGAGACGGGAATCGAACCCGGACCCTGGCGGTGTGAGGCGAACGTGCTAACCACTAAGCCACCGTGCCCCCACCTTGGAAAATTGTGTCATGAAATTGTGTATGAATGTGTTTGTGTGTGTGTGTGTGTGTGTGTGTGACGGCCGCTGTGTGTGTGTGTGTGTGTGTGTGTGATGGGTGTGATGGTTTGGCATTCCATCCAGGGTGTATCCTGCCTTAATGCCCATAGACGCCTGAGATAGACACAGACTCCCCGTGACCCGAGGGAAGATCGGATAAAGCGCTAGAAGATGAATGAATGAATGAATGAATGAACACATAACAAGCGAACTGTCGAAATAGTAAAAATAAAGATTTGATAGTGAATAAATAAATCGGACAAAATTCGGTATATTGCACTGAAGCTGAACGTCTTTAGATAATGTAATAAATCCACGACACACACTGTTGAAGTTTTATAGATAATCATAACCATGATTAACAACAGCGCTGGAGACTCCTTATAACCGTATCCATTCTGAAAAAAAAACCCATTAAATAGTGTAGTTTTTACACTGTGATAGCTTTGATTTTTCTACATGAATAGTTTTATTTATTTAAAAATGTTTTTGGGCCAAAATGGTCTTCTAATGTACCCAAAATACGTCATGATTGAGCCTGAAATGTAATGAATAGCGTTTGAGACCTGGGGTTAGTTTTTGGGGGACGATACGAAGATTATCGCAAACGGAGCCATGATTTATTAATAGGATGCATTAATGTTATCGCTTACTTTTTAATAATGCTTTAAAAAGATCGTCAGGACAACTTTTGCGACGCTTTTAATCGCCGGGCTTAGTACTGTAAAAAAGTTCAAATATACGCTGCTACGATCGCTTGCCGCACGAGACGTCAAACATTCCATTCAAGGTTGGATTTCTCTAGGTAACGTTCCTGTCGATTGCCGGCATCCTTCGGAAAAGCGCGGAATTCCGAACTTCAGGAGAACTGCGAAAACCTGTGTTCCCCCCCCCAACGGCTGACTGTAGCGTTCAATCGATCTCAAAGTGCTGCAACATGTTCGCTCTGGATGCTGACTTGATATTAGATCCATCAAATTCAAGGCCAAATCACTTCGCCAGAGTTCATTCACCTGAAAACGAGCTCATTTACACTATTAGTACGTTTTTCTTCCCCCTCCCACCTTCAAATCATTCATTCATTCATCTTCTAGCGCTTTATCATCTTCCCTCGGGTCACGGGGAGTCTGTGTCTATCTCAGGCGTCTATGGGCATTAAGGCAGGATACACCCTGGATGGAATGCCAACCCATCACACACACACACACACACACATTCATACACTAGGGACAATTTTCCAAGGTGCCAATCAACCTACCGAGCATGTTTTTGGACCGGGGGAGGAAACCGGAGAACCCGGAGAAAAACCCTCCGAGACACAGGGAGAACATGCACAAACTCCACACACACATGGCCGAGACGGGAATCGAACCCGGACCCTTAGATCAGGAGTTTCAGCTACTTTTTAGCTCCAGTCGGGCTTTTTTTTTTTTTTTAGCGTTATTTAAAGGATATTAGGATTGAGTGAGAACTATCGTACCGAAAGGTGGCCGTAAAAATGTTTTTTTTTTTATAACTGCTGCGGTATAAGAGAAAGCACATCTTCAGGGCGGTAACAGTACGAGGCACTTTTGATTCCTCTTTAGTGCTATCGCGATCGCTCCCTTTAAAGCCAGACCGGAATCGGAGCGACAGCTGCCAGAAAAGCCGTTTAGTTCAAAGTTTATATCGCCGCGAACGCGTCTGGATAATTCCATCAGCTCCAGGATAGATTGCCTTTGTTCCTCTGCCAACTTAGCTTAAAACCTCTGTCTGGCTTCTCCGTGCGTGAAGGATCTGACAGCATGCCAACGCCGGCGAGCCCTCCGCTGTCTTCAGCGTCGCCCGCCGCAGCTGCGCCGAGGTGTTTGAAGGCTCCGTCAGCGCTGTCACCCCCGTCCTTGTCTTCAATGCGAACAAATTGAGGGGAAAAGCACGCTTAAGTGTGCTGCCGCTATCCTCCGCCGATGTGGCAGCCGGCCCGGTGATGGAGTGCGCCTGGCACCGCCAGAAAACCTGTCATTTTCCCGCGCGGGCCACACCTCTCCATCAACAGCAGTCCACACACACACACACACACACCCCTTATTGACATCGCCGCTCTGTTCTACCACCAGCAACACCAGCTCACCACTGGTTTTATATATATATATTATATATATATATATATATATATAATATATATATACACATTGGATAAAGCTGAATGAACGAATGAATGATGAACGAATGAAAGAAAGAAAGAAAAAATATATATATACATATAAATGATTGATTATTTAATATTTATTAGACTCTGGAAATTATTCTTTTAAGATTCCTTTCAGGTTCATGAATTCATGTCTTGTTAATTTCAATGTAAATTGTTGGATGGTTTTTAATTTTAATTGTTAATATGGGACTTTAAGAATTATGTTCCGGTTTTGGTTGCCTTCCATATTACATTCATTCATTCATTCATTCATTCATCTTCTACCGCTGTATCCGATGTTCCCCCGGGTCACGGGGAGTCTGTGTCTGGATACACCCTGGATGAAATACCAACCCAGCACAGGACACACACACACACACACACACACATTCATACACACTAGGGACAATTTTCCAAGGTGCCAATCAACCTACCGTGCATGTTTTTGGACCGGGGACGGGGAGGAAACCGGAGAACCCGGAGAAAAAACCCCCGGAGGCACATGGGGAGAACATGCACAAACTCCACACACACATGGCCGAGACGGGAATCGAACCCGTGCCCCCACACGGTAATATATATATATATATATACGCTAATATAATTCTGTAATTCTGGGGATATTTAGGAAGCGTTTTATGTTCTATACTCGCATTACACTCGTTCAGCACGTTTGAGGAAAGATGAACACTTTATTCATTTGTACTGGATTGGACTGTTATGAAAATTGTTAAAGACGTGACATTCAGATGGATATTTGTTTTTTTTTTATTGAAATCTAACAGTGAACAGTGGCACGTATATGGCGTGGAAGCTGCACAACCGAGTTATTGAATATTAATCAGCACGCTAATGTATTATTGTTGCGTGTGCAATCTTTAGAAGATACGTGCACACGGTGTTTTTTTTTCTTCTCTTTTTTTATCCCACGCTCCAGCTTGCGTGTGTTTTTCGTCCTTCGCTCAATCGATTTGAACTGCAATTTCTTTTTTGCTGATCTGGTTAAAGCGCTGTAGTGCGGCCCTTCCTTGGAATTGATATGCACCGCGCTATGTTTGCTCTCATCCCCGTGATCTCAGAGCCGCCGGTCCATACACCCCCCCGCCCCCCCCTTCCCCTCCTCCGCCACCCACCCAACCCGCTTCATCAGTTCAGCAGACACGCTAAACATATTCCACTTTCAGCCCTGACTTTGGACGACAGCGTTGTAAAGCTCCTCAGGGGAGCTATTTCCGGCGAATCAAAGCCCGCGGCGGCAGAATGACGAGTCTCGGAGATCCTCAGTGCTCTCAGGAGGCAATTCCTTCTATCAGCCCTCACAGGACGAAAAAAGAAACCCCTCACCCTCATCTCCGCCGAATTCTTTTTAAGATCCGTTTCTTCATTCGTTCTTTTATTTAATATCATTCCACGCTTTGATGGGTGAAGAATTGGAATGGTTGGCGATGTATCCTGATTAGATGTCGTCGTCCCCCCCCGTTTTCCAGAACCCTCGATGCACCGCAGAGAGTTATTTTATAAAAAAAAAAAACCTGCCACAGGGTGACTAGAAGTTCACTAAATATCCCACTTAATAAAATCTATAGCGTTTAAAGACAGTCCTGGGGTTTGTACTAACAAGCTTTCCTAGGAAGACCCTTCAGTAGATAAACCTTGTTTGCCTTTTATTTATTTATTTATTTGTTTATTTATTATCTCCCGCAGGCCGCGGATTCCTCAAGTTGGACGACTTCAGAAGCGCGTTTGCGAGAGCGGCGCCGAGGCTGCCGGAGCGCACCGTCCTGGAGGCTTTTCGGTAAGAAAAACGCACGCTTCCTCAGGGCTATCACGGCATCATTCGCTTTCCACGCTCTTCCGTCACGAGTATCCTGTACAGCAGTCACCGATTACAAGCGCCGCGTGCGTTTTCGGCGTCGATCCGATCTCTTTCGCGCTCAAAGCCGTTCCTTTCCCAACCCGCTGCAGTGATCCCTCTTTTCTTTCTTTCCTTCTTTCTTTTTTTTTTGTCTGAAGAGGGGAGCTCAGGGGTGTAGATCTCCCCCTGCTGAGATGACACGAGATCACAATGCAAGTTTATGAGAGACGCAAGCAGCCAGCAATTCATCGCGACAGGACGCGAATCGCTCCCCCCCCCCTCCGTGTAATACATTGTGTTTTGGAAATAACTCGGATGACTGGAAGGATACTGTCATTTTACCAGAGCAGGAGATACGGGAAACCAAAGGATCAACGTAATAGGGACTGTGATGTCACGGGTTTTTAGCTCGTTCCAAAAAAAAAAAAACAGCGCATTGGAGGCTTTTTTTTTTTTTTTTCGTCCCGGTTTGAGTTTTGGGCCAGTCCTATCCCAAGTTATCACTATATATATATATATATATATATATATATATAATATATATATATATATATATAGTATATATATATATATATATAATATATATAGTCAGTCACCTCTAGAGGCCGCTCTCGTACTGATTTCTCAGAAGCTTCAGCAACCCGGAAAAAAGTCCCGTTTTGGATTCATTCATTCATTCATTCATCTTCTAGCGCTTTATCCGATCTTCCCTCGGGTCACGGGGAGTCTGTGTCTATCTCAGGCGTCTATGGGCATTAAGGCAGGATACACCCTGGATGGAATGCCAACCCATCACACACACACACACACACACATTCATACACACACACACATTCATACACTAGGGACAATTTTCCAAGGTGCCAATAAACCTACCGTGCATGTTTTTGGACCGGGGGAGGAGGGAAACCGGAGAACCCGGAGAAAAAAAAAACCCCCTGAGAAACACGGGGAGAACATGCACAAACTCCACACACACACATGGCGGAGGTGGGATTCGAACCCGGACCACTGGAGCCACCGCGCCCTTTCGGATTAATTGTCTTTGTCGAGCTCTACTTAATAGTTCGCAATTTTATTATTATTTTTTACTGGAACTTAAAACCAGATTGCGTCTATTTCATCGGGAATGAAGCACAACGGCGCACCTTTTATTAATTCATTAATTAATGAATTTATTTAAACGAAGGTAAACAATTGTATAACAACTCACTACGTAAATAACGATGCATGCGGTACGGGAATTTGGAAACGGCTTGCCTCAGCCCAGTCACGATTGCCAGCCAGGTCCAGGCGCGCCGTCAATATTTACGGCGCGCACCAATCGGAAGCGCCCGAATCTTTACACCGCCAGCGGAGCCTCCTCCTGCGCGCACGCCATGCGTTTCTCGCCCGTTCCCAACATTTATCACCAAGCCGAGATCCATTACCGAAAATCCCGGCCAATACGAGTCTCTGGGTGTTTTATCGCAGTGTGTGTGTGTGTGTGTGTGTGGTGGTTTGGGCTGTCAGGAGATTTGGGCTGTCTGCGTTGGATCTGCAGTTTTTCCTCACACGTTATTACCACCTCTTCGCTGTTTTTCCGAGGGAGAACCGCGAGCGCTGGCTGGAGCGCCGGAGAGGCCGTGCTGTCTCTTCCCACCGCGTGAGGAGAAGCCCTGGAAATTCTCCGAGGTGTGACGTGGGCAAGGGACAGCGTGGGAAAGCTGTGTTGGAGGGTGTGTGTGGTGTTGTGCATGTGTGTGTGTGTGTGTGTGTGTGTGTGTGTGTGAGGAGATTTAGTGCCGAGGTGGCTGTGACTCATCCACTGCAGTTAGGATACGGTGGTGCAGTCACTGCTGAGAGCACCATGCTGTCTTCAGAGCCCGGTTACTAAGCAAATGTCTTTCTCTTCTGGAAAACAGTGGGTGTATATCAGGGGCTACATACACACACACACACACACACACACACACACACTCACACACACATATATATATATATATATATATATAGCATTTGTGGAGGTCGAACAAAGATGATAGATACAGCAGTGTGTGTGTTTCTAAACCCCCCCCCACCCTGTTGTCATTGTTAACATGTCCATAGCTCTAAAATTACAGCTATCGCCGCGTCCGTGACCCCTCGCGCCGCCGCACCTTGAATTTGCCCGTAAATTAGCATCAACTAACACTCCGTCAAACGGAGGTCACGCGACAAACACGATGAAGACGAAGACCCGGGTAATGGTCCCTCCGAGTGATTTATACCAACCTTTTAATAGCGTATTAAGAACATTCATTATCGCCGCAACGCCACGAGTTCCTGTTTGCACGAAAAGTCTAAGGTTCGGTGTAATCGCACGAGTTACGGATCGTTATCGATTAGCGGCCATGAGGAAAGTTATCGATAAGAAAGACGGAACCGTCACATGAACTCCCCGGCGATGGACACACACCGACGTGGGATACGCTGCACTCTAGTGGCGGGATAGAGTCTTGATAGGGCCTCGAGAATGGCAGCTTGGCGATACCGAGGCTGTGTGTGTGTGTGTTTACTAACTTTTCATTGATCAGTATAACTGAGGTCCTCAGTAGGATACATGGGTTAATGGGACATTTTTTTCTTTCTTCTACTAGTACTTTTGTCGCTTCGGTCAAACGTACGATGTCATGTGACCAGTCCAACATCCAGACTTGCACTTGGTTAGATTCACTCTATTTTTGTATCTTCAGTCAAGACAGCGAGATCATCCCCAAACGTGGGCTAATTGCTGCACGGCCCCGACGTTTACAAGGTCTCCCTTCCAGCGCGCCGCCCTTGCGACGTTAGCGAGATGCGACGTCCCGTCATAAAGCTGTTCCCTAATCACCCGTCCGCATTGTGATCGAAATGCAAGGCTGCCGTGCGAATCTCTCTTCATTCACTGTGACTATAATGAAAGATCCGTTTGACACGTATTCAGGATCGCCTCAGGAGCAGACTCGCTAGTAATCTGAAACCTACTCCGGCTCCCCAGTCCCGCGCGCGCCTGCGTGTGTGTGTGTGTGTGTGTGTGTGTGTGTGTGGCGCTGTGGATTCCCAGCCAGCAGCAAAATAGAGTACACTCAAAGTCATAACCTTCACGCCACTGTGCCATCTTGTTTTGCTGCCTGCATCACATCGCCCTCCTCTTCATCCTCCTCTTCCTCCTCCACGTCGCCGCCACTCCTTAAACCCGACGTCCAGGCGAGACAGAGAGATGAAATTTGACGGAGAGAGGGAGCGATACGAGGCCCAGAGCTGCGTTTAGGACACATTATCACAGGGAAAGTGATAAATGGGAATGTTTGCCTCCATGCGTGTGTGTGTGTGTGTGCGTGTGTGTGTGCGTGTGCTTCATATTCCCGAGTTTCACGTTTTGTTGTGTGCGGAGGAGAAGGAAAAGAAAGAGAAAAAAAAGAGCAACACCCTTGTCCTGTCCTTTTTTATCATAATTATAGCAGAAGAATGAAGCGACCCTGCAGGCTTCACACCATTAGCAGAGAGGCGGGTGCCTCTTTATGCGCAGCAGATTTATGGGCGCGCGCGCGCCTGGCGCTCTCCCCGCGCCGTCATCGCTTTCTCCGCCGCCCGCCTGTTGCCATGGCGACGGCGTGCTCGTCGGATCCGGGGCCCCGGCGCACCTTGAGCAGCGCCTGCAGTTTTTCTTTCTTTTCTTTCCTTTCCCTCTTTCCCCACACCCTCCTTTCTCCCCCTTCCCACCTTCCCTCCAAACCCTGCGTCTTCTCTTTTGTTGTCTGTGTTTCCAGAGCAACTATCTGTCATCTCCTTTCCATAAATACTTGCCGCACACATTCTTGAGAGAACGGCAAGCTCAGCTTTCGCATTGTCTGCTTTGAACACTCACAGCTGTAATCAAACCGTACACGTAGATGTCAAGCGTTGCTCTAGGACGTACACTTACATATATATTTATATATATATATATACATATTTATATACAATATATATTTTTATATATATGTATATATATATATATGTATATATAAACAAAGCTTCATGCATGCATTTTTTTTCCCTCACAGAGTATTGATGGAATGAAGCACGCATCTTTTTATTACATATTTGCTTAGTTTTTGATGTGCTTTTCGGTAAATACCGAACTTATTCGGCCGTACCAGTGAAACGGAGTAAACTGCGCCGGATCCCAAATGTCTTCTCAGGGCGAAATAAGCCGGATGAATATAAGGATCTTAAATGGAACTTCTATTTCCTCCACTCTTTCCAGAATAGTCACGTGTGCCGAGCCCCCCGAGCTACGTTCGTCCTACGGTTATACCAGGGAATTGACTACGATGATATTCCGAATTTCCCTGACGCACGCAGACCTGGTGTAGGGTCGCGATCGTGCGTGTTTTTTTTTTTTTTTTTCGGGGAGTGTGTGTGTATGTGTTGTGTGTGTGTGTGTGTGTGTGTGTGTGTGTGTAGGGGGGGGGTGTTTGGGGACGACTCCCTACAGATCAGCTGCATAATTAGCCTCACTTGCTCCCAGCGTGAGTGCGTTTACTGCATATTGAGAGTTTGCCCTTTTCTTTTGCCACCATATCAAGGTAATTACATTTCCTTTTGTAGCCCCGTGAAAGGAGGCATCGCTGGCCTGCAGTTTTACTGCTGCCCATTCAAGCTTGGAGTACATAAATCCCTTAAAGTAGCTTTTTTTTCACCCATCCCTCCCTCCATCCCTCCGTCCTCCCGCTTCCACGGCGAGCTTAATGAAAGCACAATGAGGCAGCCCGAGTGCAAAGTAAACAGCTAATGGTGGATGGGAAAACCGTGCGCACGCCGTCGTTCCCAGCGAAGAGCGGCGCCATTCCGACGTCGACCAAACGCTGCCGTTCCATCGTACGCCTGCACAAACACTTCAACATCCTGTCCAAGCAAGACGTTTTAACACCGTTCACAGGAAGTCTGAAGTGTACCAACTTCTCCGGGCGAAGCTTTAAAGTCTAACCGACAGTAGACTGATTTATGAAGGTCGGCGCTCCCAGCGACTGCGCGTGCAGCCGTGTGCCGCCATCTGCTGGTGTGTTTGTAAAACTGGTCCCAAAAGCTATTTGATGGAAACGTGTGTATTTGTCCAACGAAAGCACGCGAGAAAATGCGTCTATTTCAAATATCTACTGCATTGAATATCGTGCATATATATATATATATATATATATATATTATTATATATATATATATTCATTCTTCATCTTCTACCGCTTTATCCGATCTTTCCCTCGGGTCACGGGGAGTCTGTGTGTATCTCAGGCGTCTATGGGTATTAAGGCAGGATACAACCTGGATGGAATGCCAAACCTATTGCAGGACCACACACACACACACACACACACACACACACACACACATTCATACACATAGGGACAATTTTTCAAGGGGTGCCAATCAATCTACCGTGCATGTTTTGGACTGGTTGAGGAAACCGGAGAACCCGGAGAAAAACCCCCCGGAGGACACGGGGGAGAGAACATGCACAAACTCCATACACACATGGCCAAGACGGGAATCGAACCTGGGACCGTTTTGCCCCATTATATATATATATATATATATATATATATATATATATATATATATATATATATATATATATATAATATAAGATTGCCATTACTGTATAATTTCCAAGCATTAGGACCTTTTATGTGAATGTAGAGCAATAAAGTCCATGTTGTCTTATTTTTTTGTCGTTTCTTCAGTGGGGGGCGGATGACCGAAAGCATGCCTTGGCGTTTCATTTTACCCAAAAAGATTCTTTTTTTTTGTGTGTATGTGTGTGTGTGTGTGTGTGTGTGTGTGTGTGTGTTAAGCTCGATGTCTGGATCTGCACTCCTCTGCCGGCTTGTTTTTGATTTGGAGGGAGAGCGCCGGGCGAGGGCAGGCTGGGCCAGCAGAGGGTAATGCAGTAATCACGTTGGCTCCCCCTGGAGTGGGCGAGAGGGTTAGCAGAGTGCTGCCCTCTGCCTGTGGCGACTCCCCCAGCTGCTGCACTCCAGAAAGCCTGGCTGTTTCTCTCTCTCACACACACACACACACACACACACACACACACACACACACACTCTCTCTCTCTCTCTATCTCATCATGGTTGTCGCTGTTCCTTTAAAATGTGTTAGAATTTCAGTGAAAAATGTGGATGAGTGAAAGAATTTATCCTGTGATTGGAAATAAGAAACCGGTGTGTGTGTGTGTGTGTGTGTGTGTGTGTGTGGTGTGTGTGTGTGTGTGTGTGAATGCGCAATTTTCTGTCATATATTTTTTCATAGATTTTTTTTTTTGTACTTTTCTTGATAAAAGTGGGTTTGAGTATTTATTTATTTATTTTTGGTTGTTACTTATTTACTGCTCGTAGTCGTAGATCAGCGTAAGTAACCGTCATGCCGGTCATGGTGGTGCAGGAGACATGGTGGAGAAGGTGGAAGAAGTGGTTGCATGACGGAGGTAGGGTAGAGGACTGATGGAGACGACGTGGTAGAGCAGATGGAAGCGGCATTGGGTGGATAGGGCGTGGTAGTGTAGAGTAAAGGGTGGAGGAGGCGTGGGAGGAGGAGATGGTAATGGAGATGATGGAGGAGACATGGTGGAGGAGATAGTAATGGAGATGGTGGAGGAGAGAGTAAAGGGTGGAGGAGACATGTTGGAGGAGATGGTAATGGAGATGGTGGAGGAGAGAGTAAAGGGTGGAGGAGACATGTTGGAGGAGATGGTAATGGAGATGGTGGAGGAGAGAGTAAAGGGTGGAGGAGACATGTTGGAGGAGATAGTAATGGAGATGGTGGAGGAGAGAGTAAAGGGTGGAGGAGACATGGTTGGAGGAGATGGTAATGAAGATGGTGGAGGAGAGAGTAAAGGGTGGAGGAGACATGTTGGAGGAGATAGTAATGAAGATGGTGGAAAAGAGAGTAAAGGGTGGAGGAGACATGTTGGAGGAGATAGTAATGAAGATGGTGGAGGAGAGAGTAAAGGGTGGAGGAGACATGTTGGAAGGAGAAAGTAATGGAGATGGTGGAGGAGAGAGTAAAGTAAAGGGTGGAGGAGACATGTTGGAAGAGAAAGTAATGGAAGATGGTGGAGGAGAGAGTAAAGGGTGGAGGAGAGTTGTGGTAGGAGAGAGTAAAGGGTGGAGGAGACATGTTGGAGGAGATAGTAATGAAGATGGTGGAGGAGAGAGTAAAGGGTGGAGGAGACATGTTGGAGGAGATGGTAATGGAGATGGTGGAGGAGAGAGTAAAGTAAAGGTGGAGGAGACATGTTGGAGGAGATGGTAATGGAGATGGAGGAGAATGGAGAGAGTAAAGTAAAGGGTGGAGGAGACATGTTGGAGGAGATGGTAATGAAGATGGTGGAGGAGAGAGTAAAGGGTGGAGGAGACATGTTGGAGGAGATAGTAATGAAGATGGTGGAAAAGAGAGTAAAGGGTGGAGGAGACATGTTGAAGGAGATAGTAATGGAGATGGTGGAGGAGAGAGTAAAGGGTGGAGGAGACATGTTGGAGGAGATAAGTAATGGAGATGGTGGAGGAGAGAGTAAAGGGTGGAGGAGACATGTTGGAGGAGATGGTAATGGAGATGGTGGAGGAGAGAGTAAATGGAGAGAGTAAAGTAAAGGGTGGAGGAGACATGGTGAAGGAGAGATGGTAATGATGATGGAGGAGATGGTAATGGTGATTGTTGCAGTTGGGTGGAGGAGATGATTTTTCACTTGGGAAAAAGGCTGAGGAGAAGAAGTTTTCATAGGACTGTATATATATATATATATATATATATATATATATATATATATATATATATATACATCCAGTATTGATGCATTGTGATGTTTTCTGTGGTTTTGTCCTCCCCGCTGTGAGACCACACGCACTCCCAACAGCGTACAAACATGTTTACAGCATTTCAGACAAATATGTGAGGTTTATTTAGAGAACTCATCTGTTCCTCTTCCGTCCGCCGAAACACAGCTGTCTTTCTTTTTGATCAGGATTTGTTGGTTTGTTTATCTGTGTGTGTCTGTGTGTGTGTGTGTGTGTGTGTGTGTGTTGTGTGTGTTTATTCTTTTCCCCATCTCTCAAACCTGTCGTAGTTGGTACTCTCGGGTTACAGGTTCGCGTCGTAACCTTAAAAGTTTCAAGAGCGATGCAGTACAGCTGTCAACAATCCATTTCAAAGACAAGCTGCAGTGCGCGCGTGTGTGTGTGTGTGTGTGTGTGTGTGTGTGTGTGTGTGTGTGCACGTCTTAAAGAGAAAGCCCTGAGGTGTGAGACTGCTCTGTCTCCAGATAGCTGTGAGCCTCGTAAGCCGCTGCTTATCGATGATTATTCGTCTCCCGGTGCTACATCAAGATGTTTACTTGGGCCAAAGCCACGAGATGAGCAAACTCTCTCCAGGGCAAGAGAGAAGCAAATAATACAGGATGTGTGCCAGGTTCAGCTTCAAGCCAGACTAAGCAATGGGAGCTAAATAAATCCAGTTCTAGCCGGTCATGGTGTGTGTGTGTGTGTGTGTGTGTGTGTGTGTGTGTGTGTGTGTGTGTGTGTGTTTTCCTGTGTAAAAATGTATATATTGTACAGATGACGTAGACACACAGCATATTGCTCTGCATTTCTCTCCACTAGAAATATATATATATATATATATATATATATATATATATATATATATATATATATATATATATATATATATATATATATATAGATATAAAGTCCCCCTCAGGGACTTTACTTTATTTGTTATTTTAACCTCTCTTTTACGCAAATGGGACGGAATTATTTTTCCGACTATTATGTGCCTCGGTTAGAAGGCACGGTGGTTTAGCGGTTAGCACGGTCGCCTCACACCGCCACGGTCCGGGTTCGATTCCCGTCTCGGCCATGTGTGTGTGTGGAGTTTGCGCATGTTCTCCCCGTGCTTTCTCAGGGGGTTTTTCTCCGGGTTCTCCGGTTTCCTCCTCCCGGTCCAAAAACATGCACGGTAGGTTGATTGGCACCTTGGAAAATTGTCCCTAGTGTGTGAATGTGTGTGTGTGTGTGTGTGTGTGTGTGTGATGTGTGATTCCATCCAGGGTGTATCCTGCCTTAGACGCCTGAGATAGACACAGACTCCCCGTGTCCCGAGGGAAGATGGGATGAATGAATGAATGAATGTTTTGATTGACGATGAGTTATAATGCGTCGTAGTGGACTGTGAATCTCTCCTATTAAGAAACAAAAAAACAAACAAACAAAAAAAAGCGCTTCGATTTGTGGTTGTTCTGTTATCCGCTCTCTTTGACATAGTTTTATTCACCCGTGGTGTTTGGGAATGTCGATTTTGACAGGGAATAATACGAGCTAGATGAACCTGTCAGTAGTTTTGGAGATGTATGTGTGTGTGTGTGTGTGTGTGTGGGAATAGACGAGCAAAGGCAGGTACAGTAGCAGTGGCAGGAACAACGCCCTGTCTGTCAGTGTCACTTTGGAAGTGCTTTATATAACACGCGTGTCCTAAGCGCGAGTCCCTCGCAGCCTTTTCCCTTAACCACAATGAGACGCTTTCAGACAGAAGTGTGAAGAGCTGCCAGGGTTGGAAAAAAAAAACGTGCGCTGCTCTGCCTCTCGAACAATTCCGCCTGTTACCTCCGAGGTAATTAAAGTGATAATGAATGACCTGCCATTCTTTTTTTTTTTTTCTCCGCACTCGGAGTAATGGGACCGGGGGTCGGAAATTTCACATCACCAGACCCTCCACCTCAGGTTTTATTCCCCGCCTTGCCGTATCTCTACCCACGAACCCAAACAGATGTCGGGAACAAGTGCACAATTATCCGTCTCTCGTCCCTCCGTCCCGTCATGCCCCTGTTAAACCGCGAACGCACACGCCTCAAACCCTGTATCATTATTCGCCTGTGCCCCCAACCAAAGTATGATTATGGTACTTCTGCTTGACACAAGCCTATTATTTCTATTTGAATGAGTAGTCCTCGTGAGGCTGTGATGGATGGCGTCGGAGAGGAGATAAGAGCTGTCTGAGACACTTAAAATCACCGTCTTCAAGGAGGCTCAGGGAATCCGCAGCTCTAACCCCTGCCATTCATTAGAGAGGGGGAAGAAAGAAAAAAAAAAAACCTCCGTCCATCAACCGCTGCATGGAAGAAACGTCCCTTCTTGTGTGCTCCTGCGGACTTCCAGGCCCTTTTAGATACCAGTACGGAAGACTTCCAGGGACCCGTTCCTGAAGAATGATAGCATTATACCACCTCATATGTCACCAGGTGACATGTTTTGTTTTGTTTTTTTTTTTGGCGAGGGGGGGGGGGGGTTCTCTCAGGTTTCCTCCCATCTCAGAAATATGCCGTTTGTGAATTCTGCTTGGATTTTCCTTTGCATGAACTGTTTAGAACACTCGTAGCTGCTCCGTTCGTGTCCGTTACGTTAAACGTTACGGTGCGCTAAGTTATTTACGGTTTTGACAATTATTGGATTTTGCACCACTATAGCGCCAACTAGAGATCAAACGTAATAGTTGGTGTATTTCGCAGTATTTCGCCAACCGCGGCGCCGATCCGAACAGCTAACCTTTGCTTACTTTTGCGTAATTACGACAGCGAGCGATTCTATAACGCGATTCACGCCAACGAGACTACGAATATTATTCGCAGTACGGACGCGAAAACTTGGGTAGAATCAGATCAGGTAGATTTATTTGATTATTTTATTTATTTTGACCAAGTATACGCGACATTCACCGCCGTTCCCTTTTGCAGTTCCTGGTTTCTGCCTCGAGCGGCGGCGCGACTCTCGAGTCGGCGCTCCATATGGAGGGTCGGGGGAACTTTGATCTCGGCACGCCTTCTGCCGATGGTGTAATTCTGCCAGTAGAGTGTGGACTCAGCGCCCAGTTGCTCCCTGAAGGTCACCATGAAATACTGGACGTTCTCCAGAGGAGACACAGTGGAGCGTGTAGTGTAAATGTCCTCTCTCTCTCTCTCTCTCTCTCTCTCTCTCTCTCTCTTTCTCTTCCCTCTGCCGAATGACGGACGGCGAGGTTTTTTGTTTCTATGCTTCGTTGTTGCATTTGGATTTGTAAGAAAAAGCAGATCGTCCCCGTCCGAGTTGCCCACGCTCCGAACCGCAGGATCCTCCATCGCGATTGGCTGCTCGCGAGCCGAGACTCGGGGGAACTGCAGGAAGGGCTCTCTCTTTCCCTCTCTCTCTCTCTCTCTCTCTCTCTCTCCCTCTCATCAGCCTTTCCACTTTTACCTTTTTATTATTAAACATCCTTCACATGGAAGGTCTGCTTCAAAGCCACAGGCCATTAACTTTTCCGCACTTGGGATTTAAAGATGAGTGTCTGACACAGATTCCGTAAGTTTGTCTGGTTTTCCCCTTGAGGCTCCTGGAATGAGTCGTGGGGGGGAGGGGGGGGGTGTTGGGGGACGAGGGACGAGGCCTAGTGCATGTTTAAAGGTTGTTAACATAACGACTTGTGAAAGTCCAATCGGTAGTTTAACTTTTGTAGTAGGCTAGCGATGCTTAATGATGTCACCTTGGTCTGACTCAGCGGGCTTCCGTAGTCATTCTCATGACAGTTGGGAAACTGGCGAATCCAGCGAGCTCGTTTCCAAGAGGGGGGCGGGGTTTCACCAGTCGTACGGAAACGGTTTGCATCTTCAAGACGTCCAAAGCCCCGCTGTAACGTTTATCTAAAGGAAGGACCCCAAAACACCCGCTACGCTTTTTCCCTAAAATGTATCCAAAATGGTATTTTGTGTCAAAAAATCGTAGATTCAATGTATAGGACGTATCGACCCCAGATCAGTCGTCTAGACAAACAACAACACTGACACATCTCATGCGACGTTCCCGGCGTTCCCGGCGTCCCTGTCGCTTGTGGAAGCTGTCCTGTAAATCCTCTTTAAACCTTCAAACCCCGTCTTCGTCTCCGGGAAGAAGGTGACGTGGTAACGCACGGGGTCAGAACGCCACCGGTCGGTCTCGTGCCGCCATCTGCTGGCGCTGTTACGAAATGCGCCTCGTTTTTGAGGCCGCCTCGTATTTTCCATAGGCTCGTGCGTGGACACCATCGTAGCGTTATGCATGTGTGCTTCGACTGCGATACCGACAGAAGCCGCACCCTCTTATCCTTCCACCTGAGGCCTTGCTCAAGCGCCCTCTAGTGGCAGCAGGTGGTGCATCCCACGATGGAACTATTTGACGTGGAAGGCGTGTTCTAATTCTGGCCGCCGGTCCTCGACGTTCCAGGCGGACGGACTTTTAGACGAGGTACGCGAGTACAAGACAGGTTGTACACACGCAGCGGTCTTCCCGCAGACTCGAGTCGGGGAGTTGTAGGAAGAAAAATGACTTTGACCGGATTACATTTCTTTGGCTGTACACGAGTAAGGGCAGCTTTACACACATGAATTAAACATGAGCTGGGGAAAGGGAAAGTTTTTCCTTCAGCGCGGCACCATGTTTATTTATTTATTTATTTATTTATTTATTTATTTATTTATTTTTATTTGTATTTTGGCTTCCAGTG
>JACRUU010000015.1:13411513-13441513 GCA_030449085.1 Kryptopterus vitreolus
TCCCGTGAGCAAAAAAAGAGACGGGCGGAAATAAAAGCGCTAGCGAAGATCCACATGTTTGGTTGGCGTGAGCAGCGTGTGTAAGCCGGAGTAGGAATCGAGACGTTCCGTTGCGAAAAGAGCATTCCGCCTTGGCTGCTGAAACGCCTTTTATTCCCACACGACGTTTCTCCACTATTGTTCTCAAAATGACTCTGCGTGCGCGCATTAATTAACGAACGATTCCCCCCCCAAAAAAAAACGTGCGTAAGGGGATCGTTTCTATTTTTAACGTGATTTTTACGTTCAAATTTCCGCCGCTTAATTAATCGCCGCCTTTGTAGCGTCTCTCTCTCTCTCTCTCTCTGTCTCTCCGAGGCGCCGGGAAAAGCCGGCTTCCCCAAGCGTCCGTTAAGAGCCCTCTCCGAGCAGGCGCGCATCGGAGCCTTCCTCATCCCTCCCTTTCTAATCGGAAGCCTTTGAAGACGGAAATAAAAGGCGGCGCGACTTAGAGGCAGAGGGGCGGCGAGGCGCACCTCGCGTCGCTAATTGTCTAAAACAGTCGCAGCGCCTCGTCGTCCGTCTGCTAGCGATGACCTCAGAGCGAGCGCTATTGCGAGAATCGGACGCTCCTAATCTCCTGATACAGGCCGTACTTTCACTTCCTCTCGGAAAACAAACAACAACAACAACAACCCCAATTTCCATTGAACAATACATACAAGGAAGAAAGCGTGCGCGTTTAAATTTACAGCGTCGTTAAATAGAAGCGCACACTCGTATAATAAATGTTTCAGGTCTAGTATTGTAACACACCAACAGGTGGCAGCACGAGGCCGCACTCGCAGTCACCGGCGGCACCGACCCTCGTTCAAGAGGTGTTTCATTATATCATTTAATTCATTCTGGACAAATACGCCACACAATGTTGGTACTCTTAAGATCCCGATCCGGTGAGCTAGAACCAGTTCCGCGGCTTACGTTAAATAAGTCGTCTGACTTTTCATCAATCGCAAAATTTCCCGTGAAATTTTCCCGCGTCATTAAAGTTAGTTACCGCCGAAAGCAGGAGCGCGTCGTCCCGGCCAGCGCCGCCGTCCTGATCAGGTTTACACTCACGCTCCTGAAAGTCCTGAAAGAAGGAACAAATGGACATTTAAACGGCGTGATAATCTCTCAAGTCGTCAGCGGAAACTCGACAGGAATCATCCGAGCGCCGAGCTTCGTTCCCACTGAGCGCTAATCACATCCTGTCAAACGGATCAGAGCCGAGCGGTTAACAAATATTAGCCCGTCATCCCGCGGCCCACTCGAAAAACTGTTTGGATGTTGCTAATAGAGTTCCCGAATCTGACACGAAGGAGGCGCCGAAGCCGTCCTCGAGCCGAGACGCCCGCCGGACGCGTTTTCTCTCTCCTGACACGGCGCCCGGGTATTTCGGGGATATTTTCCTTTCTGAATGGATGTAATTAGCATGCTAATGAATGAATTGCAGTGCGGGATCCCTCAGCTTTTGCTCCGCCGAGCGGCAGAGGCGCGAGCGCTCGGCGCTAGCCTCTCTCTCTCTCTCTCTCTCTCTCTCTCTCTCTCGCACGCACGCTCGCTGATATATAAAACCTGTAATCAGATGAGACAAGGGCTCAATCAGCTGTGTGTTTCTCTAGCGGGGCCTGTTTACCCCCCTCTCCGTGCCATATCCCAATTTCCATTTGTGCTGAAAATGTAAATATGTTTGAGAAGAAGGTGGCGGTTAACGCGAGGCCAGGGGCTTGTTTGGGATGTTTAGCATATCCATCATCGGCTTTTGTGCCTCTAATTCCCCATTGTGACCCCGGCGTGTCGAGCCGTTTTATTAGGAAATTGCGCTGTTGTCTGTCCTCTTCAATCAGTTTGACCTCCGTTGGCGCGGAGAGAGCGATACAAGGGTACGAAGACTTCTTTCTTTTTTTTTCCGTCTACAGTCCCGGGAATGATAGACTTTATATTTAAGGGACGCATCGCAGCTTAATTTAATAATGCGTAAAAGACCTGCGATGTTTACACAAGCCTAAATGAGCCATTTAAGCATGGTGAGGGGGGGGGGGGGTGAGGGGGGGGGGGGGCTGTGTGCAGGCGGTCGCTGGAAATAAAAGATGTATTTTGGATAAATGAAAGCTTTTGGATCATTCATACTTATACCTCATTTCCTTTTATATAACACAATCATACAGGACTGTTTTAGGATGCCTGAAAAGCTGTTTTAGGGAAACTTTGTTTTAGGCAGATCTGGCAACCCAATCTAGCTATTCATTCAAGCTATAAATCCTTAATAAGGGTTTTCTATTGAATATCTACCTGGCAACCCTGCATCATTATTAATATCCTGCATTACATTCATTCATCTTCTAGCGCTTTATCCGATCTTCCCTCGGGTCACGGGGAGTCCTGTGCCTATCTCAAGGCGTCTATGGGCATTAAGGCAGGATACACCCTGGATGGAATGCCAACCCATCACACACACACACACACACACACACACACACACACACACATTTATACACTAGGGACAATTTTCCAAGGTGCCAATCAACCTACCGTGCATGTTTTTGGACCGGGGGAGGAAACCGGAGAACCCGGAGAAAAACCCCCTGAGGCACGGGGAGAACATGCACAACTCCACATACACACACACATGGCCGAGACGGGAATCGAACCCGGACCCTGGCGGTGTGAGGCGAACGTGCTAACCACTAAACCGCCGTGATAATTATTATCAAATCGGCGAAATTCAGCCCTGCACTTTTTCTAGTCTCGGAAAATGGCGCATGGAACACCCCCCCCCCCCCCCCGATCCCTGGTGACGAATGCTGTGCACTCTACAGCACGTGCTTTCTCCGACGCGCCCGAATCCCGCCAGTTCAGCATCTTTCAAACAAACGGAGGGAAGCGTAATCCAGCCCTCACTTGTCAAGCGCTGCTGTGATTGACAGGGGAGCGAGATTGCCCTCCCCCTCCACTACCCCTCCCCACACACACACACACACACACACACACACACACACACACACACACACACTCCCGTCGCCCTCCTCAAGCCAATTTTGGCTTTAAACTTCTGATCTCCAGATAAAGCGGCGAACGATTTTCTGTTGCACCACCTGACCTTGGAATGGTTAAAAGGTGCACCCAAAACAGGAGGGGGGGGGGGACTGGGGGGGATAAGCACATTCAGTGTCCAATACCATGTCCATGTCTTCAGTTCACTGTTCATTCAGTGTAAATATTTATCAGCGTCCTCCGCGGCGAGACGAGATCCACTTCCTGCCCCGTGTACGAGCGAGTCTGCATGCGTGTTTGCTCTTTCTGTTTGACTCGGGAGGGAGGAAAAAAAAAAAAAAAAAAAAAAAGCCCCCGATCCGGTCGGACAGCAGTCACAGGGCATGTGTAATGTCTCCGGGGCGACAGCGAGGCCTTGATGCTGCTCTCCGGGGCGCCTCAGGTCTTCTCCGCTCCCTTTCAACACTTCCTCTTCCATTGGATTTCAAGGACAACTTTGATTTCCAGCAGATGCTTATTCCAGAGATATAGATTTCTTTCTTCTCCTTTAAAGATCGCCTCGTCCCTGACTTTTAATGGCGCTGGACCCGAGCCCCAAAGGCACGTCGAGCGCCCGTCGTTTTTTTTTCTCCTTCCTTTCTTTCTTCCTTTCATTCTTTATTTTTTTATTCTTCTTGGAGAGCCATTAGAATAAAATGTAATATATCCACTCGCCATTAAGTCAGATTAGCGAGATCAAACACTCGCCGAGAGAGACCGGAGCGTTCCGAACAGAGAGCGTGGGCTCTCCAGCAGCTCCCTCCATTAAAGATGGAGTTTCTTTTCAGGAGTCGCGTCTCTCCGCCTCGTGCGGACGATTAGGGGAGAGATTATCTCTTCGATGGTGTTTGAGTCGGCTCCGATTTCCATGCCGTTTGTTCATTTCCTCGCGTGGAAGCGCCTGTAGAAATCACACCGCCTTTCTTTTTCTTTCCTTCTTCTTTTTTTTTCCTGGGTGGGTGTAAACAAAAAACAAAAAATAAACACAAACAAACGGGAGAACAAAGAGGCATACGTCCAAAACCTCCCGGGGGTAAAGGGGGAGAGTCGGAAGTGCCAGCTCCCAACAACAGTGTCCTAGTGTCCTTATTATTATTATTATTATTTACAGTTATTATTTTATTATTATTATTATTATTATTACAGTTATTATTACAGTTATTATTATTATTGCTACTTAGTTATTATTATTATTATTATTATTATTATTATTTATTATTATATTATTATTATATTATACTACTACCTATATTATTATTATTATTATTACTACAGTTATTATTATTATTATTATTATTATTATTACTACAGTTATTATTATTATTATTATTACTACATTATTATTATTATTATCACACGTTATATTATTATTATTATTATTATTATTATTTATACAGTTATTATTTTATTATATTTTACAGTTATTTATTATTATTATTATTACTACAGTTATTATTATTATTATTATTATTACAGTTATTATTATTATTGCTACAGTTATTATTATTATTATTATTACAGTATTTATTTATTGCTATTATTATTATTTTATTATTATTATTATTATTATTATTATTATTATTATTATATTAGTTATTATTATTATTATTATTATTATTATTATTATTATTATTACATTATACTACAGTTATTATTATTATTATTATTTTATTATTACTACAGTTATATTATTATTATTACATTAGTATTATTATTATCTACAGTTATTATTATTATTGATTATTATTAGTATTATTTATTATATATTATTACAGTTATTATAATTATTATTATTATTACTACTACTTATTATTATTATTATTACTTATTACTATTATTATTATTCTCCTACCAACTCAGATATCATATCATCTCATTTCATATCATATCGTATCATCTTGTACCATTTCATATCTTCTCGTACCATCTCACATCATCTCGTATACCATCTTGTACCATCTTGTATCATCTCGTACCATCTCATATCATCTCGTATCTCGTACCATCTCATATCATCTCGTACCATCTCATATCATCTCGAACCATCTCATATCATCTTGTACCATCTTGTATCATCTCGTACCATCTCATATCATCTCGTACCATCTCATATCATCTTGTACCATCTTGTATCATCTCGTACCATCTCATATCGTCTCGTACCATCTCATATCATCTCGTACCATCTCATATCATCTCGAACCATCTCATATCATCTCGTACCATCTCATATCATCTCGTACCATCTCATATCATCTTGTACCATCTTGAACCATATCATCTCGTACCATCTCATATCATCTCGTCTCGTACCATCTCATATCATCTCGTCTCGTACCATCTCATCCATCTCATATCATCTCGTACCATCGTACCATCTCATATCATCTCAATCTTGTATCCATCTCGTACCATCTCATATCATCTCGTACCATCTCATATCATCTCGTGCCATCTTGTACCATCTCTTATCATATCAACGCGTGGCTTTGCCTCGCGCTCCGCCATGTACCTTTGTTTCCCCTACATGTTTCCCATCAGCCACTGCAGCGCATCATCACCATGTCGTGCATCAGTCACACTTATTATCTTTTTTTGCCATCGACATTTACATCACGACAAGTACGCTTAACACGAGCCTGACTTGGCTTATGGTTTTGCGTTCCGTGTATGAAGTCATGGGTATATATATATATATATGTGTGTGTGTGTGTGTGTGTGTGTGTGTGTTTGTGTGGTGTGTGTGTGTGTGGTGTATATATATATATATATATATATATATATGCTCCATGAACTGAACGTCACGGCCATGTCGCGAAGCCCACGGATGGAAAGACACCGTTATCTGAAGCCATCTCCAGGCCTGGTCTTTGACAGCCCCCGCTCTTACATCTCCCATCTCAAAGAAGCGCATTGTTCCTGACATTTACTGCGAGGCTCCACATTTGAATTTCCTCCCCAGCATGTGTTGACTTTTGGAAGGGGAGGAGCGAGACGTCGCGCGCAGACAATGGCGCAAATCAGGAACGCTGTCCGCCTCGTAGGCGGAACAGCCCCGGAGACGGTGTTCAACATGATGGGGGCCGCGTTCCCACCAGCCTCGTCAGCCCCGGAGGACTGAAGGAGACACGTCGCAATCCAGGGTGGCACATATCGGCACTCGGGCGGGTGCGGCGGGAGCGCCGGCGTTTCGTGTCCCGCCGCCGCCGCCGCCTTCTCGAGAGCGTCTAGACAGCAAAGAGAAATGGAATTAAAAACACAAATCCCCATCAGCACAGCGCACTCCCATTGATTTTGACAGAAGCGCGTGTGGCGCCTCTCAGCGGGCCTCCTTAAAACATGAAGGGCTTTCATCCAGCAGCGCGCGACAAAAGAAATTGGGGCTCAGCAAAGAACACGAAAAGATTTCACGACAGGAAAAAAACCCAAAACAAACGCTCCTTCCACGCTCATCCAGCGAGAACGCACGGCACGGCCGGCGCGCTTTCCTTCCCCGTGTATAAATATGCAAGTGGATCACACCTTAAAAGCGCTCGGTGCTCAGGGATACGATCCGGGGCACACGGGGGCCGCGAGGTGCGCCTCCTTATATTCCATTTCACATTTCTGCTCCCCTCGGGTGAACGAGATGGAGCGTTAATGAAAGGAGCGCGGGAACCCTGGCGCCGTCCCATCAGCCCAGCGGCCCCCGGTCCAGGCACTCCGAGCCCGAGTCCTCGGCGAGCGCCGGCGCCGTCCTCACCTCCTCCGCAGCGGGGTCATTTCATCCCCAGCAGGGCTTCCTCATATGGAACCTCATTTCTGCTCCAAATTTCTCATCTGTGCCCAACGCGGATCTCGCCTCTGGGTTTTTCTTTTTTTTTTTTTTCTTTTCTTTTTGTAAAGCTTTTACACTCGATTTTGAGCGTGGCACTCTGCCAGACATGATGAATGTGCTTTTGATGCTTTGATTTGCTCATTTAAAGGAGAAGGCTCTTTTTTTTTCCTTTTTTTTCGCCGTCTCGATTCTCTGGGATCTCCTCAGCTCCCACCCATGAGCCCCGACCACAATCCGGCTCATCATCAGCTAATTACTAAACCATTCACGAGTTAAATTGGCCGGGGAGCAAAACGAAAACTCTTATTCCGCAAGTCGCCCACGAGTAGAATTGCATCAGCGGGACTCGTCCCGAACCCTGGATCTCTGTGCGCATTATCATACCAATGGCAGCCGTGATGTCACCACAAGTCTTTATTTATTTATTTATTTATTTCATCTCCAGCAAAGAGGTTAAATCTTTCTATTCTCTCTCGTCAGCTAATCTGTCCATCCCTTTCTGTCGTGTGTCGTGTCCTATTTTCCTCCTTTACATACATATATGATATATATATATATATACTATATATATATATATATATATATATATATATATATATATATATATATAATTGTATTACAGTGGTACCTCGGTGTGCGTGGCTCTCAGTGTACGTCGCCTTCAGCTAACGTCGGGAATTTTTGAAGTCGGTTAACGTCCTTTCCTTCAGTTTTCCGTCGCGTTCGCCTGGAGCGCCATCTAGAGGAACGTGCTAATTACTTCCATTACTTCCCCGATCATGAGCCGGAGACAAATGCGGATAATTCAGTTCCACTTAAGGTCGGATTCAGTCAAAGTCACTTTCTGAAGGAACGAATTAACGGTGTACACCGAGGTATACGTCATTAATTTGTTCCTCAGAATATATATAGAAAATTATATATATATATATATATATATATATATATATATATATATATATATATATATATATATATATATATATATATATATATATATATATACATATAGGGGCTTAAATAGGGTACGCGGCTCCTTTAAGAATTCGTGTTCCGGTTTTGGTTGCTTTCGATATTATATACATTTTATTATATATATATATATATATATATATATATATATATATATATATATATATATATATATATATATATATTCGGTAATATGGTGAGGAGCTCATAAGTAAAAGAAAAGGATGCTGGGACGTAAGTATAATGTAGTACAATAAGTATAATATACACCGATAAATAATTTTACACGGACTATTTTGGGACGTTATCGCAGAAGGTCTTTTTACGTTATCGGTCGTGTTCCTTTCCGTTAATTAGGCCCAATTCCAACCACATTTACCCGTTTATTCGGACTTGTGTAAACGTTCCGGAAAACAGGAACGCGCCCCGCTTTCCCAGATAGCGTGCGGCTTGACGTGAAGCAGCAGGTGGTGTCCCTCCAGGGACGCAAAATAAGATTGATGACTCCGGCGGTCTGGATTTCGCCTCCTTTTGTGTCCCGCGTGCTCTGTGTTCCGAGCCAGACAAAGAACAATACTGGCACGGTACCATTCAGTACCGCGGGTTTGCTCCGGCGCTGGTTGCGCGTTCCGCGCGGTTTGTATAGGTGAATGCCGCCGCTTGTCAGCGCCGAGACGCGCATGCCATTAAAGAGGCTTTATTGTGGAGGCCGGAGAAGAAGTGGCGTGAGAAGCCGGCTGTGTGAATAGAGCCCAAGTGTCAATAGGCAAAGAAGGAGGAACGAGTCGGCCTGAAAAGACGAGAGAAAAGACCGACTCTCTCTTTCTCTCTCTCTCTCTCTCTCTCATTACACTGATTAAACACTGAGCAAATTTGATGATGAGTCCCCCGCCCTCTCCAAGCAAAGCACTCCTACTTTTTCCTTGTCTCGTCTTTTAAAGTGGGATAAATAGTGAAGCAGCATAAACGCCAAATCTCCCCGAGCCAGATGATGACTGAGTGTCTCCTCACGCTCTCATGTACCTCCGTATTCGGCCCACGGACCTTCGTCTCTTTTAATTCCCTTTAAAAACCCCGGGGGGAGGGGGGATTTGCCGTCATCCCCCTTTTAAGCGAGAGATGTGCGTGGCGCCGTCATCAATCTTTCCCGTGCGTTTGTGGACGTGTCAGGACGCCGCGACGCGCCTCCAGCGTTCCTGCGTGCCCCGCCGCTTTCCTTCCCACGTACTCGCGCCGGGACACGCCCACCGTCTTTCGTCGTTCAGGAAGCCTTCTCCCGACGTCGAGTTCCCTACAGGGCCGGAACGCCGTTTCCAACCCCTCGCCTTTCCGCTCCAGCTTTACGCCGACCGTCTCGCTCCGGTCTCTACTTGGTGACTCCCAACCCCCCTTCCCCCCAAGCTGACGTCTCTCGCTGCCTCCTTATTGGCCTTGGGGTGTATCTCAGTGGTTTAAGGCGCTGGGGCATCCGAAGGTCGTGGGTTCGAGCCCCAGTATGGTCAAGCTGCCACCTATGGGTCCTTGAGCAATGCACTTAACCTCCTGTGCTGTAGGGGGCGCTGTATCATGGCCGACCCTGCGCTTTTTTGTCCCCCCCAAAAAAAGGATGTAAAAATAAATAAATACATTTAAATAAATAATAATAATAATAATAATAAAAAAAAACAACCTCCAACTAGTTTTACAAGAGGAACGGCGAACATTTGTGAGTCTCTTATATAAAAAGTCTCTTTTGTCTATTTCAGTGCGTTTAAATCAGACCTTGTGTTCCAGCAGAACGGAGCACAGCCCAGATGTGTGATGATGTGTGTGTGTGTGTGTGTGTGTGTGTGTGTTTTAATAATCCGGATAACGTATACATATATGCTGTGGGGTCGGATGTACAGAGCGTGAGTCGTTTGTAAGCTCAGCAGGTGTATCGCGGGAGCAGGCCGAAGCCAGCCGAGCATTACGCCAGCGTCAATATCACATCTGGAGGCTACGGGCAGCCCGGAGACGTTTTTTTTTTTCTCGCCGCGCGATTTACGACTCCCATTCCGCGCTTTCCGTGGTTGCCATGACAGCCGGGGCGCTCGGCTTTTTAACGGAGGAGATTTAGTTAATCTTAAAAAAAAAAAAAAGAAAAAGAGGCTGTAGTTGTTACATCTCTCCCGTGGCGAGGCCGGCGCTCCATCGATCAGCGGCGAGAGCCGGGAAGACTGCATCTCCTTCCTTCTCCAGGCTGAATGGAGTGTGAGAGAGGGTGTGTGTGTGTGTGTGTGTGTGTGTGTGAAAGGAAAGGAGGGGGTAGGATCAGAACGAAAATCGCTACGAGAGTCGCGAAGCGTTCCCAATTAAGACACAATCAGAGCACGGCTGAGCGGCGCGATTGCTCTCCCACAGGCTCCCAGTCTGCCGGAGTGGAATGGTTTCATCTGCGAGAGAGAGAGAGAGAGAAAGAGAGAGAGAGAGAGAGAGCGTCTCAGATTCCCCACGCCGTAGCGCCATCGCCAAACCCAACTATCATCCCTGCCGTTTGAATTTTCCTCCACCAGCCGCGTTCCAGTCCCAAAATTTTCCTCCACCAGCCGAGCGTCTACGCGTAAGTCGCCGAGGCAAAAGGCAACGGAGGGGTCACGTGACCGGACACGAGCAATCCAGCTTACGAAGCCAGACTGTGGCGTAAAAACAATAAAACGCACCCTCTTACGTTTCTTTAATAACCTTTAATAATGCGATTGTTTACGTTTACGCCGCGCTTTCCTCGTAAACAATATGCAAATATTTTTGTTTATGCAACCAATACTCAAATCTGATTGGCCGGATTTTTTGCATATGAGAAAGTTCGTTTCGGACCCCGTTATTTTTAAGTGTACGAACGATTTATTCGGGGTACAAGTTGACACGCCACAATAAAAGCTTTTTAAAAACAAAAAAAGGTTTTTGAAATAATAAATAAATAAAGAATACATTTAGCGGCAAGGTTTTTGTATAGTGCGATGCCAATAGCCTTAGGCTTTTCTGCTAAGCGTATTTTGCATTCCGTAAGAAAAGTTGTTTTTGTTTTTTTTTTCTTCCTGGATAGAAAACATTAACCCCCCCCCAAAAAAAAGGCTTTTGACGAAAGAGCCGAGCTAAAGTTATATTACTTACCATTTCAAAATATTTGACTTTTTATATATATATATATATCTATATATATATATATATATAATATATATATATATATAAAGCTTCACAGGGCTCGTAGAGTTCATCAGCATTCAGAGCGCCTGAGAGAAAATAAGAAAAAGTCTTCGGCCTGAATTCATCGTTATGCCAGAAAATAGCGAGGACTTTAACCGAAACCCGACGCCGTCGCGTCGTCAAGCGTACGTGCACAGATATGCAAAATGCATTAAACACCTCAAAATAGCGCAGCGGTATTTGACAAATGCCCTGAAAAAAAAACAAAACAAAAAACATCGCAACAAAACCTATCGTATCGTCCGAATATTCCAAAACAGATGTTTGCTTTGTTCGCTATCTGATATTATAGATTTTCTGTCTCACAGCACTATCCAGACACACACACACACACACACACACATATGCATCAGCGTTAGCACCGAGAGGTGATGGGAGTGGAACTAGCCGAGCAGATTTTTCCTTTTTTTTTTCTTCTTTCTTTCTTTCGTTCTTTTTTTTTTTTTTTTTCCTCTCCCCACCTCCTTTTTCTGCAGCGTCAGTACGGGAGCTGAGTGTGCTCCCTGTGACAGTGACAGAGTAGCTCTTGGATTCTGCCATGCCTCCTTTTTTTCTTTCCCACTGCTCCCCTTTGGAAAGGAAAGAGAAAAAAAAAAAAAACAACCCCACAAACAGGCAAACACTGCTCAGATTAATATAGCTGTGCCTCTGGTGCGCACTGATGATGTCATTACCCGGCTCGGTCTCCCGGGAAGTCGGCCGCGTCCCTCCCGAGTGTAACTCTAGCACGTCCAAACAAGAGCAACACATTTGCCCAAGCAATATTTATCTCAGTTAGGATGTGTCCAACACATTTTTCGCTGAGGAGACCTTGCCCAGTGCTGCTGCTGCGTCCCCACATCGCCTCCACGACCCCCAACACACACCCTTCCCGCGTCCCCACAACTCCTTCACGGTTCCTTAGTGTTTATCGTCCCAGCAGGACTTCTGTGTGCTTTAAGAAGCCTGCCGCTCTTTCTCTCTTTTTCTCTCTCTTTTTTTTTTATTTTCATCCGTGCAAAATGACAGAATGCGTTCTCCGGCTTTATCGCAAATCCCCCCCAAAAAATGAAACGATGGATCGGATGGAATTAAATAAAAGTGATAAAAGTGGTGTAATTTGCGCCCGACGTGGTGAAGACAACGGGGACACGGAAGCCCCGCCGACGCCTTTTACCGATCTGACGACTTTCCACGCGACTTGACGTGTCGGCTTCGGGTGTTAATATCAGATCAGTCAGTCAAACGCCGCCGCCACGTGACGCCGCGAGACGCCGCGGCCTGCCGCTCGATCGATCCGCCCTCGCCCCACAAACACACCGTTTTCGCTTTGTCATTACGGAGCCCCTGACCGCACGCCGTGCTGATTTCTTACTTTTTTCCCCCCCGTAGGTCCGAAAACGGGCGTCCCGGCGGTCCTCCTCCAGGCGGAGGGCCGCGTTAGGATCTAATTAGGTCCTTAGCGCAGTACTATTTGATCGAGATTCGCCAGCACGGAACGGGATAGTGCGATTTTCCAGTTGCTGGATGCCTAATGTTGTTTTAATTCTCCTCCCTGTTGCTACCAAATTTCCCTCACATCTGCCGGGTTTGCACTCCATCAGTCTGCCGCTCGGAGTAATAGAGAAATCACCTAGCGAGAGAGAGAGAGAGAGAGAGAGAGAGAGAGAGGCTGGAAAACACACAATGAAAATATTCTCAAACACACACAGGAAGTTCTCTCTCTCTCTCTCTCTCTCTCTCTCTCTCCCACTAACCTCCATCCACATCGATTCTGCCTTCAGTTACATCGCCCAGCAAATTCCCAGTGTGGACCCGGGCTTATCAAATAGCTCAGCACGCCGCTCTCCGATTTGCGCGATACCGTGCTGGCTGAACAGGAAGAAAGATCCAATGAGCAGGAAATCGGAGATTCCAGTTCAGCTATTTACTCCATTCAATTTAATCTGTGCAGGAAGTGGGCACGGAGTGAAAGAGGGGGGGGGGGGGGGGGTGCTCTTCTCCGACACGCTCTTCTCTCACAATTGCTCGTGCATCATCTTTATCTGCTCATTCATCCTGACGATGTAATCGAGCGCCCCCGCGCTCCGGAGAAACGGCTCTGGGAGCCGCACGACAAAGTCCGGACTCACCTTTGAAGTCGGGTCCAGGGTCCCATGTTATTGGGATATCGTCATACGCCAAGCGTCAGACGAGAGGCACGACCCAGATGATTCACGAATCACGAATCATTTAATGCTTGATACAAAGCGAAAGACGTTTAATACGCATCAAAGAATCTCGTTATTTTTAACGCTCGTGGCGAGTGAGGCATACGTACATTTATTCATATTCTACCACGTCATCCACGGAGGCGTGTTCGCGTCTTCGGGCGTCGAGAGCAGGACACACTTGTATGGGATGCCAACCCATCGCAGGGCGCACACACACACACACTCGCATTCACACACTAGGGTCAGTTTTCCATGACGCCAGTCACGTGCATGTTTTTGGACAGGGAGGGGGGGCATATATATATATATATATATATATATATATATGTGTGTGTGTGTGTGTGTGTGTGTGTGTGTGTGTGTGTGTGTGTGATACGGAGAAACACCGATCTGGTCCTGTGTATGGGAAAGCCGTCCCCTGTCCCTCCTCTGTCACGTGGATAAGCTTCCATCCTGATAAAAGGCCCAGTCAGGTGAACACGACCTCCATCAGGACGTGAAATAAGTCAAGCACCGTCTCACTTAAGTCACTCAGGCTACACACACACACACACCAGTGTTACTGCCTCTGTGATTCGATCCCGGAGTCGCGAGGCGATTTATCCGCCCCTGGCTTTGGGGCATTGCGTTTATTCGATGGTGATCGTAGCTCTGCGTACGTGACACGGGTACACAGGGAAAAAAACCCTACTGCTTTACCGCGCACCACCGGCCGTGGGTCGGATTTTCCAGCCCTCACTATGGCCATACGGATCCATCCGGATCTGTCCGGTTGATGTCCTCGGGACGCGGCGAGACTAACGGTACCGCGGGCTTTCAGCCAGACGATTGATACCGATTATGATGACAAGTATCGGATTTAAAGACGGGGTGCCGTATCGAATCCGCGAGTGTTTATCGGTTTCTCCGCTCCAAGTTAATATCCGTCAGCGACAGTCACTCAATACCGCCTTTAGTCTTCTACCCCTGTGCGTGTGCGTGCGTGTTCGTGTGTGTGTGTGTGTGTGTGTGTGTGTGTGTGTGTGTGTGTGTGTGGTGGCATTCTGGCTCTTTCTCTTCCTTCCAGGCTTCTGCGCTCTCGCACTTACGATCCATCAACTAACCAGATTACGCTCGTGCCTACAGGACTGGATACATCAAAAGCCTCCGAAGCTGGAAATAAGCATTAGGTCTATTATGACGGGTGTGTGTGTGTGTGTGTGTGTGTGTGTGTGTGTGTGTGTGTGTGTGTGTTGTGGGAGGGTTTGAGCAGGCAGTAGTAACTGGGTGAATTTTGTCTCCCGACACAGACACGTGGACCACGACTCAGACGGACACGTCAGCTTCAAGGACTTCGAGGACGTTATGGGCTGGCAAACCTCTGAGGCACTGTGGTACAGCACGAGGCCAGTTAGAGCTCACACGCGTATATATATATATATATATATATATATATATATATATATATATATATATATATATATATATATATAACCTTGAATAATTTAATATTATTATTAATATTATTATATAATTAAATACATTTCACTCAAAATCAATCATTTTTAATAAAATGATTGATTATTTCATATTTATTTTACTCTGGAAACTTTTAATATGAATTTCTTGTTAATGTTTATTTGTTTAGTGTTGTTTTGAAGTGTAAAATATGGGACGTGGCTCCTTTAAGAATTGTGTTCCGGTTGCTTTTCCATATAAACTGGTGATACGGTGTTTAGGTTATACGGAAGCGCTTTATTGCGTTCAGTAAAAATGCGCTTTATTGCAGTAATACGGATTTGGGAATGCGATGCGCTTGCGTAAGGTTCCATACGGTAATATACGCTAATATAGTGAAGGAGATCGTACCTGTTGTGAATGTGCAGCTAGGGGGCGTAATTCGGGGGGGGATTTAGGAAGTGTGAGTGGATGCACTGAACGTTTATTCGTTTGTTGTTCGGGGTTTCGTTCATTCGCCAAAAACAACAAAACAGAGTGAAGGAGCAGATCACTCACATAGTAACGCACGCTGCGTTATAACACGTTAATAACATCAGCGCCATTTAAGTCGGTTTGCATTGACGCTTTAATAACTTTGACAGCCCTAATACCAAAATATAAACATATTCCGAAAATATATCCACGCATGAGTTTACAACCCTTTCTTCAAATCCGCGCCTTCATTCTCACGTACTTTGTTTATTCTAGCGCGATTTTATTTATTAGCTACACGAGTGGCAAAAAGGAAAACAACCACAAAATTGCGTTCAAAATAAATATGGTAAACAAAGATGAGTTTATTGATTAGCGTGGATCATTTCGTCCTTTCGTACGTTAAGGAACAATTTAGCGAACTTCTGTGCCCGACGAGTCGGATCGGACGATGCGAGGCCGTGCTTCCTGATAGGCAGACGAGCGTTTCTAGTGTCCAGTGGCCTTTCAGGCCTCATTAAAGGATACACCATGTGATTCTCTCTCTCTCTCTCTCTCTCTCTCTCCCTCCTCTCTCTCTCTCACCCGCGGGTTTTTGATGCCATCACCGCCAAGTGCTCATCCGGTATCTCCCCTCATTTCTCCCGCCCACCTGCCGTCGAGTCACTTCAAACCCGTTACGCAGCATGTCGAGGGCTGGATGTCTCTTAATCCTCTCCTCCTAAATCTCTTTCCATTATTTATTTATTTGTTTTTGTTTGTTTGTTTGTTTTTTTTTCCCTCCCGCCGCGTTCCGTTCCCGAGTACGAGCGCTCGTAATCAGATTGCATTTTCAATCAGTTTTGCACAAAAACAAAACCCCACAAAAAAAAAATGCACAGCGTGTTAAATACGGCCCGGGCGCACCGGCGCCGGCGCCGAGGATTTAGCGCCACTCTTGTTCCACGCGATTACGGAACGGTAAACACTCGTTTGCGTTTTGTCGGGATTTAGCGCTTTACTCCCGTCTGAATAAAGATTCATTTGTTTTTGTAATCAGTCTCGAGTCCTCGTCCCCGTGCGCAACCCCCACCACCGTCACCACCGTCACCACCACCACGGGGGCCCAAGGAGGAAACGGACCTGCATGACGAGGGGGTTTTTAATCAAATACGTGTTTAATCCACACACAGCGTAGAAAAATGATCAGCAGAGAGCTGTTTTAATCTTCACCTTCCTTTTTGAAACTAATTAAGTGAATCCTGACATTTAATTGCAGTGTGTGTGTGTGTGTGTGTGTGTGTGTGTGTGTGTGTGTGTGAAAAACCCCCTTCAGTGAAAAACACTGAGTTTGCTTTCCTGCTGACGAAAATGAGACGCACAAACGACGCCCGGTGGAGGCGGGTTTTTTTTTTTTTTACGTTTTTTTTTTACGATTTTTTTTTTTTTTTTCTTTTTTTTTTTTTTTTTTACGGGTTTTTTTCCACCCCGCAACTTGAACTTGTGAAGACATTAATTCTATGCCTGACGGCTGCCGGAAAGATCGGATGGAACCAGGAGTGATTTAGTCATCACGGGGAGGAGAGACAAGCAGACCTGAGACAGAGAGAGAAGAGAGAGAGAGAGAGAGAGAGAGAGAGACGCATTTTCGTTTGGACTGCAGTAGATGGTGGGGGCTTTATAGCTACCGCAGTAACACGATATCTCGTGTGTGTGTGCGCATGTGTGTGTGTGTGTGTGTGTGTGTGTGTGTGTGATGAGGGAAAATGTTGATGAATCAGCAGCGACGTAATTACACACTATAGGCGTGTGCGTCCTGCGAGGCGGATCGCGCGTAACGCAAACACGTGTACGAGACGGCGCGCTCACAAACACGGCGCGTCGCTGCCGAAACGCATCCCGCCGTCCCCTAACCGGCTCCCACGTTAAACAGGCGTATGAAAAACGGAAGATAGAGAGAGAGAGAGAGAGAGAGAGAAGCAAAGGGGGGAGAAAAAAAAGGAGAACACGGAGAGGATGAAATATCATTAATCAGCCTTGACAGATACAAATGAGGGACCTTGCTACTCTGCTCTACCTGCTCGCACATACACCGAGCCAGAGAGAGAGAGAGAGAGAGAGAGAGAGAGAGAGACTCTCCTCGGTCCGCTGTCAGATGTTTGTGTTGGTAGAAGATGGGGACGAGACATGTCCTGCTAATTGAGAAATCAGGTCCAAGTGCTCGGGAATGGAGATGAAACACCAGGACATGTTGGTTGGAAATAAAAAGGAAAGGATAAGTGGTGCGAAAAACAAAAAAAAAGAGGGGAAAAAAGGGATGAACACAGCACTGCCAGAGAAACCTACAGATAATTATTACTCAGCAGTGGGAGAGCAGCGGATAAGGCGTTCGCCTCTGGACCAGAAGATTGCAGGTTCGAATCCCAGCACTCCCACCAAGGGGCCTCTAGAGGGCCCTCGAGCAAGGTCCCCCTTAACCCGCAGTTGTAAGTGGCACCGGATAACGGCGTCCGAAACAAATGGCGTAAACGCCGAGCGAGACCGCGTGATCCACCCTCATATCCCACCACAACAATATCCACATTCACACCGGTGAGGGACGTTCACCGTCTGATATCACTTTTACTATCACTTTATTTATAGAGCACTTTTAACAATGATCTATCTATCTGTTTGTCTATCCATCCATCTCACTGTCTGACTCTGTCTGTCTATCTGTCTATCTCTCTGTCTGTCTGTCTATCCATCCATCTCTCTGTCTGTCTCTGTCTGTCTATCTATCTATCTCTCTGTCTGTCTGTCTGTCTATCCATTCATCTCTCTGTCTGTCTCTGTCTGTCTATCTATCTATCTCTCTGTCTGTCCATCCATCCATCTCTCTGTCTGTCTCTGTCTGTCTATCTATCTATCTCTCTGTCTGTCCATCCATCCATCTCTCTGTCTGTCTCTGTCTGTCTATCTATCTATCTCTCTGTCTGTCCATCCATCCATCCATCTCTCTGTCTGTCTCTGTCTGTCTATCTATCTATCTCTCTGTCTGTCTGTCCATCAATCCATCCACTCATCCATCCGTCTCTCTGTCTGTCTATCTATCTGTCTGTCTGTCTTTGTCTGTCCATCAGTCCATCCATCCATCTCTCTGTCTGTCTCTGTCCGTCCGTCAATCCATCCATCTCTCTGCCTTCTCTGCCTGTCTGTCTGTCCATCCATCCATCCATCTCTCTGTCTGTCTCTGTCTGTCTATCTATCTGTCTGTCTGTCAGTCTGCCTCTGTCTGTCCATCAATCCATCCATCTCTCTGTCTGTCTCTGTCCGTCCGTCAATCCATCCATCTCTCTGCCTTCTCTGTCTGTCTCTCTGTCCATCTGTCAATCCATCCATCCATCTCTCTGTCTGTCTTTGTCTGTCTGTCTGTTTGTCTGTCAATCCATCCATCCATCCGGTCTCTCTCTGTCTATCCATCCATCTCGTCTGTCTGTCCATCAATCCATCCATCTGTCTGTCTGTCCGTCAATCCATCCATCTGTCTGTCTGTCGCTCTGTCTGTTTGTCTATCTGTCTGTCTCTCTCTCTATCTATCTATCTATCTATCTATCTATCTATCTATCTATCTATCTATCTATCTATCTATCTATCTATCTATCTATCTATCTATCTATGTAAACAAATAAAGTTTTGTAAGATTGTAAGTAAAATGTAATAAAGATAAATAAATAAAAAGTGCTGATTATCCTTTAAACTAAAAAGAGAAAAAAAAGAGAAAAAAGAGTAAAAGAGTAAAAGAGAAAAAGAAAAAGGGCTTCACTGGGATAATTTCCCGTCTCGTTTCTCCAATTGCTGGTATCCTAAACTCCGATATGATTTAAAGCCGGTCTCCTTTCTTCATAACTGCATGTGAATGAAGTCAGGAGAAAAGTTTCCCCCACTAATCCCTGATTTATCCCTTTTTTCCCTACAAACGTTTTTTTCACTGTATAGTAAAATCCATTCTATAAAGACGTAAATAGCGATAAGCGTTTTTTTTTTCTACTCCCCCCCGAGCGAGCGTTACTCGTGGAGCGCTCCTCACTGACCAATGTTAACGGTGAGGTTCCGAGGTGCAGCGGGCATATCGATCTTCCTACAGAGAGCTTATTAAACGTGATTTATAGACGCCTTCCTCCGTCCTGCAGCCCTTCAGCTGGATTTCAGCCTCCGACAGGAATCCCGATTTATTATTCACAGATGAGAAGGTCTGTCGCCTCGTACACCTCTCCCCTCCACACGTAAACGAGTCGACAAAACATTCCAATCAAGTAACGATAAAAATAAATAAATAAATCGTAACGTCGTTTCATCGTTAAAAAAAAACAATAACGATTCCTATTGAAGCTTTTTCTTTTTTCTTATTCTTTTTATTCCTTTTTTTAATCCTTCACGAAAGGGCAAAAAAAAAAGTACTTTAAAACCCTTTACATTATTTTTCTTACAATAAAAATCTCCCCTCTGTAAACAAAGCGCCGTTTCCTCGCACTCTTCTTTTTTTATATCACTAAAACAAGACGTTTAACGTGTAAAACATCACAGTGTGTGTGTTAAACTGTTTACTAATAACAACAACAACAACAACAACAACTGAAAATGTCAAATAATACCAGTTTCTCTTACTGTTTTTTATTTGATTGGTTGACAGATCTATCTATCTATCTATCTATCTATCTATCTATCTATCTATCTATCTATCTATCTATCTATCTATCTATCTATCTATCTATCTGTATCTATCGATCTATCTATCTATCTATCTATCTATCTATCTATCTATCTATCTATCTATCTATCTATCTATCTATCTATCTATCTATCTATCCGTCTATCTATCCGTCTGTCTGTCTTTCAGTCTGTCCATCTATCTATCAATCTATCTTCTTCCGTCTGATCTATCTATCTTCTATCTATCTGTCTATCTATCTATCTATCCATCAATCTATCTATCTATCTATCTATATCAATGTCTATCTCGGTTCCCATCTATCTATCTATCTATCTATCTATACATATCTATCTATCTATCTATCTATCTCTATCTATCTATCTATCTATCTATCTATCTATCTGCCTGTCTGTCTATCTATCAATCTGTCTGTCTGTCTGTCCGTCCGGCCATCCATCCATCCATCCATCCATCCATCCATCTATCCATCTATCTGTCTGTCTGTCTGTCTGTCCATCCATCAGTTTGTCTGTCTCTGTCTGTCCGTCCTTCCATCCATCCATCCATCCATCTGCCAGTCTGTCTGTCTTTCTGTCTGTCGTCTATCTATCTGTCTGTCTATCTATTTACACACACACACACACACACACACACACACACACACACACACACACACACACACACATATATATATATAAACAATATTTTCATGTAAACTTCATTTATCCACATATTTCACTATCCACCACCACTTTGCAAAACCCTTCCGACCAATCAGAATCCAGAACATTCTCCACAGGGGAAAACATTGAATGTCGGATTTAGATCGATACACAAACTGTTTACCTGCCAATCAGGTACACGTTGCACTTTTGCTGCCCCGAGTCCGGACGCGGACCGGTGCGAATCGATCGATATCGATCCGGGGCGTCGGTTATCCCTCGCCGATGACCGAATCCGTCCGAGTTTAAGGGTGCTCGTACCGCGGGTCGATTAAGGAATTCACCGCTGATTAGTCTTTGGAGTCGCATTAACGAGCCAATTACTCTTCAGAGTCGGCGTTAATGAGTTGGCGGCGGCGGCGCGAACCGACTCGATAAGGCGAGGCGGGAAAAGCGCCCTCTACAGGACAAGGCTAATAGCGAGCAGGCAGCTCCTCACACACACACACACACACACACACACACACACACATTCACAGCCTTTTGCTTTGTCATGTCTTCATCGCGCTGTGCACTCTCAGCTCTAATTATATGTGCAAACAGAGCATGACCTGTTGATATCCATATGACAGTAATACAGTTGGTCTGGGTAAATGGCACTGGCGGCGTCTAAAGAGCTTCTTATCGGCCTTTAATTCTGCGCCGCATTAAAAAAAAAAGCGCTGCCTGCTTTTCTCCCTCCTCTTCTTTCTTCTCCGTTTTCGCCTCCCCCCCGCTCGATACATAATTACAGGTACAAAAAAAAAGACATTTTTATTTAGAGCATTAGAGAGAGAGAGAGAGAGAGAGAGAGAATAATTTTCCTCGGCGAAAGGTGAAGGTCTTTCATGCATCCGATCCGCACAGCTCATTCATTACTTCACGCCGCGCGTCCATTCACACAGCGAGCGCGTTCCATTCACGCCGGCTCAAGGACGCGCCGTTCCCCCCGAACCGCACTCGCTCAAAACAACCTACCAAACACAATTTTGTGTGTATTTGTTGTTCTTTCTTTCTTTCTTTTTTCCTCTTCTCTCTCTCTCTCTCCCCCTCTCTCTCTCTCTCTCTCTCTTCCCCCCCCCCCCCCCCGCCCCCCCCCCCCCCCGCCCCCCCACCGGGCCTAGCAAAAGCACGTTGCTATTTCCAGACGTCGTATTACTACTGTGCGCTGCAGAAATAACTCTTTACTCCAAAGCCAAAGCCTGAACCCTCCAGTACGCCAGCTCGGGGATTTAAAGGTGCAGTATGTGACTCTGCGCTTGGCGTCACGCGACACACACACTCGTGACGTCACACACACACTCGTGACGTCACACACACACTCTAACACACCTCTAACGTTAACGCACAAACTTCCTGAGTTACGCGGCGATTTAACCGCCGGATCTCGATGGAAAAAATCCAAACGTTGCATCACTGATCTGGGAACATTTTGGATTTGTGCCAAACAAGCAACTTGGACAGACGGATAGACAGATAGATAGATAGATAGATAGATAGATAGATAGACAGATATATATATATATATATATATATATATATATATATATATATATATATATATAGATAGATAGATAGACAAATAGATAGATAGATAGAGATAAAGATAGGTGTTTCTAAACTAAATGTGAGCGAATATTTGCGATAAGCAGTATTCGTTGTCGTTGTTGCTTAACAGTGTTCACCTGTTTCGTGTTCCGACCCCCTTATTCCCAACTAATCCGTACTGTATCATTTATACGCCATTTAACCAACCCCGTACATTCCGCTAGCGCGTGTCTATCGGCGAGAGCGCGCGCTCCCCCGGCATCGTAACGCGGCGAAGATAAACAGGACGTCGCGGCCGTTCCAGTCAGCTGTAATGATGTGTGACTCGGCCGCTGCTCAGCACTTTAGCATGTTGTCAGTTTTCCGCCAAAGGTCAATTATATTAATTCCACTACACGGCCTTACGAACGGGGACGGCGGGCGCAGATTGATTTGTCCTGTCCGGCCGCTCCGTGGTCCGTCTACTGGTTAGTGATTCATGGCGCAGGAGCCCGCTAATTACCAGTGTCCATGTTCCAGCCAGACTGGGAGATTAACCGGCCTTACTCCTCTTTACTTCAGTCCGCAAAAACGCCGACGCAGACAAATGGACAAACGGCGACCCGTTTATCCGAGTCCAGAAAAAAACACGGGGCGCCGTCACGGTGGGAGTCGAATCGCTTTTAGCCAACCAGCAAAGCGAGACATAATAAGAATAAATAAATAAATAAATAAATAAATAAATGAGTCTTGTCAGGTCATTTGCATGCACATCGATTTTATGGAGCTCGAGAGCAGGTGAAACGTAATTAGCGAACGCCGTCCCAGAGAAAAACACGAATGATCGGAGGTTAATAAAAGGGACTCGGGTAGCGTATGCGACTCGGCGCTGGGGTAAAAAACAACAACAACAACAACACGTCAACATGCAACATTAAACACTTTTATTGACGCACTTTCGAATGTCTCCAACGCCCGCCCGAGTGCGTCACCGGTCACATGGTTTATAAGGAAGCGACTGCAACCCGAAAAAATGTCATTCATTCTAGCGAACTGGTCCTGATTAAAGAGAATGGCTGTGGTTATAACGCAGGATTATAGTGTTATTAAGGTCTTAATACACACCATTGTTGTGTCGGGTCACTGATATTCACAAACCTTAATTAATAAATGAAAAAAATTTAATTGCACGTCTAGAATACGTGACCATGCGAAAATCCAGGAATTTTCCAGACTGGAAACTTTCCACGGGAACAAACGGGAATAAACCCGGAGAGTGCGAAATTGACCGCCGATAACATTAGTCGAATTAGTATTGGTTAAAAACAACACCATGTAATGCAATCACATGCTGGTCACTGAGGCCACGCCCCCTACATGCCCCTACATGCATATATGTATATATACATATATATATATATATATATATATATATATATATATATATATATATATATATAATTGTTTTTTTTTTTCCCTTCAATAATTTCCTGGTAAGTTTCAATCTCGGAATGTTTCTAGAATAGAATCCCCCCCCCCCCTCCCCCCCTCACCTTTTGAAAACGCTACCTGCCACTGCATCATGGCTTATTTTTATTATTGTAATTAACCGATGTTTTGGCGTAGCAGGAAATACAAGATTTTAACTCTGGACTATGAAGGCCACTGCATTACATTATTTAGCGCGATGTACTCCGGAGCGGCGGATGGTTCGGGGACTTGCTCACTGGTCCTCTAGTGGCAGCTTGGCGGGGTTTGAACCTGCGATCTTCCGAACCGGATCCCACCGAGTTCACACCTCCCAGTCCGAAGCCAGTCAGCGTAAGCAGGAAATCCTGCTGTATAACGCTAATCAATAAGAAGGGTTCGATGCCTCGCGAAGACTCGCGCGACAAAAGCATTACGCCGCAAAGCCGCCTCGCCTTGTCCCCCCCCCAGCCCCCCCGCCTCAATGCTGGACATCAGCGCCACGCTTGGCCTCCTGCTTTTGGCCCACTTTTTGAAAAATGGGAAGCGCTTTCGCCCCCCCCAGGCACAAATGAATCAGACAGTCAAAGGAGTTAAAGAAGTGGAAGAGTCATGTCCTGTTAAAAATGCCCGGCATGTAGGCCGTGATGAGAAATCGGGACGACGTGGCTCGGGGCGGAAATGATGAAAATAATGTAATAGATTAGAAAAGGGACGAGTCAGCCGGCGAAAGGCCTACTTATCAGGACGACTGGGGCGCTGTTGGCGTTAGGCCAATCTTGGTAGACGTGTGTGTGTGTGTGTGTGTGTGTGGAGGGGGTTTTATATGTGTGTGTGATGAAAATCTATCCGTTTAACTCCGGGCCTTTAAAAATCGACACGCGCGGTAGCACCGGCGCCCGGGCTACGGCCCCAATAACGCCGCCTCCCAATATGACTCGCGGGGAAATCGATGAGGGACGCCGCCGGACGCCGCCTAGTCCGCTCTTTAGTATTTAGAGCATGTTAATATGATCATTCGCTGCCGACACACAGATTATACTGACGGTAAACATTCAGACGCGGAACGGCGGAGGAGAACGAGTTGCCATAGAGACAGCTCTGTTGGTGTGCAAGGCAGTGGCTGAAGCTTTTTTTCCTTCGTTCGTTCGTTCGTTCGTTCTTTTTTCCTCGAGGGGATCGAGTGACTTTTCTCTGCAAACGCATTAAAGTCTTCGCCGACGAACCGCAGCGCGCATCGTAATACGCCAGGAATATGGGTTTTAAAGCTGTGCAATATACGGACCAATCAGAACGCAGCAAAGACGACGGGAGCGTAATGAACGGACGTGGAGGAATTCCACGTCGGCAAAAATTCGCCGTGACACGAATCGACCAAATTTCCGATTTTGGATACGGCGGGAAAAACGGTGGCGGCCGCGGGTTCTTTTAAACCTTAGATAAACGTTACGAAGAGATAAACGGTTTGTTGAACGTCGTTGCCAAGCGTTTCCATGCGACTGACGAAACCCCGCCCCCTCTTGGGAAATGAGCTCTTCGGATTCGTCAGAGCGCCGCCCTGTTGGACTTCCCAGGCGTAACGCGGAGAACTACGGAAGCTCGCTGTGCCAAACCGAAGTGGAATCGTAACATTTTCGTTATAAATTAAGCGGAAATGACGATCAATCGTCCAGTTCGTCTTGGGGACAATTTATTTATTTTTGTTCGTTTTTTTTGAACACTTTTCATTAAATTCTTTAAAACAATAGTAGTGGTAGCGGCAAACTTTTGTTACACGTTCAAACGCCTATAAATACTTACGAAAAAAAACTAAAATAACTTAATGATATCACTAAAATAATGTTCTTGGTAATAAAATTATATATATATATATATATATATATATATATATATATATATATATATATATATATATATAAAATGGCGGCACGGTGGCGTTAGTGGTTAACACGTTCGCCTCACACCGCCAGGGTCCGGGTTCGGGTTTCCTCCCCGGTCCAAAAACATGCACGGTAGGTTGATTGGCACCTTGGAAAATTGTCCCTAGTGTATGAATGTGTGTGTGTGTGTGTGTGTGTGTGCCCTGCTATGAGTTGGCATTCCATCCAGGGTGTATCCTGCATTAATGCCCATAGACGCCTGAGATAGACACAGACTCCCCGTGACCCGAGGGAAGATCGGATAAAGCGGTAGAAGATGAATGAATGAATGAATATATATAAAAAAAAAAAAGTGAAAAAAATCGTTATTACATTTTTCGGTTCATACGTAACCATAGCGACACTTTACCGTCTCTCCAAAAACTTCGTTAAATAAACGGAGCAGCCGAAAAGCGTCCGTTTGTGGTCTTAGCACGGCGTTCGTTCCAATACTGAAGCGCATGGCTGAGAAAAGGGAAGAAAAAGAACCTCCTCCACCTCGTGCCTTCTCTCGCTTTATCGCGCCGCTCTGTTCGCCGTTATCTCTCGCTTACATTGCACATGGGAAATGTGACATCGCGCAGAGAATAGACTCTCATTTCATCTCATTTGTACTTCAATCTGCCGTTGGTCCTCGTCCAACGACGTCAAGCGACCAGAAAGGATCATTATTGTGCGGGAGCCGAGCCAAAATAAAGTCGTCCCCGTAGAGCAGGTCAGTGCCGCAACAGGGGCTTCGGTCAGTGTTTTATTCCACTCGTTCTTCCCCTTTGATCTGCGTTTCCTCGCCGGTCTCTCTTCGGCCTCGCAGGTTCAAAGTTCTTGTTCGTATGAAGCAGCCGCGCTGAAACTGTTTATTTTAACACTGTTTATTTTACTATTGTTTCACTTTTAAAAGTGTAAAGTACGAAATAAAGTACGACTTTATTTTAATATTGCTACGACTTTATTCTCGTTGTGCTACGACTTTATTTTAATATTGCTACGACTTTATTTTTATATTGCTACGACTTTATTCTCGTAGTGTTACGACTTTATTTTTATATTGCTACGACTTTATTTTAATATTGCTACGACTTTATTTTTATATTGCTACGACTTTATTCTCGTAGTGCTACGACTTTATTCTCGTAGTGCTACGACTTTATTTTAATATTGCTACGACTTTATTCTCGTAGTGCTACGACTTTATTCTCGTAGTGCTACGACTTTATTTTAATATTGCTACGACTTTATTTTAATATTGCTACGACTTTATTCTCGTAGTGTTACGACTTTATTTTAATATTGCTACGACTTTATTCTCGTAGTGTTACGACTTTATTTTTATATTGCTACGACTTTATTCTCGTAGTGTTACGACTTTATTTTTATATTGCTACGACTTTATTCTCGTAGTGCTACGACTTTATTTTTATATTGCTACGACTTTATTCTCGTAGTGCTACGACTTTATTTTAATATTGCTACGACTTTATTCTCGTAGTGCTACGACTTTATTTTAATATTGCTACGACTTTATTTTTATATTGCTACGACTTTATTTTAATATTGCTATGAATTTATTCTCGTAGTGCTACGACTTTATTTATGTATGTGTGTAAAACGGGTTCGGCCGTGACATTTTTTTTTCCCCGGGTTCGACACCACCACAACGCCGTCCCGAGCCCTCGCTCCATTAACCCGAGCGCGTCCTTGTGCCAAAACGCCCGTGGCAGCGCGTTGACATTGCAGCAGGAGAAGCTGACCGTAGGCTGCGTACGGGGTTCGAGTGGATGAAAGGCTTGATATTTCTCAGCGCAAAATGACCCACTTGGGCTTTTAGTCCATTAGCCGGATCTGGACAAATAACGGCATCTGCACCGCATGTGCACTCGCAGCTCTGAGACCGGATCGAACCTGCATCACGACGTGTCCATGGTGTTTCGGAGAAGCTCGGTTATATCCTCTGTACCATTCACAAATGTAATAGACCAATAGGATGCGCATTAAACGTCCCCCAGCTCGGTGCATTAGAATATAATGCCTATTGTCTCTCGAGTCCCATTACACGTATGATCTGGCGCTCACGTTGCTCCCTGACAGAGCGTTTTGGCCGGCGGTGAGAGACGAGTTTCCCCTCGGCAGCGTCCCGGCAGGGGGATTCGCAGCTCAGCATCTTCAACACCCATATCAATTATGGAGGACTCTCGCGCGCATGCTTTACCCGGTTATTTCCACACAGACGCGCTTAATAAAAACGCAACTTTTTAAACCCGCCGCCCGAACTCGGAGACGCCGCTTCAGATCGGATATCTCCACGCGTAAAGATCCACAGCAAGAAGTGAAATATTACAAATGGGATTGAAATGTTTCTGACAGGTTTTAATGTCAAATTAATACATTCGACTTTTTTCGGTGCTAAGAATTTATTCTCGTAGTGCTACGACTTTATTTTAATATTGCTACGACTTTATTCTCGTAGTGCTACGACTTTATTTTAACAATACTATGACTTTATCTCGTAGTGCTACGACTTTATTTTAACAATACTATGACTTTATTCTCGTAGTGCTACGACTTTATTTTAACATTGCTACGAATTTATTCTTGTAGTGTTACGATTTTATTTTAATATTACTACAAATTTATCTCGTAGTGTTACGACTTTATTTTAATATTGCTACAACTTTATTCTCGTAGTGTTACAACTTTATTTTAACATTGCTACGAATTTATTCTCGTAGTGTTACGATTTTATTTTAACATTGTACGATACGATTTTATTTTAATATTACTACGACTTTATTCTCGTAGTGTTACGACTTTATTTTAATATTGCTACAACTTTATTCTCGTAGTGTTACGACTTTATTTTAACATTGCTACGAATTTATTCTTGTAGTGTTACGATTTTATTTTAATATTACTACAAATTTATCTCGTAGTGTTACGACTTTATTTTAACATTGCTACGAATTTATTCTCGTAGTGTTATGACTTTATTTTAACATTGCTACGACTTTATTCTCGTAGTGTTACGACTTTATTTTTAACATTGCTACGAATTTATTCTCGTAGTGTTACGACTTTATTTTTAATATTGCTACGACTTTATTCTCGTAGTGTTACGACTTTATTTTAATATTGCTACGACTTTATTCTCGTAGCCTTACGACTTTATTTTAACATTGCTACGACTTTATTCTCGTAGTGCTACGACTATATTTTAATATTACTACGAATTTATCTCGTAGTGTTACGACTTTATTTTAATATTGCCACGACTTTATTCTCGTATTCTCCTAGTGCTACGACTTTATTTTAATAACTTTATTCTCGTATTGTTACAACAATGTTTTAATAGTGCTACGACTTTATTCTCGTATTGTTATAACAATATTTCAGTATTGCTACAACTTTATTCTCGTAGTGCTACGACTTTATTTTAATTTACTACGACTTTATCTCGTAGTGCTACGAATTTATTCTCGTAGTGCTTACGATTTTATTTTAATATTACTATGAATTTATCTCGTAGTGCTACGACTTTATTTTAATATTACTACGACTTTATCTCGTAGTGCTACGACTTTATTTTAATATTACTATGAATTTATCTCGTAGTGTTACGACTTTATTTTAATATTACTACGACTTTATCTCGTAGTGTTACGACTTTATTTTAATATTACTATGAATTTATTTTAATATTACTCGTAGTGCTACGACTTTATTTTAATATTACTACGACTTTATTCTCGTAGTGTTACGACTTTATTTTTATATTGCTACGACTTTATTTTAGTGTTACGACTTTATTTTTATATTGCTACGACTTTATTTTAACGACTATTACTATGACTTTATTTATTTTAATAACTCGTAGTGCTACGACTTTATTTTAACATTACTATGACTTTATCTCGTAGTGCTACGACTTTATTTTAATATTACTACGACTTTATCTCGTAGTGTTACGACTTTATTTTGATATCGCTATGAATTTATTCTCGTAGTAAAAGTCTCTTTTATTCCCTTTTGATGTTGATGTCCTTAAAGTTAAAATGCACATTTAAGTTTGTTTCCAAGACACATTTACAGTAAACCCAATGCCCGACACTGGAGACTCCTTCCGTTAATCCCTCCTTCTTGTTTTTATTTTATTTATATCGAGAACACGTTAATCGTCCAAGGAATGAAATCAAACCCCGAGTTTCCATTTCAGGTGTGACACACGTTTCCCCAACAATTCACAATAAAACATCCTTTCTGTGGTAAATCAGTAGACATTAGAAATAAATGATATAGAGCGCGTTGGTTAAAAAATAAACAAACACCACTTGTTTGATAATATGTGAAAGCTGCGATGTGTCACGTCTGACTCCGTCCCCGAGGTAAATATAGGTTGGAAAGTTGTGTGGTCATGTTTATTTTTTTTCCTGTCTGGCAGCTCAAGCTTTATTTAAAGTGAGAGCAGATTGCAGTCTCTCTTCATGAACTCTTAAGCTTAATCGCTTAACGCCGCGTCCACGCAAACATCATTTAATGTGCTTATTTCTAA
>JACRUU010000015.1:13444013-13471513 GCA_030449085.1 Kryptopterus vitreolus
ATCGAGCGCAATTATTCTGCCTAATATATATATATATATATATATATATATATATATATATATATATATATATATATATATATACCGATTTGGGGGAAAACGCCGCCTCTTTTTCAGGAACGTAAACGCGATGTCAATTACAGCGTTATCAGATTTCATCACCGCGGCCATTTCTTGCTACACGACATGCATTTTCAATGTGTGTGTGTGTGTGTGTGTGTGTGTGTTTGTGTGTGTTGTGTGGGCAGCTGTAGTTAAGGGTTGTAAAAAGTGTAAAAGCAGACGGCGGCTAGGTGAGAAGGTCGCACCCGAGCCAATCACACGAGCAAGTCAAAGCCTCCCTGACACGTCCGGGCAGCCCGAAATTTCCCCCTCCGTTCCCCCGCCTGCTCTTTTCTGTCGCTGGCGGTATTTATAGACTCGCCCGCAGTGTGCTGCACGCTCCCTAATGGCTTCATCACTAATAATGATCCGCTCGCCTCTGCTTCTGCTAACAAACCCTTTACAACAGGCAGCAAATACAAGCCTTCTAACAAGGTCATGTTTTTAAAAATTCATTACAATCATCTTCCGGAGTAGATGATTGTTGTTATTATTATTATTATTATTATTATTAATATTATTATTATTATTATTATTATTATTATTATTGTTGTTGTTGTTATTATTCATATATTATTTTATTATTATTATTATATTATTATTTTATTATTTTATTATTCATTATTATTCTTTCTTATTTTCTTCTATTTTTTTATTTTTTCCTTTATTATTATTATTATTCTCCTTATTTTCTTTTTAATTTTCGCTCGACTTGTTTATGATAAACACGATTTCAAAGGGAAACGTAGGAACAAAAAAAGCCCTGCAATTTACAGTTGCAAAATGTAGCGTTGAAAATGTTAGCGTTGAAAATGTTAGCGTTGAAAATGTTAGCGTTGAAAATGTTAGCGTTGAAAATGTTAGCGTTGAAAATGTTAGCGTTGAAAATTTTTGAGTTGAAAATTTTTGAGTTGAAAATTTTAGCGAGTAGAAAATGTTAGCGTTGAAAATTTTTGCGTTGAAAATGTTAGCGTTGAAAATTTTAGCGTTGAAAATTTTTGCGTTGAAAATTTTTGCGTTGAAAATGTTAGCGTTGAAAATTTTAGCGTGAAAATTTTTGTTAGCATTGAAAATTTTTGCGTTGAAAATTTTTGCGTTGAAAATGTTAGCGTTGCGTTGAAAATGTTAGCGTTGAAAATTTTTGAGTTGAAAATTTTTGCGTTGAAAATTTTTGCGTTGAAAATTTTTGCGTTGAAAATGTTAGCGTTGAAAATGTTAGCGTTGAAAATGTTAGCGTTGAAAATGTTAGCATTGAAAATTTTAGCGTTGAAAATTTTTGCGTTAAAAATTTTTGCGTTTAAAAAGACGTTCGGAAAAACGCGACTAAAAGCTCAACGTAGCGAATGACTTTTCCGCAGAAGGACTTTTCATTGGATAGACCTGCTCTAGGGTCTTTGAGAGTCGCAAACAATTATAATCTTTGACTGAGAAAAAAATAGCGAAATCTGGTAAAAATCCGCCGAAGACGTTTTACACTGACCAGTTTCAGTCTTTTCCACGTTTACGCACAGGCAAGGCAGTAGATCAGTGATTACGGCGCTGGGATACGGATCGGAAAAGGTCGTGGGTTCGAGCCCCGGTATCTCCGAGCCCCGGTATCTCCGAGCCGGGGTCCTTGAGCGTCGCTCCGGGGGGCGCCGTATCACGTATCATGTTTACGTGACAAATGAAGGCTACAGTAGGTTTGTACGGATAAACGCCACCCATCTATACGTTAGATGTGAGGTCCGGTTTGACCGTTAAACTTCACCCGGTGTTTTTCGCAATATAATTCGGATGCAAGCGAAATATAAACAAACAAAGAAAAACGGGAAATGGTTTCTCCTCCCTCCCTTTATCACGTCGGCCGGCGTTCGTACCGCGGGCGAGCGCAGACGAGGGTCACCCGCGGAACACGAACAATGCCGTCCTTTCACTGAAGCCGTGAGGCAGTAGGACCCAGCGATCTGCTGCCTGCCTGCCTGCCTGCCTGCCGCTGCCCTCCTCTTCAGGCTCCTCTAGTTCCAGAGCCGAGCGAGACAGGAGAACAGAGTGTAGAGAGAGAAGGAGGGGGAAAGACTGAGAGAGCGAGAGAGAGAGCGAGAGAAACGGATTGAATGTCCACACTACAATCCCGAATCTGTGGAATGGACGGATTAACCCGTGGGATTTAAGCGTTTTGGAGTTGGAGCTGAAGCTCATGAGGAGGCGTCCAATCAGGAGAAGATCAGGATTCAAAGGTCTCTATTGTTGATTGTTGATTCTCGCTGTGGGGGTCATCCGGAGCGTGGAGCATGTGTTGTGTGTGTGTGTGTGTGTGTGTGTGTGTGTGTGTGTGTGTTTGTGGGAATCTATGTGAGGGGGCCACGCTCCTCTCACCATAGAAGGGTATTGAGGGGATAACAGGCGTCGCATGTGTAAACAGCGTGAGGTTTCCACGCCGCCCCCGGACACGAACCCCCTGCTTGGGTTACGCGCGATACATCCCCCCCCCGTCCCCGTCCCCGTCCCCCCCCCCCTTTTCAGACGCCTCTCCCCTCGCGCGATTCGGTGTTCCGTTACTTACTACTCCGGGGACCGCTCAAGGTCAAGCGGCTCAGGTTTGGGCGAACTTTGCTCCACAAGGCAAAAAAAAAACAAACAAAAGTTTGGACGTGTACAAACACATCGCAGATGGGGGGGGGGTGGATGGAGGGCGGGTGAATGGGTGATGGTGGATGGGGGGGGTGGTGGTCGAGCATAGGGAAGTCTCATGTCGAGGGGAGCGATACTTTCCGCTGGGAAACTCCACTCCGCCAGAACGTCAGCGCGCTGCTTGCGTTCCTCCCAGACGTTTCTCTTTCTTTCGTTCTTCTCTTTCTTTCTTTCTTTCTTTCGCTCCTTTCGCTCCTTTCCCTGCTTTTTTTTTCCTTTCCCCGCCGTCTCTGTCTCTCTCTCTCTCTCTCTCTCTCTCGTGTCGCCGCGCTCCTCTCCACGAGTTCCCCTTTTATTTAAAAAAAAAAAGAACGAAAAAATCCCTTGTTCTCCCTCTTTCTCTCTCTACCGCTCTCTCTAAACCGCTCTCCTCTGTGCTTGTTAGCATTCAGCGGCGCCGCGAGTGTGCGCCTCTTCGCTCCAGTGCAGGAATGTGCAAACAACAACAACAACAACAACAACAACAACCAGCATCCAGGGCTTTAAAGCCATCCGGGCTGGACTCTCTCTTCCTTCCTCCCTCTCCCCCCCCCCCTCTCTCTCTCTCTCTCTTTTTCTCTCCTCTGTCTGCGGCCGCATCTTCCTCTCGGAGTGCTGACCCGGTGTTTTCCGCTGGAAAAGTAGCGTCCGTCTGGAAACAAGCGCCACCGTCTCGGAGAATCTGTAACTATAAATAGGTCTGGACTCCTGATTCTCCTCGGAATGTTCCGTTCGTCTGCTCCAGGCCTCGTCCTTCTATCCTCCATTATTTGTCTACCTTGTTGTTGTTTTCTTTTCCCGTCTTGTTGTTGTTTTGTTTTTTCCCTTTCTCTCTCTCTCTCTTTTTTTCTTTTTTTTTTTTTTTTTTTTACATTTTTTTCTTTTTTTTTATTTCCCTCCCCCTGACCCTCTGTTTCTATGGCCCCCTCATGTGGCCACTCTCTCTCTCTCTCTCTCTCTCTTTCTCGGCTGCCTATAGCGACCAGCTTCTCCCCGCCCATGAGAGGCGCCTCGTCTGATTGGCCGATCCCCGCAGAAGCACAGGAAGTTCAGGGTTTCTAATAACAACCCAGAGACACAGTTACCATAGAGACAAAGATAAGCCCCTCGTACTAAAAAAAAAAAAAAAAAAAAGTGGCTGCATGTCATCACAGAAGCCTGCAGAAAGCGACTGCTCCCTCCCTCCCTCTATCTCTCCCTCTCTCTCTCCATCACTCTCTCTATCACTCTCTCTTTTCCTTGCCAGTTCTCCCATTAGCAGCTGTTTAAACAGAGCAGCCTCACCAAGGTCAAAACACGAACCTTCTGAGCACTTAACGGGACTTTGGACGACTTTAACCAATGGGGTTTTGTGTGTGTGTGTGTGAGTGTGTGTGTGTGTGTTTTGTCTGTGTGTGTGTGTGTGTGTGTGTGTGTTGTAGAATGCTTTCGCTATGACTTAAAGGAAGCCTCTTCCAAAAGTCTGTGTTCATGCACGTGTGTGTGTGAGTGTGTGTGTGTGTGTGTGTGTGTGTGTGTGTGTGTGTGTGTGTGTACCAAGGCCATGTTAACATCGTCCACTGTGCCCGAGAAGGCCGAGGTTATTTGTGTGCGCTGAGCTAATGGGGAATGTAACGCTGATACCAGCGACTGCACGCTAATTGATTTCAGGCGCATTGTGCGAGAGCTGTGTAAAAGCCGGTCTCTCAGACCAAGAGCATTTCAAGGTCTGAGGCACACACACACACACACACACACACTCACACACACACTACTGGTTACCGAAAAAGGGGTTCTGGGGAGGGTGGGGGGGGGGGTGTGTGTGAAGTTTTGTAGCGTGCTGAGAAGCAGTCGTCGCGAGGACTTCCTGTTGATAGGAGCGCTGCGTTATCGTCTCGATAACGTCTCGGCCACTTCTCACACTTCTCCCCGAGTCGGGACCTCTCCTGCGCCCGCCTCGTTGTCAGCCTCGGGTCGTGAACAAACCCCCACCTCATCTCGGAGCCGCATTCACATTCAAACGGCATACAAATTCCTCCGGCTATTATATTCCACGATACGCTTGTCGGCGCGCGGTTCTGGCCCGGCTCCGGGCGCTGTGGTGGTGGTGGTCGGTGGTGGTGGGGGCGGGGCTTGTGGAGGTTGTGTTTAGGGTACGCGGTCACCGAGCGTGTCCGTTTGCTTCTTTTCAGGGATTTAATGCGGCTTTAGACTCCGGCACCCAGTCCGCCGGGGTGTATTTGCATTGTAGCAGACGGAGGGGGTGCGTTTTCCCCGGCGGACCCCAGCGGACGCGGCCCGGGTGAATTATGCGGACGTCTGTCACAGTTCAGAGAGGAAAAAGCGGATGAGCGGGAGGTCAAAAGCTCTTTTTATTCCGAGGCGCTGAAGTGAGGAACTTTTGTGCGCTCTAGATCCTCGGAACAGCACTCGGCGGCGTGTTCAAACCCCCCCCCCCCCCCCCCCCACCCCCCCCCCCCCCCCCCCACCCCACCCACACCACACACACAACACACACACACACACACACACAACACAGTGCACACACACACACGTGCACATCCCTCCGCCTCCGATAAATTAAACAGCAAAGCAAATCAGCGAGGTAGAAAATACACATGCTTGCTTGTAAATATGGAAGTTGTTGTTGTTGTTGTTGTTGTTGTTTGTTGTTGTTGTTGTTGCTTTTCAAGTCACATCACAGACATTAGCACATTTCTAATTTCCACTCTTTAGCTTTTTTTTTTTTGTTTGTTTTTTTTCCCCGGTCCCAAACGAGGCCATCCGTTGCAATCTCTCCGTCTCTTTCTTTCTATCTTTCTTTCTTTCTTTCTTTCTTTCTTTCTTTCTTTCTTTCTTTCTTTCTTTCTGTCATTCTTTCTCTGACCTTCACGTTTCTCTCCGTCCTTGTGATTAAGTATCTAGAAGGTGTGTGTGATGATGGAGGCCGCCTAATGAATGATAGACCCTTGACTGCTTTCCCTCTGGGAGACTTATTAACTGTCTCAGCTAGAGCCTCATACCCACACAAAGCCGTGTCATAAACCCCACTCTGTCATCACTCTCTCTCTCTCTCTCTCTCTCTCTCTCTCTCTCTCTTTCTCCTCGCTAGTCCACACTTCACTCTATTCGGCTGAAATGAAGCAGCGATGCCCTTCCGCTCCGTTCCAAAGGCGTCACACCGGCTGCGTAATTGGCGCAAAAAATGGCAGCGAGTCCGATTACATTCTTCCGTCCCGCCGTCATTTCTAAAAATGGATGTTCTCTGTTTTTGTTTTTTTTCTTTTTTATTCTCTCTCTCTTTTTTTTAATTTTTTAAATATTTCAGACTCGCCTCGAGCGACGATCTAACCACGACGCCTCGATGCCCTATCTATCCCCCCACCCCACACACACACACACACACACACACACACACACCACCCACACACACACAATCCGATCTGTAGACTTCCTAAGAACTTCTTTTTCAGGGAAAATAAATAAATAAATAAATCCCTTCAATTGATAAAACATCTGTTTCCGTGTCGAAAAACCCTCTCTGTCTGCGTCTCGGTCTTCCTGGCAGCGCCGAGGGGGAAAAACATGATGTAGCCTCCAAACATTCCGAGTTCCGAGTTTACTGCAAAGTCGAGCTTTTTTTTAAAAAAAAAAAAACAAACAGAAAAACAAACAAAAACATTTCATAAAGTCGCTTATGTTTCGTATAAAATGAGCAGCTGTGGGTTTTTAAGGGCCTTGATCGCGGGGCCCGGGGAGCGTCTGCTTGACATGGTTGGGGTTTGAGCTCACAACCTTCGAGTGAGACTCTGTGTGAGAAATCAAAACACCCTGTGTCATGTTGTTAGGGCAAACTGTAGTGGTGTCATGGCGCACACACACACACACACACACACACACCACAAACACACACACACACACACACACACACACACACACACACACACACTATAGGGTCAGAAGTATTAGGGCACGCTTTTTTTTAGGACAGCGAATGTGTTACAGCATGACTCCCGCATGACTCCACAAACTCCATCATGACATTTCCCATAAAATGACGTTGAAACAACGCGATCCTGACGCGTCCACAAAGTTCATAATTACACATTTGAAAGATGTCTGTATTTGTCCAATCTCTTATTTATTTATTTATTTATTTATTTATTTATTTATTTATTCCCCCCAAACATCCCCCCGTTCATAATTCCAAATTTGAAAGAATGTTTGTATTTGTCCATTTATTTATTTATTTATTTATTTATTTATTTATTTATTTATATTCCCCCCCAAACATCCCCCCGTTCATAATTCCAAATTTGAAAGATGTTTGTATTTGTCCAATCTTTTATTTATTTATTTATTTATTCCCCCCCAAACATCCCTCCATTCATATTTCCACATTTGAAAGATGTTTGTATTTGTCCAATCTTTTATTTATTTATTACTTACTTACTTATTTATTTATTACTTGTCCCCCCCCCCCCCGAACATCCTTCCCCCCATTCATAATTCCAAATTTGATAGATGTTTGTATTTGTCCAAGGCTTTTATTTATTTATTTGTTTATTATTTTCTTCGTACTTACTTGCATATTTCATCTATTTATTTATTTATTTATTTATTTAAACATTTATTCCCCCCCCCCCCCCCCCCCCCCCCCCCCCCCCCCCCCCCCCCCCCCCAGTTCATAATTCCAAATTTAAAAGATATAGTTTTGTATTTGTCCAAGGCGTCTACTTATTTTTATTTATTTATTTACTTACTTACTTATTTGTTTTATTTATATATATATTATTTATTTATTTTCCCCCCAAACACCCCCCCGTTCATAAATTCCAAATTTAAATTTAAATAAGTTTGTATTTGTCCAAGGCGTTTACTTATTTATTATTTATTTACTTACTTATTTGTTTATTTTATATATTTATTATTTATTTATTATCCCCCCGGAAACCCCCCCCCCCCCCCCCCACCACCCCCCCACCCTGTTCATAATTCCAAATTTAAAGGATATAGTTTGTATTTGTCCAAGGCGTTTTTATTTTTATTTATTATATATATTTTATATATATATATATATATATATATATATATATATATAGATTATAGATATATATTATATATATTATATATATATTATACCCCCCTGAACATTAAGGTGTAATGTGTAAGAGAGATGGTGTGTGTGTGTGTGTGTGTGTGTGTGTGGTGTGTGTGTGTGTGTGTGTGTGTGTGTGTGATATCGGAGATGTTTTATAACCGGCTGTAGAGTTTTATTATCACCGCTCTTTGTCCTTCTACTACCTGTGTGTGTTTTCTTCTTACTTTCATGCATCTCTGGTTGTGTTTAATGTCTCTCCCGCCGGTCTCTCACGGGACGCCGCGTCCTGATTGGCCGAGAAGCCCACCGAATATCCTTTTTCCGGAAGCTCAGGAGATTTCCAGTCTTTTCTATCCCCCGCCCACGCGCTCCCCCGTTGCATCATCGGTGTCATATTTCATTCGGAAGGCTTTCATTCTTGAGACGGCCGGAGTGCAATAAACAGCTGTATATTTTACCCGGTGCAGGGCCACGCTCTCGTCACTTTCCCTCGCTCTCTCACTCCTGTCACCTCTCTCTCTCTCTCTCTCTCTCTCTCTCCCTCTTTTTTCCGTGCACTTTTTCAACACCGATCCGAATCCAAAGTAGTATTGGAACGTTTCAGATTGATATTTCTCAACGCCAGGGCAACGTTTAAAACGTCGTTCCCATCCGGTGTCCAACGCTTTTAATTTTTTACGCCAGATTTCACGTCACGTCTCCGTTATTTATTCAGAGAGTGGAAATTCTTGCTGGTGGCGTTCCTCAAAGCCGCGCTACGTTTTCACCCCTTTAATGTGCAAATCAGCTCGCAAATCATAAACACACACTCACCCCCTCATCACACTCATTCCATCTCTCTCTCTCTCTCTCTCTCTCTCTCTTCAGCCCTCTTCAAGTTGGTGTTCTCGCCGAGTACCCCCCCCCCTTCACCCCCGTTCCGACCCGCCCCTTTCTGAACGGCCGCTCGTTTAGCCGCGCTCGGAGACGGCGACCCTCCTGTATCTCCTGAAAGAGAGACACCGCGGCGAAGCAATCCATTCACTCGCTGCGTTACGCGCCTCACGCCACTTATTAAACACTCAGCGAGGAGTGTGCGTGTGTGTGTGTGTGTGTGTGTGGGGGGGGGGTTTTCCTCGTCACCCCTCCGACCCATTGAATTAACCCAGTCTCACACTTATATGATGGGACGAGGGCTGTATAGGGAGGTGTGTGTGTGTGTGTGTGGGTATATATATATATATATATACGGTTGTACATTATATACATGTGCAACACAGTGATGTAACAGCATTGCATCACTAACTCCTGTTCCAGTATATTTGCATCAGCAACTTCCTAAGCGTGAAGGAAGTAAAAACACTCTCTCGCAGTTTTCTGCTAACAAGGTGCGAGTGGCGGCCGCGGGAACAAGACGAGCGCTTTTTGAGGACCGCACTTCCACCCGCACCACAGCCCCGACAAAAAAACGTACGCCATTCCGATGCAAGAGTTACGCAACGGCCCGTGTTAAAAATGGCGACCAGACTTTCTGACCATCACGGCAATAAAAACTCGTTTAGTAAAGCGCCGCCCCTTTTTCCCGATTCGGCACCTCGTCCGTGCGGATTCGCTATTCGCCGCTGTCGTTTAACAAATCCCAACAATTTCATGCCTGCGTAGAAAAACACCGTTTATGCTTTTCCAGTTAAATCCTTCTTTTTTTTTTTCCTCCCCTAAATGTGGTGCATTGTTTTGTTTGTTTTTTTTTAAACGATAATTTAAACGAAAATCTTCCTTCGTTATGACTGGCCGGGAATTGTTTGGTTTTGGGCTTTTATTTGAGAAATACGTAGCTATTTATTTATTTATTTACTTAAAAAAATGTATTCATGTAGAAATGTGGGTACTTTTTTTTTTTCGTCTAATAAACAGCAGATTGTACATTTAAAATAAATAAATAAATAAATCGTAAAAGTGGACAAAAATCGAAATTTTTGATGTCGCGATGTCAATAAAAACATTTAAAAAATTTTGCCCGGCCTGCAAATACAGCATTGTACATAATATCCGATTTATTTATTTATTTATTTATTCGTTTGTTTGTTTGTTTGTTTGTTTGTTTGTTTATTACATTACGGTAAATTATTCTCACGTTGCAGTATACCACCGCCCCCATTCTGTCTATATTTAAATATCGATTAAAAAAAAATCGCTATTTATTCTGCGATTAATCACCTAAAACAAACGAGCGGAATCTTCTCAAAATCCATTAACGCACGTTAGGAGTTCCAGCATCGCAAACCCCCGGATCCGACGCGTCACGGCGACGTCCCGCTCCCGCCCTGCTGTCACGCCGTTATCGGCATGAGCAAACTTTGGGTTTCTGGCAGTCGGCCGACCCCCCTGTGTTTACACAAGATAAGCGAGGAAAGAAAAAAAAAAAAGACGTCTGCATCGACGGCTAGACGGAGAGTGAGAGAGAGAGAGACACGTGAGGAGAGACCGTCCTCTGGCCGGAGATGCTCTGTTTGGAATGTGGAATTGTTCCCATTCAGCAAACACACACTCTGCCAGGCCTGGACGTGCGAGTGCTCCCTCGCGCTTTGTAGTGTTTTAACTCAATTATCGGAAGAAAAAACGGTCGTGACACGAGCGACAGGCCGCCCTGTCCCGTCAACTCGCCCCTCGCGCACGTGTGTGTGTGTGTGTGTGTGTTGTTTTTTTTAATCCGAGGCCGAAACAAATTCAATTGGAAATGTAATTTTGTTTGCGCGGCAGCTGATTAGTGCAGCAGTGTTTCACAGGGGACGCTTTACAGCGCCGTAATGGAACGACATGAATAAATTGTCATCTGACACAAAGATTAAGTACAGCACAGAGCTGTAAACACGGGCGTCGGGTTTCCGCTCGCCACACGCTCATGCTGTCACACCGCCGAGACCAGACGCGCAAATCTCCCTCCTCCAAAATCTTTTTTTTTTTGCGTGAAAAATGACGTGGAAAATGACGTGGAAAACGACGTGGAAAATTATGTGAAAATTACGTGAGAAATTACGTGAAAAATTACGTGGAAAATGAGAAATGACGTGAAAAATGACTTGAGAAATTACATGAGAAATGACGTGAAAATGACGTGAAAAATGACGTGAAAAATGACGTGAAAAATGACGTGAGAAATAACGTGAAAAATTACTTGAACAATTATGTGAAAAATGACGTGAAAAATGACGTGAAAAATGACGTGAAAAATTACTTGAACAATTATGTGAAAAATGAAGGGAAAAATAAAAATGACGTGAAAAATGAAAAAATTATGAAAATTATGTGAAAAATGAAAATGGGAAAAATAACGTGGAAAATGACGTGAAAAATGACGTGAAAAATGACGTGAAAAATTACGTGAAAAATTACTTGAACAATTATGTGAAAAATGAAGGGAAAAATAACGTGGAAAATGACGTGAAAAATGACGTGAAAAATTACGTGGAAAATGAAAAATGACTTGAGAAATGACGTGAAAAATGATGTGGAAAATGACGTGAAAAATGACGTGAGAAATGACGTGAGAAATAACGTGAAAAATTACTTGAACAATTATGTGAAAAATGACGTGAAAAATGACGTGAAAAATGACGTGAAAAATGACGTGAAAAATTACTTGAACAATTATGTGAAAAATGAAGGGAAAAATGACGTGGAAAATTACTTGAACAATTATGTGAAAAATGAAGGGAAAAATGACGTGGAAAATGATGTGAAAAATGATGTGAAAAATGACGTGAAAAATGACGTGGAAAATGATGTGAAAAATGACATGAAAAATTACGTGGAAAATGAAAAATGACATGAAAAATGACTTGAGAAATGACGTGAAAAATGATGTGGAAAATGACGTGAAAAATGACGTGAGAAATAACGTGAAAAATTACTTGAACAATTATGTGAAAAATGAAGGGAAAAATGACGTGAAATGAAAAATGAAAAATGACATGAAAAATGACTTGAGAAATGACGTGAAAAATGACGTGAGAAATGACGTGAGAAATAACGTGAAAAATTACTTGAACAATTATGTGAAAAATTGCGTGAAAAATGACGTGAACAATTATGTGGAAAATGACGTGGAAAATGACGTGAAAAGTCGGCGACGTTTGCACTTTGTTAGCGTGTTTAATGAAGTATTTCCTTTGTTGGGACATTTTGCAGTGTAATTAATAGATAATAGATCATTAATATAGACAGTTAATAGATGGATGTGCTGAGAGTAACTTTAGTAAATAAAACGCTAATAAGATCTTTATAGCTGCGATAAATCATTACTCAAGTGAATGTTTAAAAAGAGCGTTTTTAGTTTTAGTTTTACGGTGCATCTCTACTACACAGAGGGTTAAGGGCCTTGCTCAGGGGCCCCCAAAAATGACTGCGTGTACCCACAATTTTCCGATCAGTAACACACAGAGCCCAGGAATGAGGATTCATAGTCGCTGTGTTACGACTAATTATTATTCGTTTATAATAGAGTTCACATTTAGCAAAAAATAAATAAATAAACAAACAAACAAACAAATAAATAAATAACGTAAAATAGGACGGGGCTGGTTACAAAGTCTCGGGAACGGTGCGCGCTGATTTAAAAAAAGAAAGAAAGAAAGATTTTACAGTTTTAAGTTTAACCTTATACAAAAAACTTTTTTTATTATTATTATTATTATTATTATTATTATTATTGTTGTTGTTGATTCAATCTGTTGCACGGCGGCATTTGTCTTTTCGGACGGAAACCTCTCCGTTTCCGACACCGGAGACTCCTTTCGTTAAACCGAAACTGATTCGATTCACCGAACGAATCAACGATTCTTTTGAAAGGAATCGTTTGCGACACAGCGTTGGGAATCGTCTCCGTCTGATCCTCGCGTGCCGGGTTGCTAGGACGAAAGGTTTTTGTGATGTAAACGTAGTGAGATCAGCGTGTTGGTTAACTGGAAGGAAAAAAGAGAGAGAGGGAGAGAGAGAGGGAGAGAGAGAGAGAGAGAGAGGGAGAGGAGAGAGAGAGAGAGAGAGAGAGAGAGAGAGAGAGGAGAGAGAGAGAGGAGAGGAGAGAGGGAGGGGAGAGAATTGTTATCTCATGCTTTTGTTTGCCTGGTCATTCTGCAGCTGTGTCGGATTGTGCTGAGGTGTGTGTGTGTGTGTGTGTGTGTGTGTGTGTGTGTGTGTGTGTGTGTGTGTGTGTGTGTGTGTGTGAGCACACACACCTGGCGTCTCCTCTACCAGTAATCAGTACAGATTACAGTCTGCAATTAGTCTCTGAGCAGCTCCGTCTCGCTGTGCCAAGACCAGAGCACTTATCCCCCTCTAAAATCAGCCCTCGCTCGGCCCGGGACCGAATATGACAAGCGCAGGCGCGTCCCTCTGTCTGCACGAAACCAAAAAAAGACGGCGTGTAAGCGTCCTCGCGTCCCGGTCCGAGACGACCATGTCGGTCCTGAAACGTCTTATAGCTGCGTAATCTGTCCAGATCAAATAAAAGTATCCGGCGACGATAAAAACTCTCCCCAGCCGCCCGCCGCTGGCCCTCAAACGGAGACCAAGCTTCAGCGTTGCTAGGTAACTGTGTCGGAGGAGGATTGTGGGATTGTATAGCGCGCACACACACACACACACACACACACACACACACTCAGCACCATATAAACATCTCACACAGATTAGGCTCGCTTTAAGTGAGTCTCAGGTGATGATCCGCACCTGGCTTCGTCTCGAAAGAGAAAGTGTGTGTGTGTGTGTGTGTGTGTGTGTGTGTGTGTGTGTGTGTGATGTGTGTGTGTATCCATCTAATGTTTTGTCCTGATACCGAGGACTCTCTCGGCGCTCTCGGGTTTCATCGCCGAAGCTTTTCCGCTCGGAGATGTTACACTTTCCCCGTCTCGCTTTTCTCCAAACGGCTACACAAAGGTCTCATTATACTTTTACCCGGTGTCTGGCGTCCATACACAAAATGTACCAGTGTAGGTCGTAGTCACACACACACACACACACACACACACACACACACACGAGTTACCGGTACGGCGTTTTGTGAGGACATCAGGCACGTCCCGGGGAATCCGCCTTCCTTCGCCCGCTTATTAACTTACGGGTTCAGTGACATTTCCACCCGTATATACGACCTCCACCACACACACACACACACACACACACACACGTGCGCGTGTGCCGTGCCATTTGCATGCGATTTGCACGTTAAAAAAAAGCGCCAACGCGAGCGTTTACGGTTCAATCGCGTTCACCTCATAACTCGTGTGCAGCCGTTTAACCTTATCTGCTAATCAAAAGCACTGAATAGCATTTTAATTATACCATTCAACTGTGTGTGTGTGTGTGTGTGTGTGTGTGTGTGTGTGTGCGTGTGTGTGTGTGTGTGCGTAATGGTGTAATGCAGGCGATAGAATATTTCTGTTCTTAATAAGATAAATAGAGACCATTTTTTTTTTTTTTCCGTTTAAACACATTCGGGAATAAAAAACAACAAAAAAAACAAGCCAGCTTTAATGTGTTCTAGACGCAGAAGTGTGTGTGTGTGTGTGTGTGTGTGTGTGTGAGAGAGAGAGAGAGAATGGCCATTCAGCAAGCAGATGAATGACTGGAACGCGTCTCCCAGCATTCATTCCTCCGTGCTATTAGAGTGGTGTAAATGAGGTCGCTGGGCTTTTTGCGCCAGGCGTTTAAAAGACCTTTAGATTCCTTTCTCGTGGTTTATGGGGACGCGAGCGAGCTTTTACCTGGCCGAGGCCGAGACCTCATAACGATGCGTACTGGATCGTGTGTAAGAAGGGTGAAGATTGTTACCGGGAGACGAGGGTCTCGCTCGTGTGTGTGTGTGTGTGTGTGTGTGTGTGTGTGTGTGTGTGTGTGATTAGCGGAGGACACGGTAAAGCCTGTGCTCGCGCTCGGCGGCGGGATTCGGCGGGACAGGAGGCGGCATTATCAGTGGTGCGTGAACGAGCGCTCCTGATCCAGCAGCACTGATTAAAGATTAAGACTCCACTCAGCGAGCTCATCTCGCCGGATTTCTCCCCGGATCGCCTCCACGCCGTCACGCCTCGCAGGCACGAGGACCCGCAATCGCCTTTCCGCCGCTATACCAGTCTCGTCCGCGCGCCACGCTTATCGCCCTTCGCGGCCGCGCTCAGGACCGCTAGTGCCGCGCTCATACGTTCATCGTCCACACTCGTATTCCAGAGACGTTTATCTAAAACCACCGCCTTTAACGCCACACGCTTCACCCAGCATTCTTTATTTTATACAACATATCCGTCCGTCCATCCATCCATCCATCCATCCATCCATCCATCCATCCAACTGTTTATTCATACTCCCATAGATCTGCTTATTTATCCATCCATGTAGGCATCTGTCCATACACCCAGCCCACTAATCAGTTTTTTCATCCATCTATCCATCTGTTTATTCATTCATCTATCCATTCATGTGTCCAGCCATCTATCTGTGGATTTATCCATTTATTGATGCATCTATTCATGCACGTATCCATCCATCTGTTTGTTTATCAATCCATCCATCCATCCATCTGTTTATTTATCCATCTATTCATTCATACATATATCCATCCATTTGTTTATTTATCCATCCATTCATCCATCCATCCATCCATCTAGATGTTTATTTTTCCACCCATCTATGCATGCCTGTATCCATCCATCTGTTTGTTTATCAATCCATCCATCCATCCATCTGTTTATTTATCCATTCATTCATCCATCCATCTGTTTATTTATCCATCTATTCATTCATACATATATCCATCCCTTTGTTTATTTATCCATCCATTCATCCATCCATCCATCCATCCATCTAGATGTTTATTTTTCCACCCGTCTGTTTATTCATCTATGCATGCATGTATCCATCCATCTGTTTTTTTTATCAATCCATCCATCCATCTATCCATCTGTTTATTTATCCACCCATTCATCCATCCATCTGTTTACTCATCTTTGCATGCACATATCCCTGCATCCATCTGTTTATTTATCCATCCATTCATCCATCCATCTGTTTATTCATGCATCTATCCATGCATGTATCCATCCATCCTTACATCCACCTGTTTATTCATTCATCTAACCATTCATGTGTCCAGCCAACTGTCTGTGGAATTATCCATCCATCCATTTATTCATGCATCTATGCATGCATGTACCTACCCATCTGTTTGTTTATCAATCCATCCATCCATCCATCCATCCATCCATCCATCTGTTTATTCATCTTTGCATGAATGTATCCCTGCATCCATCTGTTTATTTATCCATCCATTCATCCAGCCCTCTGTTTGTTCATGCATCTATCCATGCATGTATCCATCCATCCATCCTTACATGCACCTGTTATTTATCCACCAATGAATCCATCCATCCATCCATGTACCTATTTATTCATCCATTTATCCTTCTGTTTATCCGTCTGTTTATCCCTCCATCCATGCATGTGTGTGTATTCCACTGCAGCAATGCAGTTCCATGTTGGATTTTCTTGGACGAGCTTTAAGCCGGACGGGTCGTCCTGGGGGGGTTTGGTAGGTGTGTGTGTGTGGGGGGGGGGCGTAGTTACACGCCGCCTTCCTGCCAAAATTGTCACTGTTGACGTTGGGATGTTATTTGTTTACCCTGGTGTTTACTGTATAAACAGGGTACAAGCAGTGTGACATAAATACAGTTCTTCACTTCCAAGCCAAAGCCTGGTCACGGACACGACGTGCATAAACATTGTCCAGCTCAGTGACGTATTTTATTGTATCGATTAGCACATTCCCGCTATTAGCTTGCTCGCGGATTTTACACGACGAGGCGCTCGTTCGTCCCCCGGCTCGTCTCCACACCGGAACGTCGCTCGCAGTTTACATGTTCGCGGGAAATCATTCACAAAAAAAATCCATTCACTCACTGATGAATCGAGCGAGTGCCTTAATTTTCATTAAGTGCAACAAACCCCGCCCCCTTCCCCCCCTCACCCCCCGCCACCCCCCCCCTTTCCCTCTATCCGCCTTGAGGGGGCGTAACGTAACATGGATTCAGATCCTAAGCGGGGTTTCCCTCAACAGTGAATTATGCGTCTCCTGGGTTCTCTTTTCATGCATCCGTCCCACCGGTGTGTGTCTTTGTGTGTGTGTGTGTGTGTGTGTGTGTGCAAGTGTATCAGAGCTTCTTAAAACACAAACACACACACACACACACACACACTTTGGCGTCTTTCCTGGAGATCAGTTTGGCTGCACCTCTGCAACCCGGGATTACATTAGTTTTTATTCTCATGCACGGCTGCCTAGGTGTATTAGCCGAGCCGTGGCCGAGCGGCGGCATTCACGGGAAAGCGGGCAGGCTTGTACTCGGGGGCATAAAAAAAAAAAAAAAAAAAAAAAGTGATAAAGCTGTTGGATTTCACATCACACTTTGCTCACTGACCTTCAGTGAAATGTTAGAGCTTAGCCTGGTCCAGCTGCCGGGGTGGAGAGTGGGGGTGGGGGGGTGAGGGAGAGGGAGAGGGAGTGGGGGGGGGGGGTGTTGGGGTTGAGCCTGTCTCAATCTCCGAATCAGAGAGCTTGTTTACAACAAAGAAAAAAAACAACAACAAAAAAAAAAACACAGGGTCGGATTTGTGAGCGAACAGAAATGTCGGAACAAAAGCGCATGTTACACTCGCAGCCCAGCACAACTACGATATCCGATACCCATATCACAACCCCCCCCCCCCCCCCAGCCCCCCCCCCCCCCCCCCCCCCCCCAACCCCAACTCAACACGGCTTTCAGATTCGCCTCGTTTAAACTCTTCTGATTGGTTCCTAGAACAGGAAGGCGATCGACCAATTAAACGTCACAAAAAGTCCTGAATCATTAAAATGTGCTACATGAAATAAATATTGTTATATAAATTCACTTAAATAAGGGGTACGGTGGTTTAGTGGTTAGCACGTTCGCCTCACACCGCCAGGGTCCGGGGTTCGATTCCCGTCTCGGCCATGTGTGTGTGGAGTTTGTGCATGTTCTCCCCGTGCCTCAGGGGGTTTTTTTCTCCGGGTTCTCCGGTTTCCTCCCCCGGTCCAAAAACATGCACGGTAGGTTGATTGGCAAAATTGGAAAATTGTCCCTAGTGTATGAATGTGTGTGTGTGTGTGTGTGTGTGTGTGTGTGTGTGATGGGTTGGCATATTCCATCCAGGGTGTATCCTGCCTTAATGCCCATAGACACCTGAGATAGACACAGACTCCCCGTGACCCGAGGGAAGATCGGATAAAGCGCTAGAAGAATGAATGATAAATAAATATAATACGCTCGGTGCAGCGTAAAAAGAAACAGCACATGTAATCGGTGATCCGCCACTAGAGGGCGCTCTCGTGATCGCCGGTCCATAAACGATCAAATAATCGGACGACCTCTAACGATGACCAGGAGACGTTTACTAGACGGAATTGTCGGGGAGGGAGGACTGCTTTAAGGTCTTTCAGAAGGTCGTGGGTTCGAGTCCCTGGTATCACCACCCGTGAGTCCATGAGCCAGGCCCTTTGTTAACCCCCTGTGCTCCAGGGGGCGCCGTATCCAAAGACAAGCCAGGATATTTATCCTGCGATCAGTGACATCACATATGGCAATCATGCCATTCCTGTCACTTTATACCTGCGGGCCCTCTCGCTCGTCCCTTACGCCCACACACACGAGGTCACGTACATGAGGTCAGGTGATATGTTATACAGTGTGTGACCTCACCTTGCAGCCCGTGGAGGTGTGTGTGTGTGTGTGTGTGTGTGATTATCATCCCGCCGCAGCGAGAGACGGGAGGCCGGAAAACGCGCAGCCAGGAAAGAAACCATTAACGGCAGTTCCTCCTTTTTTTTTTTTCAATTTGTACCACTTTGCGCCTCGATAAAAAATGACGGCGGAACGAAGATACGAAGAGCGGGGGGGGTGGGGGGGGTAGTGAGGGGGTAATAACTCAAACCCCGCCGAAAAAATAATACGCTTAATACGGTGTCAAAGAGCGGTGGGAACGAGGACAAATGGCGGCGCTCCCCTGGGGTTCGCGGGGCGGAAGAATTAAGGAAGCCTGTCACCCCGCCCAATCCGCCCCCCCACACACACACACACACCCCACGCCGGCCTGCCCTACGTCGCCATGGAAACGGACGCCCGGGCGCCTCTGGGTAACCGTGGTGACACAGTTTGCCGCGGCAGCCGAGCCCGCACCTCCTCTCCTAGGCAAACAGCGAGCCTGGAAGAGAAGAGAGAGAGAGAGAGAGCGGAGAGAGAGAGAGAGAGAGAACCTGCATCCCAGAAACAAACAGTAAACGGAGATTAAAGGGGGGAAGTAAATAAAATAAAATCAACAAAATAAAGGGATACTGTCGCGTATCTGTGTAATCAACTCGCAGCATATAATCTGCTTTGCCGTATCCGTGCGATTTCCCGACCTCGTCTTTCCTTAATCCACGACAGCGCGGGTTCCAGAGGAGAGCGGAAGATTAGTGGGAGATTAATAGTAATAAATAAATAAATAAATAAATAAATAAATGAATCGGTTCGGAGGACGCGGTCCGGAAAATCCGCATCAGGAAGATTAGAGACGCGCTGACCTGCTGGTATCCCGTTCATTAGCGTCCGTTCGCCAGGAACAAAGAGCGTCCGCGTCTCCGTAAAACTTTCACAGCGTAGGTTAGAGGAAATACACAGAAGGTCATAAAGGCACTGAAAACACAGAGAGATGGATGGATGGATGGATGGATGGAGGGATGGATGGGAGGGAGGGTGGGTGGGTGGATGGGTGGACGGATGGATGGATAGACAAGTTTAAAAGCAAGAGCCTGTCAGAGTGACAAGATATAGACAGACAGACAGACAAAAAGGGCAAGAAGCACACTGAGAGATAGACAAAGACAGATAGAGAGAGAGAGAGAGAGAAAAGGGTAGACAGAGGCGGAGAGTTTAAAAGAAATGGACAGGTAGAGGCACATAAAGGCCAAGGAAAGAAGGAAGGAAGGAAGGAACAAGAGAGTGAATGAATGAAAGAGAGAACGAGAGAAAGAGGAAGATAGAGGGAGAGAAAGAGAGAGACAGAATAGCGAAGACAAAGGCAGAGAGGCCAAGGAAGGTAGGAAGGAAGGAGCTAAGAGAATGGAGAAAGAGACGGAAAGAGAGAGAGAGACATTAAAGAAGAACGTGTACAGTGAGTGCATAGGGAGGAATATGGATGAGAGAGATCGAGAGAAAGAGGAAGATTGAGGGGGGAGAGAGAGATAGAAAGAGAGAGAGAGAGAGAGAGTAGCGAAGACAGAGGCGGAGAGTTTAAAAGAAATGGACAGAGATGGAAAGAGAGAGAAAGAGAGAAAGAGAGATATTAAAGAAGAACGTGTAGAGTGAGTGAATGAGAGAAAGAGAAAGATAGAGGGAGAGAGATAGAGAAAGAGGGAGAGAGAGTCCATTTGTTTGCTTGCTTTGGCAATAATGTCACACGGAACATTCATACCAATAAAGCAGTGCTGCTGAGTCGGCAAAAACGCAGGAGATGGAATGAGACAAGGGGAAAGAGTGAAAGACAGACGGTGAGAGAGAGGGAGAGAGAGAGACGACTTGGGTGCATGTTTTGATGGGGCTGTATTTGGAGACAGTGAGCTGTGGATGTGTGTGTGTGTGTGTGTGTGTGTGGGGGGGGAGGGGGGGGGGGATTGGGATTAGTGCTGGGAGAGGGCAGGTTTCTGGCCTGATTAAATACACTTTAGCGGATTAATGGAAAGACAGATCGTAAATCATCTCTGCACACACATCCCGCCAACATACAGCTGTGGAAACTCCTACTCAACCCCACAGATCTGAGAGAGAGAGAGAGAGAGAGAGAGAGAGAGAGGACAGCACAAAGAGTGCACTGACCGTGTCTCTGTATTCCCAGGACGTAACGATTTCCTTTCCTTTCTGATCACTGATTATAGTTATTTAATCATTCCGGAACCATTTCACTCCTTTATCTGTTCCAAGATCTGTTCCGACAAGCTCTCTCTCTCTCTCTCTCTCTCTCTCTCTCTCTCTCTCTATATATATATATATATATATATATATATATATATATATATATATATATATATCAAAGTTATTAAAAACGTGTCAACGCAAATTGACTTTAACGGCGCTAATGTTATTAACGTGTTTATAACGCAGCGTGCGTTACTACGTGAGCGATCTGCTCCTTCACTCTGCGTCGTGTTGTGCGAACGAACGACAACCCGAACAAAAGAAGAAACGAATAAATAAACGTTCAGCGCATCCACTCACACTTCCTAAATTTCCCCCCGAATTACGCCCCCTATCTGCGCATTCACAACAGGTACGATCTCCTCACTATATTAGCGTATATTACCGTACGGAACCTTACGCAAGCGCATCGCATTCCCAAATCCGTATTACTGCAATAAAGCGCATTTTTACTGAACGCAATAAAGCGCTTCCGTATAACCTAAACACCGTATCACCAGTTTATATGGAAAAAAGCAACCGGAACACAATTCTTAAAGGAGCCACGTCCCATATTTTACTCTTCAAACCAACAATAAACAAATAACATTGTAATTAACAAGAAATTACTATTCAAATAATAATTTCCAGTGTAAAATAAATATTAAAATAATCAATAATGTTATTAAAGGGAGAGAATTTTGAGAGAAATGTATAGAATTATAACATCTGGTTTACAGTTTATATATATATATATATATATATATATATATATATATATATATATATATATATATATATTATATATATATATAACATGTATATATATATAATGGTCCTGGTGACCTTCACTGATCGCCTCAAGGTCGTCCAGCGGCGCTCTTAAAGCTCGCGTCCCACTCGAAAACATCTGGAACTGCTCAGCGCACGTCAAACCCACAGCACATCAAATGTACTTGTTGCAGGTTTTTTCCGGCCCGGGCAGAACTGCACTCGCGCTCTCGGGACGGACTCGCACGCGAATCGTCTTTTTGACACGTATAGGAAGCGGTAGAGACAAGCTCCGGATTTAATAAGACACGTTTGATACACGTCAGGACAATGGAGCGATAGGCGATAGGCGTCGGGGGCTCGCGTTGCGTCCGGACGAGATATTAAAGCGTCTCCCGGCGATGAATGAAGGATGACGAATGAATAAATGATGTCGTGGGTTAAAAATGGACCACCGAAACAAATGTTGGATCAGAGGCAGAAATGCCTGCGAGGGTCGGCCCCTCTTCCTGCGCATGACCTCCTGCGTCAGCATGCGAGTGAATTAGGCCACGCCCAGGCCGTTTAATATCTTGTCGGTAGAATGTGGGGTCGTCGACGTCGCACGACACGAGGTAGTGACTATGGACCCCGGGAAAATCTCCGCCTCTGACATCACGGCGCACTCGTCGCACGAGTATCTCAGGCATGTGACATGTGACACCCTGGTAAAGGACGCAGGTTTGGTGCAGGCCACGCCCTCTGGCAGGTAAACACGAGGCGGATGAGTCGAGGCATGCTGAGGAGGCTGGGAAACAAAACAAAACAAAAAAAGCTGAGGAACGCTGGAGAGGACAGCGGGAACGACGGGACCCCATGAGAACCTCCACAGACCAGGTACCCAGCGTTCTCCTCCTCCGCGGCTCCCTCGGCGTTCCTCTCCGGGCTGTGAAGAGATCGCAGCGCAGCCTCCAGGTTTGCGTCACTCCGCATTCCTCCGAGCGCTTCTTCCGAGTTCAGCGCAGGCGGCGACACGTGTTCAGCCTGCTCTCTACCGCCAGAGTTTACTCGTCAGGCAGGAAAACCGACGTGGAAAACAGCGTTAAAAAAACAGAACGCGAGCGTTTTCTTTTTCCGAATCGCTCCCGGGGCGGCGCGCGACGCGTAACGTCATGCAGATTATATCATATATATATATATATATATATATATATATATACGTGTGTATGTATGACACCGCACTGCTACTGCGTATTCTTCATTCTGATTGGCCGGTTCGGTAACGCACTCGTTCAACAATACGTAAAAAAAGTAATGTAATGCAATGTAATGTAACGTTAACTTACATAACGTAATGTACATTTCGCTAATGTACATAACCGTTAACATTAATGTAACATAATGTGACGCAGTGTAACGTGCATAATGTAATGTAACGTCAATGTATATCACCTTCATGTGCATTAACGTTAATGTAATGTAACGTAACGTCAATGTATATCATGTGCCTTTAATGTAATGTAACATGTATATCACGTTAATGTAATGTAACATGTAACGTTCATGTGCATTAACGTTAATGTAATGTAACGTCAATGTATATCACCTTCATGTGCATTAACGTTAATGTAATGTAACGTCAATGTATATCACCTTCATGTGCATTAACGTTAATGTAATGTAACGTCAATGTATATCACGTTCATGTGCATTAACGTTAATGCAATGTAACGTCAATGTATATCACGTTCATGTGCATTAACGTTAATGTAATGTAACGTCAATGTATATCACCTTCATGTTCATGTGCATTAACGTTAATGTAATGTAACGTCAATGTATATCACCTTCATGTTCATGTGCATTAACGTTAATGTAATGTAACACCTTCATGTCAATTAATGTATATGTATATCACGTTCATGTGCATTAACGTTAATGTAATGTAACGTCAATGTATATCACCTTCATGTGCATTAACGTTAATGTAATGTAACGTCAATGTATATCACCTTCATGTGCATTAACGTTAATGCGTCAATGTAACGTCAATGTATATCACGTGCATTAACGTTAATGTAATGTAACGTCAATGTATATCACGTTCATGTGCATTAACGTTAATGTAATGTAACGTCAATGTATATCACCTTCATGTGCATTAACGTTAATGTAATGTAACGTCAATGTATATCACCTTCATGTGCATTAACGTTAATGTAATGTAACGTCAATGTATATCACGTTCATGTGCATTAACGTTAATGCAATGTAATGTCGCGTAAACATAACGTAATCGTAACATAAATGTACGTAGTGTAACTTTCTGTTAACGTGCGCTAATGTTAATGTGATGTAACGTCACGTAAACATAACGGAAAGGTAGCGTAAATGCACGTTTGTTTCACATAAAAACCGATGTTTGCACGTAAACGCATGTAAACCGACATCTTTGTCGCAAATGTCTGTAAATGTTTTGTTTCCCATAAAAAATGCGTTTTCACGTCAATGCACGTACATATAGTAATGTAACGTTAACGTATATTGCGTTAATGCACATTTCGTTAATGTAACGTCGTGCAACGTAAACCTAACATAAATGCGCGTCACATGTGATGTACATAAAGCATAATGTAAACGTAACCTAAATGCAATTGTTTGTCGCACCTAAAAACGCGTGTAAACCGACATCTTAACACTTTGTCTCGCCATCTTCTTGCCACGCGGTTTTCTTACGTTACAAACAAAAACAATTGTTTTTTCCGTATGTCGGCGATCTTTTGAGATCTCTTGCTCCGGCAGGTTATAAAGACATGCTCGCTGAAAGTCCTCGGTTTTTCTTTAACGCTTGTCAATAGATCTTAAACGGCTGAGAAAGTCCTAAGCGGGGATTCGGCATCCGAAAGCGGAAGGACGGGCGAATCGATGGATTCGGTAAATGTCACGGCGAGGAATAAAAGGGCCGGACCCGCGATGAACATGCAGTTGTTTCTGTAAATATCGCCCTCGTGTAAATACGCCGCCGACTCGCTTCCTTCGTTTCAGACTCGCCTCTCGCTCGGGATCTCGCACGCCTCAGCTGCCAATGGATTTAACTCCAAAAGTGTGTTAATTAATATCCTGATAATCATCTCCCCCCCCAAAATCCCCTCCCCCCCCCCCAAAACCCCCCCCCAAAAATCCCCCCTCCCCCCACTTCCCACACACACACAGACCTCAGACTTCACCACAAACAAATGTTTTGGGGAGACAGATGGTGTTTGGGCTGCTAACATAACGTCACGCTTAATTATCCGCTCTCCAATCCGGTGCGCTCCCGTGTGCTGGCCGGCGCCGGGCCTTTCCCGCGCCATATACAGGCTGTCGGTGGCCGCTTTATACGCCGAATTAAGCGGCGGTAAATAACGTCGCGTCCTGCAGTCACCGCACCTCTGTTTGTTCGGGCACTTTTGAAGGCAGTCAAAGTTCCACCGCTGCTAAATACAGTACTCGGTTTGTGGAGGTGTTATATGGTTCGGGGGGGGGCAAACTTTTTTGCTCATGGGCCACATTGATTTTTAAAATCGGACCGGATGCATGCATATCAAAAGTTAACATATAGAAAAGCATTAATGTCTCACCGCGCCTGGTGGAACATTGGGGAATTACAGGACAAGGTTAAAATGAATGCAGTCATATTCATTCATTCATTCATTCATTCATCTTCTAGCGCTTTATCCGATCTTCCCTCGGGTCACGGGGAGTCTGTGTCTATCTCAGGCGTCTATGGGCATTAAGGCAGGATACACCCTGGATGGAATGCCAACCCATCACACACACACCACACACACACAACACATTCATACACTATGGATAATTTTCCAAGGTGCCAATCAACCTAACGTGCATGTTTTTGGACCGGGGGAGGAAACCGGAGAACCCGGAGAAAAACCCCCCTGAGACACGGGGAGAACATGCACAAACTCCACACACACATGGCCGAGACGGGACTCGAACCCGGACCCTGGAGGTGTGAGGCGAACGTGCTAACCACTAAACCACCGTGCCTGAAGAAAGTGCTGAAGATGTGTTTGGTCGCAAATAATAATAATAATAATAATAATAATAATAACAACAACAACAACAACAATATATACGATTACACTCTGTTATTACCGAGCCACGTGCACTGAAACACCTCCTTGAAGCACTTGTCTTTTTTTCATGCACTTGATACCCCCCCCTCTCTCTCTCTCTCTTTCTCTCTCATGCGCTCTCTCGATCCATCACGGAGAAGATGAAAGGAGATGTCGGTAATGGCACGGCTCCGGCCACCGTCCCGCTTCCTCCTTCGGCGCCGCCGTCTCCGCCCTTCTTAACGAGCGAGAGAGAGAGAGAGAGAGAGAGAGCTCGATTTCCGATTGAGCCTCATCACCTACATTAACACCGGAACACACACCACACACACACACACACACCACACACACACACACACACACACACACACACACAGTATGCATGGTCCTTATAAGCACCATTGCAAAAAAACATCAAAGGGGGGCAGAGCCAAGCATCATCAGCGTGCGACGCCCCCCCCCCCCCCCCCCTCCCCCCCCCTCCCACTTCAGAGAGGGAAATTTGGTCAAGAATGATGCGTGAAGTCTCTCGGAATGCAGTCGGCAGTAAATTAAGCCCAAACAGAGCCCCGTGTCGCCATAGCAACGGCACAATTAAATTACTTTCCTGTCAGTTGTAATATAATGTTCGGTGCAGAGACTCATGGGAACGCAGCTCCCCACCCGCAGGCGCAGCTACATCAGCGCGCCTCGCCGGGGAACGATGCAGCGCATTGATTTTGCGCATGAGCGATTCCGCTGTTTGCGTTTCGCGCGCCGGTCTCGCCGTAACCAAGCCGAATAAACTTTGTTTTTGTTTTTTCTTGTTGTTGTTGTTGTTTTTTGCCTGCTCTGTAAATTACCGGAGCTTTTAAGAAGAGAAAAAAAAATACGTAAGAAGAGAAACGTTTTACAGATTGCCGGCTCGGTTTCGGGGGTTCGGAGAGCGAGCGACGCGCCTTCAATAGAGAATCCATGTTTTTGAAAGTACGCCCTTTGTGAAGCGTTTATTTATTTATTTATTTATTTATTTAGACTCTTTTAACGAGAAAAACAGAAACGAGTGCGTTACGGATAACCGTTGGGGGTTTTTTTCCCCGTGCAGGGTTTAGAAGGTCCCCCGGCTCTCCCTGCTGTCGTATTCCTGGCACGCCACGGGCTGCCGATTGGATCGAATTCGTCGTCGCAGATAGACCCCGTCCCCCCCCCCCGTCCCCCCGTCCCCCGAGGACTCGGACGCGTCTCACAGAAATGTATCTCAGTGATAACGCCGATAAAAACGTGCCCGCGGATTTTATAGGCGTCACTTTAAGGCCGGAGTCGCTCCTGCTGATCGGCAAACAATTAGCGGATGTTCCCGCGAGCTGTTCCTTTCCATTCGCACGGACTCGCGAAGTCGACGCTGCGCATGGGCGGTTAAACAAAGTAAACGTGGGGATGAAAAAAAGACGAGTGCAAAAACGAGTAATTGTGCTAGTCGTAAAGTAGACGAGAGATAGAAGATCCCATACGGGAAAGGAGAAATCGGAATCCAACTTAATTAATGCGGTATAATGGTAATAAAACACTTGCTGTTATTGCTTCCTTTCTATCTGTCCATCTGTCTATCCATCTGTCCGTGTGTCCATCTATTTGTATGTCTGTCTGACTGTCTTTCCATCTATCCATCTGTCTATCCATCTATACATCTGTTTGTATGTCTGGTGTCCGTCTATTTTTATGTCTGTCTGTCTGTCTTTTTATTTGTCTGTCTATCTGTCCGTCCATCTGTTTTTATGACTGTCTGCCTGTCCAACTATCTGTCTGTCTATCCATCTGTCCGTCTGTTTGTTTGTCTGTCTGTCTGGT
>JACRUU010000015.1:13479013-13486513 GCA_030449085.1 Kryptopterus vitreolus
CCCCTTTCTTTAATATACAGCACGATGGTGATTTGGGATCAAGCCCAGATGTTCACTAGCATGTTGGTAATCCAGCTGTTGATGAGCACAGACAGATGTTAATAAGAGAAGATTAAGTGATCTTCTCCTCCCGCTTTGGACTGTTCGGGACGTTCCGTCTGGGGGGGGCGGGGTTAGGGTTAGGGGGGGCTACTGTGAGTCACCCAGGCTGCATGTGCTGACACTGCGCCCTGACCCGATCAATACAGCACTCTGCTCTCATCCTCCTCTCCGTCTCTCTCATCCTCCTCTCCCTCTCTCTCATCATCCTCCCTCATCCTCATCCGCCTCTCTCTCATCCTCATCCTCCTCTCCCTCTCTCATCCTCATCCTCCTCTCCCTCTCTCATCCTCATCCACCTCTCCCTCTCTCATCCTCCCCTTCCCTCTCTCATCCTCCTCTCCTCTCTCTCATCCTCCTCTCCCTCTCTCATCTCATCCTCCTCTCTCTCATCCTCATCCACCTCTCCCTCTCTCATCCTCCCCTTCCTCTCTCATCCTCCTCTCCGTCTCTCTCATCCTCCTCTCCCTCTCTCATCCTCATCCCCCTCTCCCTCTCTCATCCTCATCCACCTCTCCCTCTCTCATCCTCCCCTCCCTCTCTCATCCTCCTCTCCGTCTCTCTCATCCTCCTCTCCCTCTCTCTCTCATCCTCCCCTCCCTCTCTCTCATCCTCATCCCTCATCCTCATCCTCCTCTCTCTCATCCTCATCCCCCTCTCCCTCTCTCATCCTCATCCACCTCTCCCTCTCTCATCCTCCCCTCTCCCTCTCTCATCCTCATCCCCCTCTCCCTCTCTCATCCTCATCCTCCTCTCCCTCTCTCATCCTCATCCACCTCTCCCTCTCTCATCCTCATCCCCCTCTCCCTCTCTCATCCTCATCCTCCTCTCCCGTCTCTCTCTCTCTCGCATCCTCCCCTCCCTCTCTCTCATCCTCATCCTCCTCTCCTCTCTCATCCTCATCCACCTCTCCCTCTCTCATCCTCCCCTTCCTCTCTCATCCTCCTCTCCGTCTCTCTCATCCTCCTCTCCCTCTCTCTCTCATCCTCCCCTCCCTCTCTCATCCTCTCTCCTCTCTCTCATCCTCCTCTCCCTCTCTCTCATCCTCCTCTCTCTCTCTCTCCATCCTCATCCACCTCTCCCTCTCTCATCCTCATCCACCTCTCCCTCTCTCATCCTCCTCTCCCTCTCTCATCCTCCTCTCCCTCTCTCATCCTCATCCTCCTTTCCCTCAGATATCCTCATCCGCATCCTCCTCTCCCTCTCTCATCCTCATCCTCCTCTCCCTCTCTCATCCTCCTCTCCCTCTCTCATCCTCATCCTCCTCTCCCTCTCTCATCCTCATCCTCATCCTCCTCTCCCTCATCCTTCTCCACATCTCCCTCAGCATCCTCTCCCTCCTCCACGTATCCCTTTCTTATCCTCCTCTCTCTCATCCTCATCCTCCTCTCCCTTCTTCTCTTCTTCCTGCTTCTTCCCCCTCTCTCTCCATCTTTTCCTCTCACTTTTCCCACTCTCCTCCTTTTCCTCCGATGCAGAGTGTAACGGGGGGAGAAAAGAGCGCAGGGAGGGTGTAGCTTTTGGAAATGACGACATATTTTTTTAGTCATGTGACCTGCCTTTTCCCAGCCTCATATATATATATATATATATATACAACTCTAAAACTGTGTGTGTCTATAACACACCAGTAGTTTCTTTACTGTACATTTAGTTCCCTTGTCTCACACACACACACACACACACACACACACATGTTTATTCTCGGGGCGGAAGTGACCAGGGCTCGCTGCCTCCGCACCCAAAGCGCCTTTTCTTTTATTTTTATCTTTTTGTCATGGGGATTCGGAGCGCATTAGCTCAGCAGAACCAGCGCCAGCGTGTCATTAGGCTGGTCTTTTACAGACCCTGTACTCAGCATTATTACTGTTTCACCCCCCCCCCACACACACACACACACACACACACACGCGCGCTGAAATAACCCAGAGAGAGTTACGCAATGCCGAGGTCATTTGGGCAACGGCACGTCCTCTGCGATATTTTTATCTGTCAGTTTCAAGCTAAAAAAAAAAAAAACCCTCGAGCCGTACAGTGTATAAAAGCCTAACACACACACACACACACACACACACACACACACACACACACACACTGTTCCGCGAGTCAGGGACTTGAGTCAGAATCCGGAACGAGGAAGCGGTTCAGGGCGGCTCTGGGCCGTATGCTGAGTTCGTGGGGGAGGCCATATTGCTTTGGTATAATCGCAGCATGCGGCGAGTGTGTCAGAACAAACATGATTCATGTACGCCAAGCGAGACCGCGGAGGATCGCGAGTGTGTGATTTAGAGGGACTGTAGCTCAGTGGGACTCGATCTGGCTGCCCCGTGTTACGCGCACACACACACACACACACACACACACAACACACACACACACACACACGTGCGCTCGAGCTCGCTCAGGCTGACTCGAGGCACAGGCCTTGTCTCCGTTTATCATGTCATTGATTTCGCGCGTTCCCGTCCCCGCATTGAAAAGGGGAATCCTCTTTAATTAGGATTACGTTCCACAGGTAATTAAATATCACCCTTTTATTCCTTCCTTCCTTCCTTCCTTCCTTCTCTCTCTCTCTCTCAAAATAACGCCAACCTTTTTTTTCGTAAACGGTTTTACGAACTATTCCCGAAATCGCATCCGGATCATCAGGCTCTGCTTTTCGTCTCCAGCATGGAGGAAACGAGTGATCCAGTGGGCCATATATAAATAAATGAAAATAGAAATAAAATGTAAAAATATATAAATAAAATAAAGTAAAAACAAAAAATCTCCATAAAAGAATAAAGTGTTTTGTGTATAATGTGTAAAGTGACCAGTGGCCAATGTAAAGTGTCCAGTGTAAAGTGTCCATTGTAATGTGTTCCAGTGTGTAAAGTGTCCAGTTTCCAGTGTAAAGTGTTCGTGTGTAATGTAGTATTCAGTGTAAAGAGTCCAGTGTAAAGTGTTCAGTGTAAAGTGCCTAGTGTAAAGTATCCCCTGTAAAGTGTCCAGTGTAAAGTGTCCAGTGTAAAGTGTTCGGTAAATAGAAGTGTCCAGTGTAAGTGACCAGTGTAAAGTGTCCAGTAAAGTGTCCAGTGTAAAGTGTCAAGTGTAAAGTGTAGTGTAAAGTGTCCGGTGTAAAGTGTTCGGTGTAAAGTGTTCAGTGTAAAGTGCCTAGTGTAAAGTATACCCTGTAAAGTGTCCAGTGTAAAGTGTTCGGTGTAAAGTGTTCGGTGTAAAGTGCCTAGTGTAAAGTATCCGGTGTAAAGTGTTCGGTGTAAAGTGTTCAGTGTAAAGTGTTCGGTGTAAAGTGTTCGGTGTAAAGTGTTCGGTGTAAAGTGTAAAGTGCCTAGTGTAAAGTGTTCGTATAGTGTAAAGTGCCTAGTGTAACTGTAAAGTGCCAAGTGTAAAGAGTCCAGTGTAAAGTGTTTGGTGTAAAGTGTCCAGTGTAAAATATCTGGTGTAAAGTGCCTAGTGTAAAGTGTTCTTTGTAAAGCATTCGGTGTTAAGTATCCAGTGTAAAGTGCCTAGTGTAAAGTATCCAGTGTAAAGTGTTTGGTGTGAAGTGTTTGGTGTAAAGTGTCTAGTGTAAAGTATCATGCATAAAGTATCCTGTGTAAAGTATCGGGTGTTAAGTATCCAGTGTAAAGAGCCCAGTGTAAAGTATCCAGTCTAAAGTGCCTAGTGTTTATTTTGCCCAGTGTAAAGTATCCAATGTAAAGTGCCCTGTAAAGTATCCTGTGTAAAGTACCAGTGGAAAGTATCCAGTAGTGTAAAGTGAGTCCTAGTGTAAAGTATCTAGTGTAAAGTATCCTAGTGTAAAGTATCCTAGTGTAAAGTGTAGTTTAAAGTATCTAGTGTAAAGTATCTAGTGTAAAGTATCTAGTGTAAAGTGTCAGTGTAAAGTAGTGTCCTAGTGTAAAGTGCCTAGTGTAAAGTGTCCAGTGTAAGTGCAAAGTGCCTAGTGTAAAGTGACCAGTGTAAAGTATCTGTGTAAAGTATCTAGTGTAAAGTATCTAGTGTAAAGTGCCTAGTTTAAAGTATCCAGTGTAAAGTGCCTAGTGTAAAGTATCTAGTGTAAAGTGCCTAGTGTAAAGTGTCCAGTGTAAAGTATCCAGTGTAAAGTGTGTGTAAAGTGCCTAGTGTAAAGTATCCAGTGTAAAGTATCCAGTAAAGTATCCAGTGTAAAGTATCTAGTGTAAAGTGCCTAGTTTAAAGTATCCAGTGTAAAGTGCCTAGTGTAAAGTGCCTAGTGTAAAGTATCTAGTGTAAAGTGCCTAGTGTAAAGTATCTAGTGTAAAGTATCTAGTGTAAAGTGCCTAGTTTAAAGTATCTAGTGTAAAGTGCCTAGTGTAAAGTGTCCAGTGTAAAGTATCCAGTAAAGTGTAAAGTATCCAGTGTAAAGTATCCAGTAAAGTGCCTAGTTTAAAGTATCTAGTGTAAAGTGCCTAGTTTAAAGTATGTAAAGTGCTAGTGTAAAGTGCCTAGTTTAAAGTATCTAGTGTAAAGTATCTAGTGTAAAGTGTCCTAGTTTAAAGTATCTAGTGTAAAGTGCCTAGTTTAAAGTATCTAGTGTAAAGTGCCAGGGCTTGTATTCCGTTCAACAAAATAGTAGTGCGTCACAATTTCTGAATTTCACCTGCGTTTGTGTGACATCATGAGTGTTTTACAGAACAAACAGTAAACAGTAAACAGACCCCCCCCCCACCCCAGTTATCTGGACCGGGTCGACTCACTCCGCTTAGCGCCCGGCCGGCCGGGAGGGCTCCATGGCGCGGCGTTATTTCACACCGCCTGATTTATCCCCGCCGCGCTCGGGTGACTCGCTTATAGATCGCTTTTCCGAGGCCGCCGTAATGAACTTAATTTAGGGAATCAGCGCTCTGTCCAATTGATCTGATGGATCGCCGGCCGCAGCGCCATAGCATCGTCACGCCGCGCTTTTCTTACCCCTGATATCCGCGGACGATCCTTATAGAAACACTTTGTACACACAAAAAAAACAAAACAACCTTTATGTTTATTTTTGTTGTGCATTATTATTTATTTATTTATTTTGCATCAAAGCGGACGCCACCTCAGGAGGAGTCTTCCGAGCTCCGGAATGAATGATAGTTCTACCAAGACTATCAAACAGCCTTTATACACTCCTCCATCGCCTGTTGCCTTGGAAACCAGTGTAATCCATGTATTTCTCCCTCTCTCCCTCTCTCCCCCCCCCCATCCCCCCCCCCCCCCCCTCCCCCCCCCCCCCCCCCCCCCCCCCCCCACCGCCCCCCCTCTGATTGGAGACTCTATTGACTCGTGCCATTGAGCCGGCCTTCAGACCCACACAGCAGCTGTCAGGAGATGAAAATAAATAAGAGGGAAAGTGCTCTAAAACCTATTGATTTTTCCTGATTACTGAACGTTTGGAAATTTAGACCAGCGCAGCCTCTTCCGTGGGAGGCGAATGGGAATCATCCGACGCTCCGGATGTCTGTAATATCATACGCTCCTGGGACGGCCGTGTCCTTGCTTCAGGGTTTGCTGTGTTTTTTTCTTTTTTCCCCCTTTTCTTTAAAAAAAAACAAAACAAAAAAAAAGCCTCACCCAGATCAATTCCTTATAGACGACAAACTCAAGGGAAAAAGGAAAATGTTCCCGCGTTTTCTTTTTGTCCGCCGATTTATGATCCTCCGCTAATTACAATTGATTGTCTTTGTTTAATCCCGATTCGTTTTCACCCCCCGAAACCGCGGAGAGATAAAAAGGCATGTGCCATGCTATCCCTCTCTCTCTCTCTCCCTCTCTCTCTCTCTCTAAAAGATAATCCCTCTCTCTCTCTCTCTCTAAAAGATAATCCCTCCTTTTTGCACTTCACATCAGATCCCCTTATTTATTTATTTATTTATTTATTTATTTTTATTCGTCATATAAGCATGTTTATCTGTCTGTCTTTCTGTCTGTGTTTGTCTGTTTATCTTTCTGTCTGTATTTCTGTCTGTTTATCTGTCTGTCTGTGTTTGTCTGTTTATCTGTCTGTCTTTATCTGTCTGTCTGCCTCTCTTTCTGTCTGTTTATCTGTCTGTCTGTCTGTCTGTGTATCTGTCTGTCTGTCTTTCTGTCTGTTTATCTGTCTGTCTGTGTTTGTCTGTTTATCTGTCTGTCTGTCTGTCTGTCTATCTATCTGGTTATCTGTCTGTCTGTGTTTGTCTGTTTATCTGTCTGTCTTTCTGTTTGTTTACCTGTCTGTCTTTATCTGTCTGTCTGTGTTTGTCTATTTATCTGTCTGTCTGTCTGTCTTTCTGTCTGTTTATCTGTCTGTCTTTAATTGTCTGTCTGTCTGTCTTTCTTTCCATCTGTTTATCTGTCTGTCTGTCTTTTGTCTGTCTTCCTGTCTGTGTTTGTTTTATCTGTCTGTCTTTATCTGTCTTTCTTTCCATCTGTTTATCTGTCTGTCTGTCTGTCTGTCTGTGTTTTATCTGTCTGATCTTCTGGTTTCTGTCTGTCTGTCTGTCTGTGTTTGTCTGTTTGTCTGTCTGTCTTTATCTGTCTGTCTGTCTTTCTTTCCATCTGTTTATCTGTCTGTCTGTGTTTGTCTGTTTATCTGTCTGTCTGTCTTTCTTTCTGTCTGTTTATCTGTCTGTCTGTGTTTTTCTGTTCATCTGTCTGTCTTTCCACCAGTTTATCTATCCGTTGGAGAATTCCGTACCCCGTGCATGTCCTCCTCCTCCTCCTCCTCGTCCTCCTCTTCATCCGTACAGTGTGTTTTAGGATTGAGTTGCATGGCGTCGGGTTCTCGTGTGCATTAAGTGCTTTAGAAGGGGCTGATGGGAAGTTGACAGATTAATTAGGCGGACGGTGCGAGTGCCACCTAAAAATACATGCTTTTTTTTTTACACACGCTTCTCTCTGGCTAAAAGCGATGTAATATTAAGTGCTGTCTAAGCTTATCATGAAGGGGATTTATTTATTTATTTATTTTCTATCTTACGCTTCAGATTATACGAAAACGCCTTGGGAAATTTCCCACAGCACGTCAAAGCCTAAATATAGTACTTTTCCATAAAGGAATTATATTTAATCAACGTTTAAAAAAAAACCTAGCTTTTTTTATTTTTAAATCCTCGTTTTTAATCATTCTTCCAATCCCGTGTTTTTTTTTTGTTGTTGTTGTTGTTTGTTTTTGTTTTTGTTTTTGTTTTTTTTTTTTCTTCCCCTCGCACAATCAGCGCGTCTGTGATCGATAAAGCGCATCAGATTTCGCATTGTCGTCCTCGCGGGGTCGTCATTACAGCAGCACTTTCTCTCCACTCTCTCCTCCTCTCCTCCTCTCCTCCTCTCCTCCTCTCCTCAGATCACATCCGCAAAAAAAAATCTGTCTTTCAAGTGCATCGTCTCCGGCTGCTTTTAGAAAGCGCTGATTGTGTAAAAAAAGAA
>JACRUU010000015.1:13491513-13529013 GCA_030449085.1 Kryptopterus vitreolus
CTGACCTGATACGGATCTGGTACTGACCTGATACTGATCCAGTATTATACACATACTGACCTGATACAGATCTGGTACTGACCTGATACTGATCCAGTATTATACACATACTGACCTGATACGGATCTGGTACTGACCTGATACTGATCCAGTATTATACACATACTGACCTGATACGGATCCAGTATTATACACATACTGACCTGATACAGATCTGGTACTGACATGATACTGGATCCAGTATTATACACATACTGACCTGATACAGATCTGGTACTGACATGATACGGATCCAGTATTATACACATACTGACCTGATACAGATCTGGTACTGACATGATACTGATCCAGTATTATACACATACTGACCTGATACAGATCTGGTACTGACCTGATACTGATCCAGTATTATACACATACTGACCTGATACGGATCTGGTACTGACCTGATACTGATCCAGTATTATACACATACTGACCTGATACGGATCCAGTATTATACACATACTGACCTGATACAGATCTGGTACTGACATGATACTGATCCAGTATTATACACATACTGACCTGATACAGATCTGGTACTGACATGATACTGATCCAGTATTATACACATACTGACCTGATACGGATCCAGATTATACACATACTGACCTGATACAGATCTGGTACTGACATGATACTGATCCAGTATTATACACATACTGACCTGATACGGATCCAGTATTATACACATACTGACCTGATACAGATCTGGTACTGACATGATACTGATCCAGTATTATACACATACTGACCTGATACGGATCTGGTACTGACCTGATACTGACCTGATATGGATCTGGTACTGACCTGATATTGACCTGATACAGATCTGGTACTGACCTGATACTGGCCCAGCATTATACACATACTGACCTGATACGGATCTGGTACTGAACAGATACTAAATGGATCTGATAGTGACTCTGACTTTGATCTAATACTGACCTGACACTGATTTCGGCCGGTCGTGTTTGGGCCCATTGTGTTTGGGCCGGTCGTGTTTGGACTGGTTGTTTTTGGTCCAGTTGTGTTTGTTCCAGTCGTGTTTAGGCCGGTCGTGTTCGCGCCGGTCGTGTTTGGTTCAGTCGTGTTTGGGCCGGTCGTGTTTGGTTCAGTCGTGTTTGGGCCGGTCGTGTTCGGGCCCGTCGTGTTTGGACGCGTTGTGTTCGGGCCCGTCGTGTTTGGACGCGTCATGTTCGGCTGTGTTCGGGCCGGGCGTATTTGGACCGGTCGTGTTTGGACCGGTTGTGTTTGGACCGGTCGTGTTTGGACCGGTTGTGTTTGGACCGGTCGTGTTTGGACCGGGTATATTTGGACCGGTCGTGTTTGGGCTGCTCCCGGCCCGCCATCACTCGAGCTTTTGGGTGAGAAAATGGGAGCGTAAATGCAATTAGAAAAGCCGGCTGTTTCATCCAGTGGGCAGGCAGCCATCGTGGCATCCCGGGTTCTGGGTACTGATCCAACTCCGCAAGGGAAAAAAAGAGAGAGAGAGAGAGGGAGAGGGAGAGAGGGAGAGATTGATTATAAAGGAGGACGTGTAAGACAGGCCCAGGCAGATCCACATTCCTTAACACGCTAACCATCCGGAATGAGAGAGAGAGAGAGAGAGAGAGAGAGAGCAGGTAAAACATCTGGCGCTCCGAGTCGCCCTGCACACGTTTGCCCTTGCGTGGTTACGAGCGTGATGGTCGCCAGGGCAACAGGCACGCCTCCATGGTAACGCGTCGCGCCGGAGACAGGTGCAGTTGCATCACGAGGCTATTTGTTGCCTGGCAAAAGGACAGGCCATTAGCGCGGGAGAGAAATACGCCATCGCCCTGGCAACACGCGACTCTCCATGGCAACGCCGCACGGCTTCCAGCCTATTTTTGGGAGTTTCTTTCTCTCTCCCTCTCCCTCTCTCTCTCCATCTCTCTCTCTCTCTCTCTCTCTTTTTCCCCCCTCTGTACCTGCCTTTGTCCATCTTTACGAAGACGCACGGGCGCGTGAATGATCCGAGATGACAAGCGGAGGTCCGGTAGCTGGAGGAGATTCCTTTTAAATGGAAGTTGTTGTTGTTGTTGTTGTTGTTGTTTTTTTTTTTGCGGATTGGAGAAAGAAAACGAGAAAGAAAAAAGCAGCGCTCTGTGTGTGTGTGTGTGTGTGTGTGTGTGTGTGTGTGTGTGTATGTGTGTGTGTGTTTGTGTGTGTGTGTTTCACAGAACTCTCGCCTCGGTCCTCTAGGCTACACACACACACACACACACACACACACACACACACACACACACACACACACACCAAGTACAACCCATTCACTGTGTGTGTGTGTGTGTGTGTGTGTGTGTGTGTGTGTGTGTGTGTGTGGTGTGTGTGTGTGTGTATGTGTGTGTGTGTGTGTGTGTGTGTGTGTGTGTGTTGTGTGTGTGTGTTTGTGTGTGTGTGTGTGTGTGTGTATAGGTGTGTGTGTGTGTGTGTGTATAGGTGTGTGTGTGTGTTAAAGGTTGTAAAGGAAACATCCTTCTTCAGCTTTCTCATACAATCCATACTCTTCTCTTTTCCTCTCTTCTCCTCTCTTCTTTTCTCTTCTTTTCTATTCTATTGTTCTTTTCTCCTCTCTTCTCCTCTCTTCTCCTCTCCTCTCCTCTCTTCTCTTCTTTTCTTTTCTCTTCTTTCTCCTCTCCTCTCTTCTCGTCTCTTCTCTTCTTTTCTTTTCTCTTCTTTCTCCTCTCCTCTCTTCTCGTCTCTTCTCTTCTTTTATTTTCTCTTCACCTCCTAATCTCTTCTCCTCATCTCTCCTGTTTTCTTTTTTCTTCTGCTCTCTTTTCTTCTCTTCTCTTCTGTTCTCTTCATTTCATCTCTTCTCTTCTCTTTTTTTCTCCTCTCTTTTCTCTTCTGATCTTTTCTCTTCTGATCTTTTCTGTTCTTCTTTTCTGTTCTTCTTTTCTATTCTATTCAATTCTTTTCTCTTCTTTTCTCTACTCCTCTTAATCTTTTCTCTTTCATCTCTCCACTTTTCTCTTCTCTTCTCTTATTTTGTATTCTCTTCTCTTTTTTTCTCGTATATTCTTTTCTTTTCTTCTCCTCTCTTTTCCTCTCTTCTCTTCTTGGTTCTCTTTTCTTCTCTTTCATTCTCCTCTCTTTTCCTCTCTTCTCTTCTTGGTCTTTTCTTCTCTTTTCTTTTCTTCCCCTCTCTAATCTCTTCTCCTCGTCTCTCCCGTTTTCTTTTCTCTTCTTTTCACTTCTCTCCTTTTTTCCGTTTTCTCTCTTCCCGCTTTGTTTTTTCTCCCCCTTTTTTTCTCTTCTGTTCTTGTCTCGCCTCACCTTTTCTCTTCCCTCCTTCACACCGCTCTCCATTTCTCTAATTTTTTTCCCTTCTTGCCTCATTTCGTCTCTTCTCGTTCTTTCCTCGCCTTTCCTCTTCTCTTTCTTTCTTCTCCTCGTCTCCACGCGTTCATTCTTTCCTGTTTCTCCTCTGATGTTCAATCTCTTCTCTTCTCTCCTTTTTTTCTTTCCTCCGCTCGCCTCAATCTCTCCTCGTTCCCTTTTCCATTCTCTCATCCTCTCCTCTCTTTTGCCAAATCCTTTCTTTTTCCATTGTATCATCTCTTCACCCCCCCCCCCCCCCCGTCCGGCCGCTTCACCCCTCTGCACCTTTCCCCCCCCCCCCCCTTACTCCCCCCCCCCCCCCCCCTCCGTCCTTTTCCTTCATTGCTTTATTCTCTTCCCTGCTCTCCCTCCTTTTCCTAGTAAAGGACACGTCTCCTACCTCAGCGCTTCGGCATGTGCGGAGCAGCGATCTCTCGGCCCCGATCACATTTCACGCCGCTGTAAAGGCTGAAAGGAGCACTTTCTTTTATACCTCCGCTTTCCTGCCTCTGCCCAATCAATAGGGATTTCTGCGTTTAGCATTGACGGAATGAAAGTGTGGATCGCTCTTTTCCTCTGATAAACCCGGGAGCGATATTATTCCTTCTGTGAGGCGTATTAGAGCGAGAGAGAGAGGGAGAGAGAGAGAGGGAGAGAGAGACATGTAACGGCTCTTTAACGGCGAGCGAGTCGAAGCGCGTCTCTGTAGATTTATTGTTCTTTGGGGCTTTTTTTTTGTTCTTTTGGAAGTTTGTCAACAGCCGGCACATGGAAAAAAAAACAACTCCTGCCGCTTTTAAAGGGGAAAAATTAAATAAAATAAAAACCCCGGAGCACGGTGGCTTAGTGGTTAACACGTTCGCCTCACACCACCAGGGTCCGGGTTCGAGTCCCGTCTCGGCCATGTGTGTGTGGAGTTTGTGCATGTTCTCCCCGTGCCTCAAGGAGGTTTTTCTCCGGGTTCTCCGGTTTCCTCCGGGTCCAAAAACATGCACGGTAGGTTGATTGGCACCTTGGAAAATTGTCCCTAGTGTATAAATGTGTGTGTGTGTGTGTGTGTGTGTGTGTGTCCTGCGATGGGTTGGCATTCCATCCAGGGTGTATCCTGCCTTAATGCCCATAGACGCCTGAGATAGACACAGACTCCCCGTGACCCGAGGGAAGATCGGATAAAGCGCTAGAAGATGAATGAATGAAAAACCCCGGAATGATTTACAGATTTACTCTTTCATTGTATTTCTATTGTATTTCTACCCACAATGCTGTGTGACGACAACGATGCAGCGGCGCTTTAGTCTTTACGCTTCTCCTCCCCTACACTACTTTAGGACTAAGGGCCGTTCTCAAGGGCCCATGAGTGGCACCTCGGAGTGGCCATGCCCAGTCCTTTCTCACAACTCTCTGACTCTTTTTATTTGACTCTTTATTTGACTCTCTGGCCGACTCTTCATTTGAATCTGTCTAACTCGTTTTTTTATTTGACTCTTTATTTGACTCTCTGTCCGACTCTTCATTTGAATCCGTTTAACTCGTTTTTTTATTTGACTCTCTGGCCGACTCTTTATTCGAATTGGTCTGACTCTTTTTTTATTTGACTCTTTATTTGACTCTTTATTTGACTCTCTGTCCGACTCTTTATTCGAATCTGTCTGACTCTTTTTTTTATTTGACTCTTTATTTGACTCTCTGTCCGACTCTTTATTTGAATCTGTCTAACTCTTTTTATTTGACTCTTGATTATTTGACTCTTTATTTGACTCTCTGTCCAACTCTTTATTCGAATCTGTCTGACTCTTTTTTATTTGACTCTTTATTTGACTCTCTGTCCGACTCTTTATTCGAATCTGTCTGACTCTTTTTTTTATTTGACTCTTTATTTGACTCTCTGTCCGACTCTTTATTTGAATCTGTCTAACTCTTTTTATTTGACTCTTTATTTGACTCTCTGTCCAACTCTTTATTCGAATCTGCCTGACTCTTTTTTTATTTGACTCTCTGTCTGACTCTTTTTTTCGAATCTGTCTGACTCTTTTTTTTTTTTTTTGACTCTTTATTTGACTCTCTGGCCGACTCTTTATTTGAATCTGTCTGACTTTTTTTTTTTATTATTTGACTCTCTGACCGACTCTATTTGAATCTGTCTCTCTTTTTTATTTGACTCTTTATTTCACTCTCTGTCCGACTCTGACTCTTGTTTTCTATGTCTTTATCGTACTCTTTTTGACTCTTTATATTACTGTTTGATTCTCTCTCTCTCTCTGTCTCTGTCTCTCTTTCTTTCAGACTCTTTATCTGACCTTCTGTTAGACTCTTTATTCAACTCTGTCTGATTCTTTGACTCTTTATTCAACTCTTTATCTGACTCTGTATCTCTCTCTCTCTCTGACTCTTTATCTGGCTCTCTGTCTCACTGTATCTGACTCCTTATTCAACTCTGTCTGATTCTTTGACTCTTTATTCAACTATTTATCTGACTTTATCCCTCTCTCTAGAGAGAGAGAGAGATACAGAGATAGGAAGACAGAGAGAGAGATGGAGAGAAAGTCAGAGAGGGAGAGACAGAGAGACAGAGATAGAAAGACAGATAGAGAGAGACAGTGATAGAAAGACAGAGAGAGAGAGATGGAGAGAGAGAGAGAGAGAGAGAGAGAGATAGAGAGAAAGAACGGCGTTTTGCACAATTTCTGTGATTTGGGATAAGAATCCGGAATAAGCTTGTTTTGTTTTGTTTTGTTTTGTTTGTTGTTGTTGTTGTTGTTTATTTATTTGTAAAGTATTTCTTGCTTGTTGCTGTGTGGAATGCGTGTGTTTCCACACACACACACACACACACACACACACACACAGTTAAGAATAGCTGGGCGTCGACCCACAACCCAGCGCGACTGCTGCCAGTGGCACATGTGGTTTAGATGAAGAAGCAGAAGCGCGGTGCAGAAGTATGTGCCCCCCTCTCGCGTCCACAACGCTCTTTGTTTTTTTGTTTAAACAAGTCGCGTTTCTTATTTACACCCTCCGGGGCCCCGAGCGGGACTCGTACGGGCACCAAACCCACGACTCCCCCCCCTCCCCCCTCATGACCCCTTTCATGTTTCCGTCCTTTAAACGTGTAAACATGTTGGGAAAAAAACAAACAACAAAACAACAACAACCAACGCAGAGCCTATTCGCTTATACGGAGAGAGTGCGAGTGCAATAAAAGGCTGTTTTACATTATTTATTTATGTATGTATGTATTTATTTATTTATTTAATAAATTAAAGCTATAAATAAAAGGCTGATTAAAAGATATAGAGGAAGAAGAAAAAGAAATGGCGACTCGTCTATGGCGAGGCATGCGGTGTCCATGGCAACGCATACCGTACATGTAACCTGACACCAAGCATATGTGGAGCGCCGAGGGTACAAACTTTGTGTGTGTGTGTGTGTGTGTGTGTGTGTGTGTGTGTGTGTGTGTGTGTGAGAGAATGAAAGAGAAAATCAGTGTGCATTTCAAATGGGGGGGTAAATAAATAAATAAATAAATAGCCCCTAATTGTAGCTAATAAATAATAAAGCACTAACGACGCCAGGACAGGAAGCGGCGAGTGGCGGAATGCGAAAGTTGAAGATGTTTTAGTTGCTAGGCGACCGGTATGCTAATCAAGTTGTTCGTTTTAATCACTCTCGGTGAAAGGAAAGAGAAAAAACGAGAGAGAGAGAGAGAGAGAGAGAGAGAGTGCAGAAAAAAGAGAGAGAGAGAGATCAGAAACCTGTCGTTCTGATGAAGTATGATTAAAGCATCCGCCGAGTGCCGGTCATTGGGCGAGGGGAGGATCGGGGCGCGGCAGGGGTCAGAGATCCAAGGCGGATTCGAGGCGGATCCGAGTCGGGAAGGGGGGGGGCGAGGTGCGTTTTGAAATGCGGCGTGTAAACAAACACACTCGACGCCGAGCGCCTCTGCTGCCTCTGTTTGCTCTAATTCTCAATTAACTAATATACTCTAAGAAGATTAAAAAGGAGAACAGACGCCGAGAGGAACGTTATCTGCTCCGGCTGCTTCAGCTGCCAATGAGATACCGAGGCAGAGAGAGGCAGAGAGAGAGAGAGAGAGAGAGGTAAATACACACTTATCTCAGAAGCAGGAAGTCGGAACAGAGAATTACCTCGTTTGTGACCTCCGTCCATCCCAGATACACAGCAAGGCGGGAAAAACACGCTGTAGCTGTGAGGAGTCGTTTGTATTTACATCCTCTGTTATATTATATATCTGTCTGTCTGTCTGTCTGTCTGTCTGTCTGTCTGTCTGACCGACATCTCGGTCTCTGTCTGAATAGTTATCTGTCTCACTTGCAGACTCTCTCTGTCTGACTCTATATCTGTCAGACTCTGTGCCTGACTCTGTGTCTGACTCTTTAGCTGACTCTGTGTCTGACTCTTTATCTGTCTGTCTTACTGACTCTCGGGTTTGACACTTTATCTGAATCTCTGTCTGACTCTTCATCCGTCTCTCTGCATGACTCTATATCTATCTGACTCTTTAGCGGAAGCTCTGACTCTTTATCTGTCTGTCTGACTCTCTCTCGGGTTTGACGCTCTATCTGACTCTTCGTCTGACTCTCTGACTCTTCATACGACTCTCTGCCGGACTCTATATCTGTCTGACTCTTTAGTTGACGCTCTGTCTGACTCCTTATCTGTCTGTCTGAATCTCACTCGGGTTTGACACTCTATCTGACTCTTCATCCGACTCTATGACTCTTTATCCGACTCTCTACCTGACTCTATATCTGTCTGTCTTACTGACTCTCGGGTTTGACACTTTATCTGAATCTCTGTCTGACTCTTCATCCGTCTCTCTGCATGACTCTATATCTATCTGACTCTTTAGCGGAAGCTCTGACTCTTTATCTGTCTGTCTGACTCTCTCTCGGGTTTGACGCTCTATCTGACTCTTCGTCTGACTCTCTGACTCTTCATACGACTCTCTGCCGGACTCTATATCTGTCTGACTCTTTAGTTGACGCTCTGTCTGACTCCTTATCTGTCTGTCTGAATCTCACTCGGGTTTGACACTCTATCTGACTCTTCATCCGACTCTATGACTCTTTATCCGACTCTCTACCTGACTCTATATCTGTCTGACTCTTTAGTTGACGCTCTGTCTGACTCCTTATCTGTCTGTCTGAATCTCACTTGGGTTTGACACTCTATCTGACTCTTCATCCGACTCTATGACTCTTTATCCGACTCTCTGCCTGACTCTATATATGTCTGACTCTTTAGCTGACGCTCTGTCTGACTTTTTATCTGTCTGTCTGAATCTCTCTCGGGTTTGACACTCTATCTGACTCTTCATCTGACTCTCTGACTCTTTATCCGACTCCTTCTGAATAGTTATCTGTCTGTCTGACTCTCTGTCTGATGTTTCAACTGACTCTTTGAGTCTGCCTGTTTGTTTGACTCTTTATCTCACTTGCAGACTCATTTTCCAACTCTCTGTATCCGACTCTATATCCACATTACATGTAATCTGACTCTTTATCTGACTCTCTGTCTGAATAGCTATCTGTCTGTCTGACTCTCTGTCAGACATTTCAACTGACTCTTTTTGCCTCTTTGTCTGACTCTTTGTCTTGTGTTTGACTATTTATCTCACTTGCGGACTCTTTATACTACTCTCTGTCTGACTCTATATCTACCTGACACATTATCTTGACTCTTTAGCTGACTGTCTGTCTGCCGCTTATCTGTCTCCCTGACTCTCCCTGACTCTCTGACACTTTATCTGACTCTCTGTCTGACTATATCTATCAGCCCCTTTATCTGACTCTTTAGTTGACTCTCTGTCTGACTCTTTATCTATCTGCCTGACTCTCTCTCTCTCTCTCTCTCTCTCTCTCTCTCTCTCTGTCGCTCTGACTCTTTATCTGACTCTTTCTGCCTTACACTTAATGACTGATTTATCTGTCTTTACGTGCCTGTCTGACTCGGAGGTTGAGGCGGTCGCCCTGACTCCTGACTCCTGACTCCTGACTCTGCAGTGACTTAGGGAACATTTTATTACACAAATCTCCGCTTAAATCTTTTCCCTTTAATATAATTATATTCTTCAGGTTGTTTTTTTTTTTTATAAAATAAATATAATATAAAATAAATATAAAAATAAATATAAAATAAAAATGCATAAATAAGTGCGCTTTACATCATTGATTTTATATATATATATATAAGATATAAAACTTATTTAATTTAATATCAAAAATAATATAAAAAATAATATCAAAATATCAAAAATTATATCAAAAATAATATAAAAAATATAAAAAATAATTTAATTTAATATAAAAAATAATATAAAAATATAAAAAGTAATATAAAAAATAGAATGTTTATAAAAACATCAGAGAAAATCGTTTGTCCTCCTAAATTTTTTTATCTGTAAATATAAACAGCTTTGTATGTTTGTATTTAATTTAATGTTATTGGTTTGAAATGGGTGTGTGTGTGTGTGTGTGTGTGTGTGTGTGTGTGTGTGTGAGCGTTTACTCGCCTCCAATGTCCCTCAAAGCATCACCGCTTGGTGTAATTCTATTATGTGGGTCAGAGAAATCAGAGCGAGCGAAAGGAAATGACCTGACACTAATGGCTTCTCATTTCACATTCACATGATTTCTTTTTTTTTTTTTCCTCTCCCTTTTTTTTTTTTTTTTTCCTTCCCTTCTTTATTTTTTGCCTTTTTTTTTAATCAGCTCCCGTTATTTTTCTGCTGTGTGAAATATTGATGCCGGTTCTCTTTGTCAAGTTGCGCGAAAATAATCCCGCCGTTAAAGTTTCCTGTAAAACCCTGTGAGGATGGGAGGATGAGGAGAAGGGGAGGAGGAGGAGGAGGAGAAGGAGGATGGGAGGAGGAGGAGTCTGTTTCCATGGCGACGGTCAGGACTACCATCTCACGTCACTCAGTATCGAAGAACCAGAGCGAATCTTTAAATAGATGCGATAGATTTCAGTGACCTGGAGCTTCATTTTATATATATGTGTGTGTGTGTGTGTGTGTGTGTGTGTGTGTGTGTGTGTGTGTGTGTGTGTGTGTGTGTGTGTAAAAAGAAAAAATCCTTTCCTGGTCTGACTCTTTATCTGACTCAGGCTGACTCTTCTTGCTCTGACACTTTATCTGATTCTTAGTCTGACTCTTTCCTGGTTTGAATCTTTATCTGATTACCAGTCTGACTCTTTCCTGGTTTGAATCTTTATCTGACTCCCACTCTGCCTCTTTCTTGGTATGACTCTTTATCTGATTCCCAGTCTGACTCTTTCCTGGTTTGAATCTTTATCTGATTACCAGTCTGACTCTTTCCTGGTTTGAATCTTTATCTGACTCCCACTCTGCCTCTTTCTTGGTATGACTCTTTATCTGATTCCCAGTCTGACTCTTTCCTGGTCTGACTCGTTATCTGACTTTTGTCTGACTCTTTATCTGACTCTCAGTCTGACTCTTTCTTGGTCTGACTCTTTATCTGACTCTCAGTCTGACTCTTTCTTAGTCTGACTCTTTATCTGATTCTCAGTCTGACTCTTTCCTTCGCTGACTCTCGGTGTGACTCTTTCCTGGTCTGACGCTTTACCTCGTTCCCTATCTGACTCTCAGCCTGACTTTTCATCCGTCTCTCTGATTTTATTTCTGTTGGACTATCTGACTCTCCATCTGACTCTTTAATTGACTCTTGGTCTGAATCTTTATTTGACTCTTGGTCCGAATCTTTCTTGATCTGACTCTTTCCTGGTCTGATACTTTAAATGCTTCTCCATCTGACTCTTGGTGTGAGACTCTTTATTTGACTCTATGATTCTCTTTCTGCCTGACTATCTGACTCTCGGTCTGACTCTTCACCTGACTCTTGGTGAGAGACTCTTTATTTGACTCTATGATTCTCTTTCTGCCTGTCTGATCTGATTCTGGTTCATGGATCCGGCTCTGTGCTGTGTCGGAATGCCGGGACAGCGTTTGGGATATACACGGTGGGGTTGATGTTTCAGGGGTGCACATACTTTTGGCCATATAATGAAAAAGAGGGGGGGGGGTTGCAATGTAGATGATGAATATCAACAGCAACAGCTCGAAGTATTTACCTATAACACACACACACACACACACACACAAACACACACACACACACACACACACACACACACACACACACACAGAGAATCTTTCACAGAGACATTAATCCTGCCGACCTCGTTTCTGTCTGAGGAGGAAAAAAAATCGATGCTTTTCATCAGTCAGTTTCTCTCATCGACAAACTTCAAACTCACACACACACACACACACACACACACACACACACACACACACACACACACACACACACACTGATTGTCATCAGCTTCCTGTTGGATGTGTTGAGAGGGGTGGAGTCAGGGGTTCTGGATGTAGTGTGTGTGTGTGTGTGCAGGGTGTAATTCAGTGTGAAGAGCGTCCCACTGCGCAGCGGCGTCTCACACACACACACACACACACACACACACACACACACACACACACACACACACACACACACACACACACACACACACACACTCGCGCGTGCGCCCGAACCCCTACGCATTGGCAGTGTGTCATTTCAGCCAGTAAAAGCAATGATTAACGCCGCCAAGGGTCCATTTTCAAAATATAATATAATGAGTGTGTCACAGCGCCACCATGTCTAAACACTGCACACACACACACACACACACACACACACACACACACACACACACACACACACACACACACACACAGAGAGAGAGAGAGAGAGAGAGAGACGATATCATTATCATTCTTTGTCTGTTCTGTTTTTCCTCTTTTGCAGCCTGTCCAGTCCTCCAATTTGGCCGGGGAGTCACTTTTACCGAAAAAATAAAGGAGTCCTCCTACCAGGTACTGAACCCCTACTGATCTCTCTCTCTCTCTCTCTATCTATCTATCTATCTCTCTCTATCTATCTATCTCTCATTTTCTCACTCTCACTTTTTGCCCTACTCTATATCTGGCTCTCAGTCTAAGACTCTTTATCTGACTTTTGGCCTGACTCTTTCTCAGTCTGACTCTTTCCTGGTCTGACTCTTTCTCGATCTGACTCGATCCTGGTCTGACGCTTTACCTGATTCTCTATCTGACTCTCAGCCCGACTTTTACCCGTCTCTCTGATTTTCTTTCTGTTGGACTATCTGACTCCCCATCTGACTCTTTATCTGACTCTTGGTCTGAATCTTTTTCTGACTCTTTTTCGGATTCTCGTTACTGACTCTTTCCTGGTCTGATGCCGTATCTGATTCTCCATCTGACTCTTGGTCTGACTCTTCATCTGATTCTCGTTACTGACTCTTTCCTGGTCTGATGCTGTATCTGATTCTCCATCTGACTCTTGGTCTGACTCTTCATCTGATTCTCGTTACTGACTCTTTCCTGGTCTGATGCTGTATCTCATTCTCCATCTGACTCTTGGTCTGACTCTTCATCTGATTCTCGTTACTGACTCTTTCCTGGTCTGATGCTGTATCTCATTCTCCATCTGACTCTTGGTCTGACTCTTCATCTGATTCTCGTTACTGACTCTTTCCTGGTCTGATGCCGTATCTCATTCTCCATCTGACTCTTGGTCTGACTCTTTATCTGATTCTCATTACTCTTGGTCTATGTCTTTGTAGGACTGTCTGTCTGACTCTTTCGTGGTCCGACCCCTTAACTGATTCTCAATCTGACTCTTGGTCTGACTCTTTATTTGACACTATGGTTCTCTTTCTGTTTGAATATCTGACTCTCGGTCTGACTCTTTACCTGACTCTTAGTCTGTCTCTATCAGAGTGTCTATCTGACTCTCTGTCTGACTCTTTCCTGGTCTGACTCTTTATCTGATTCTTTATCTGTCTCTCGGCCTGATTCTTTATCTGACACTTGCAAGGTTTGACTCTTCAATTGACTCTTGGTTTGACTCTTTCTCTGACTCGTGGTTTGACTTTTTACCTGTCTCTCTGATTCTCTTTCTGTCTGACTATCGGACTCTCGTCTGACTCTTTATCGGATGTTCGGTCTGACACTTTATCTGTCCATCTGACTCTCTTTTGATTCTTTTCTTGACTCTCTGATTTTCTTTCCTCTTTCCTCCCTGTGTGTATCTCTCTTTCTGTGACTCAGAACCCTTTTTTATATGTCTTCATTAAACTCTCTCTCCCTCTCTCTCTCCCCCCCCTCTCTCCTCTCTCTCTCTCCCTCCCCCCTCTCTCTCTCCTCTCTCTCTCTCTCCCTCTCTCCTCTCTCCCCTCTCCCCCTCTCTCTCTCCTCTCTCCCCTCTCTCCCTCTCTCTCTCTCTCTCTCTCTCTCTCTTCTCTCTCTCTCTCTCTCCCTCTCTCTCTTTCTCTCTCCTCTCCCTCTCCCTCTCTCCCCCTCTCTCCCTCTCCTCTCTCCCTCTCTCCTCCCTCTCTTCCTCTCTCTCCTCCCTCTCTCCTCTCTCCCCCTCCCCTCCTCCCCCTCTCCCCTCTCCCTCTCCCTCTCCCTCTCTCTCTCTCCCCCTCTTCTCTCTCTCTCTCTCTCTCTCCTCTCTCTCCTCTCTCTCCCTCTCTCTCTCCTCTCTCCCCTCTCTCTCTCTCGTCTCTCTCCCTCTCTCTCCCTCTCTCTCTCTCTCTCTCTCTCTCTCTTCCGTCTCTCTCTCTCAAAATTCAGAATCCGTTTACTTGCTTTAATTTTAGACAAAGCTTTTCTGAAACAAAAGTCTTTACACAACACACACACACACACGCACCACGCACACACACACGCACGCACGCACGCACGCACGCACACACACACACACACACACACACACACACACACACACACACTTCTTAGAGGAATTAGCACAGCGTGTATTTCATGTTTGTTGTGGGTTTTAAGCGAAGCTCCTTCGGATCAGAATCGATTTTCCCGCCTGCTATTCCAGCGCCATTGTCAGGATTCTCCCGGTCGCCCCTTCCTTCCTCTGCCTCGATCCTGTCGGAGGAGGATTATGGGTAAATCTTGTCGTTCGGGCGTATGATCGCTTGACGAGGAGACGCAGAAAGTGACGAACAAAAAATCGGAAAATAAATCGCTATCAAACAACAGCGTCCTATTAATCGTGTCGGTAAATGATCATGTGACCATGACGATGCCTTAGTGGTTAGCACGTTTGCCTCACACCGCCAGGGTCAGGGTTCGATTCCCGTCTCGGCCATGTGTGTGTGGAGTTTGTGCATGTTCTCCCCGTGCCTCAGGGGGTTTTTTCTCCGGGTTCTCCGGTTTCCCTCCTCCCCCCGGTCCAAAAACATGCACAGTAGGTTGATTGGCACCTTGGAAAATTGTCCCTAGTGTATGTATGTATGTGTGGTGTGTGTGTGATGTGTGTGTGTGTGTGTGTGTGACGGGTTGGCATTCCATCCAGGGTGTATCCTGCCTTAATGCCCATAGACGCCTGAGATAGACACAGACTCCCCGTGACCCGAGGGAAGATCGGATAAAGCGGTAGAAGATGAACGAATGAATGAATGAATTGGTCGATTAAGGGCCTCCCTCAGGGGCCCAGGAGTGAGTGGATCTTAGTGCCTCAACCACATCACTTTGCGCAGCCGCCGATGTCTCGAAATTCTGTTTTTTTTTCCGAATCCTGCTCCGAACAATCCTTTTTTTTTTTTCTTTCCCTTTTTCGGGGATTTTCTGAACCTGTTGACATTTAAATATAAATAAAAGACATAAAATAATAATAACAACAATAATAATAATAATACGCTTTATTTATTTATTTATTTATTTTTTGAATGGGAAAAAACCTTTATTTTAGCTTTTAACGTGCGAGAAGAAAAGACGTAAAAGTGGCAGACGCTTAGCATTCTGCCCATCGCTCTCTCTCTCACACACACACACACACACACACACACACACACACACACACACACACACACACACACTCTCGCAGTAATTCAACATTCATGACACACTCGTGGGAACGGCACCTTTAGAGACTTGCAGCGAGGCGCCCGTGCAGGCGGTGGCTTGCTCGCTGTAATTGGCAGTTAGCGCAGTGTTTTGTAAACTCCTTTGTGGCTGTGATATTATACGCAGCGCGGGGAGGCGGCGGAGGCCCAGGATGCACCTGTGACGGCTGCCACGTGCGTAGGAGGGCCATCTGCTGGGTGCAGGCACTTAACTTACACACGCGATGCGTTCAGAGAGCGCGGGCACAACTACGCCCGCCGTCACGCCTTTATTCCGGCTCGGGGGGAGAAAAAACATCTGACCTGTAATTCATTCATTCATTCATTCATTCATCTTCTAGCGCTTTATCCGATCTTCCCTCGGGTCACGGGGAGTCTGTGTCTATCTCAGGCGTCTATGGGCATTAAGGCAGGATACACCCTGGATGGAATGCCAACCCATCACAGGACACACACACACACACACACACACACACACACACACACACACACACACACACACACATTCATACACTAGGGACAATTTTTCCAAGGTGCCAATCAACCTACCGTACATGTTTTTGGACCGGGAGGAAACCGGAGAACCCGGAGAAAAACCCCCTGAGGCACGGGGAGAACATGCACAAACTCCACACACACATGGCCGAGACGGGAATCGAACCCGGACCCTGGCGGTGTGAGGCGAACGTGCTAACCACTAAACCACCGTGCCCCTCTGACCTGTAATTAACATCAGTAATTCATTAACGCCATTCTTTCTTTCATTCTGGGCTTTTATTTTGTAAATAAAAAGAAGTTTTGGATTAAGAATTCTGGATAAAAGCCTGCCTGGGGAACAGAAAACGTTTATAATGGTTTTAATGGGAATTGTATTGGTTTTAATGGGACCTTTTTCCTTTATACGCTTTGGGGGAAAAATAAACACAAAAAGGAAAAAAGGTCATGGAATTTATACTGGTTTTAATGGGAATTGTACTGGTTTTAATGGGAGCTGATGGGGGACATAAAACAAAAAGAAAACAAAAAAACAACAAATGCACTTTGTGGACTTTTTAATAGATTTAATGTTTAAAATGGGAATCTAAAAATATCCAAAAAGTACAAAGAAAAAAAAAGGAAAAAAGGTCCTGGAATTTATACTGGTTTTAATGGGAATTGTACTGGTTTTAATGGGAATCATACTGATTTTAATGGGAATTGCATTGGTTTTAATGGGACCTGATTCCTTTATACATTGCGTTCTTTGGTCTATTGATGGGGGGGGGGAGTACAAAAAATAAATTGGTTTTAATGGGAACTGTACTGGTTTTAATGGGAATTGTACTGGTTTTAATGGGAATTGTACTGGTTTTAATGGGAATTGTACTGGTTTTAATGGGAATTGCATTGGTTTTAATGGGAATTGTACTGGTTTTAATGGGAATCGTACTGGTTTTAATGGGAATTGCATTGGTTTTAATGGGAATTGTACTGGTTTTAATGGGAATTGTACTGGTTTTAATGGGAATTGCATTGGTTTTAATGGGAATTGTACTGGTTTTAATGGGAATTGTATTGGTTTTAATGGGAATTGTAATGGGTTCCTTTATACATTGTACTGGTTTTAATGGGAATTGCATTGGTTTTAATGGGAATTGTACTGGTTTTAATGGGAATTGCATTGGTTTTAATGGGAATTGTACTGGTTTTAATGGGAATTGCATTGGTTTTAATGGGAATTGTACTGGTTTTAATGGGAATTACTGATTTTAATGGGAATTGCTGGTTTTATTGGTTTTAATGGGAATTGTACTGGTTTTAATGGGAATTGTACTGGTTTTAATGGGAATTGCATTGGTTTTAATGGGAATTGTACTGGTTTTAATGGGAATTGCATTGGTTTTAATGGGAATTGTACTGGTTTTAATGGGAATTGCATTGGTTTTAATGGGAATTGTACTGGTTTTAATGGGACCTTTCCACATTGTGTTGTGTGAGTCAGAGTCTGGAGTCTGGATTGGTGAGAGCGACTCTGAAGGCCACTAATGTAAAGTGAGGGATTTACACCAAAACAACCCTCAGAGGCGACACCAGTTAAACCAGTGCTTTATTATTTATTGAAAGGTGTTTCATTCCCTCCATCCCTCCCTCCATCCCTCTCTCCCCCATCCCTCCCTCTCTCCTGCGTGTGACGCTGGCCTCTGCCTGTGGGGAGATAATCTGCACTGTATCACAGATAAGGAGGTGGAAATGACTTATGATTGTATTTTGATTTGGGACTCGACGCTCCTCCGCGCCGGGTTTTTATTTCTCCCATCGTTCCCCGGAGCGACTCGCCGGGAGCGACTCGGACCCGCCGTGACTCGGGAGATTGGCAGCGATCTCGATCCGGAGCGCGTCGTCCATTAACATGATTTATGAGTCCTTTCAGCTGCAGGATAATAAATAAGGCCAGTTGGAGGAATTGTGGAAAATTGGAGTGACTCGGACTTTATTCCACATCATGATGTACTTATTCCTGTTCCTTTATAAACACTGACCACATCCACTGTACACATCTGTACACATCTGTACACATCAGTATACACATTCTATACACTTCTGTACACATCTGTACACTTCTATCAGTCTATACACATCTACACATACACTGTACACATCTGTACACATACACATCTACACATCTGTACACATCTGTACACATCTACACATCTATACACATCTACACTACACATACACATCTATACACATCTGTACACATCTATACACATCTATACACATCTATACACATCTATACACATCTATACACATCTGTACACTTGTACACATCTATACACATCTATACACATCTGTACACTTCTGTACACATCTATACACATCTGTACACTTCTATACACATCTATACACATCTGTACACTTCTATACACATCTGTACACTTCTATACACATCTGTACACTTCTATACACATCTATACACATCTATACACATCTCTATAACATCTCTACACAGTACACTTCTATACACATCTGTACACTTCTATCTATACACATCTGTACACTTCTATACACATCTATACACCAGTACACATCTATACACATCTATACACATCACATCATCTATACACATCTATACACATCTATACACTTCTGTACACATCTATACACATCTATACACATCTATACTCTATACACATCTGTACACTTCTATACACATTCTATCTATACACTTCTATACACATCTGTACACATCTATACACATCTATACACATCTGTACACTTCTATACACATCTATACACATCTGTACACATCTATACACATCTATACACATCTGTACACATCTATACACATCTGTACACATACACATCTATACACATCTATACACATCTATACACATCTATACACATCTATACACATCTATACACATCTGTACACATCTATACACATCTATACACATCTATACACTTCTGTACACATCTATACACATCTATACACATCTATACACATCTATACACATCTGTACACATCTGTACACTTCTACACATACTATCTACACATCTATACACACACACTTCTATACACATCTGTACACTTCTATACACATCTATCGTACACTTCTATACACATCTGTACACTTCACACATTCTATACACATCTGTACACTTCTATACACATCTGTACACTTCTATACACATCTGTACACTTCTATACACATCTATACACTTCTGTATACACATCTGTACACTTATAAACACACACATCTATACACATCTATACACATCTATACACATCTGTACACTTCTATACACATCTATACACTTCTGTACACTTCTATACACATCTATACACTTCTGTACACTTCTATACACATCTATACACTTCTGTACACTTCTATACACATCTATACACTTCTGTACACATTCTATACACATCTATACACATCTATACACATCTATACACATCTATACACATCTATACACATCTATACACATCTATACACATCTATACACATCTGTACACATCTATACACATCTATACACATCTATACACATCTATACACATCTATACACATCTATACACATCTATACACATCTATACACATCTATACACATCTATACACATCTATACACATCTATACACATCTGTACACATCTATACACTTCTATACACATCTGTACACATCTATACACTCTGTACACATTCTGTACACATCTGTACACTCTCTGTCTGTCTGTCTCTTGTCTATCTATCTATCTATCTATCTATCTATCGTCTATCTATCTGTCTGTCTGTCTGTCTATCTATCTATCTATCTATCTATCTATCTATCTATCTATCTATCTATCTATCTATCTATATCTATCTATCTATCAGTCTCAGTGTAACACACACACACAGACAGAGAGAGAGAGAGAGAGAGAGAGAGAGACAAGAGAGAGAGAGAGAGGAGAGAGGAGAGAGAGTTAGTATCGGAGAGAGTGATGTAGCGTCAGTGATTGTAGCTCAGCACCTCTTTTTTCTGTACACTCTGCAGCAGGTCGGGATTGATTTGGGGATTGCTGAAGCCCTTTTCACACTTCATGAAAAGTGATCCAAATAAACCCCTCCATCCTCCTCCTCCCCTCCTCCTCCTCCATCCCTCCTCCCTCCATCCCTCCTCCTCCTCCTCCTCCTCCATCCCTCCTAACCCTTCCATCCCTCCCATCCTCTCCTCCGTCCGTCCCATCCATCCTCCTCCTCTCCTCGATCCCTCCTCCTCCCCTCCCTCCCTCCATCCTCCTCCAATCCTCCTCCTCCTCCTTCAGCTCCCTCCATCCCTCCATCCCTCCCTCCGTCCCCTCCTCCTCTTCTCCTTTCTCCTCCTTCTTCCCTCCTCCTCCTCCTCCTCCCTCCTCCCTCCCCCTCCATCCCTCCTCCTCCTCCTCCTCCTCCTCCCTCCCTCCATCCCTCCTCCCCTCCTCCATCCCTCCTCCTCCATCCTCCTCCATCCTCCCTCCTCCTCCTCCATCCCTCCTCCCTCATCCCCTCCTCCATCCTCCCTCCTCCTCCCTCATCCCCTCCTCCTCCTCCATCCTCCTCCATCCCTCCATCCTCTCCTTATCCCTCCATCCCTCCATCCCTCCTCCTCCTCCCTTTTCATCCCTCCTTTATTTCCTTCTTTTCTTTATTTTCTTGCGCCTCACACCGAGTATGAATGCTGCAGGGAAAACCACTTCCTGCTTATAACCCCTGTACTACTGGTTATAACTTTTAGCATATCGCAATTCCAATCCCTTCCTTCCGCCTGTAACAACCACGTGTTATATAACCCCTCCCCCCCCGCTACGACCCCCCCCCCCACCCACCCCCCCCCAAACACCAAGGAGGACGAGGACGTGGAACTGTTTCTGTAACGCTTTTCAGACGTTATTATTGTCACGGGCCGGGAATCGCTCACTCGTCCCCTCCATCCCTCCCTCGATCCCTCCCTCCTTCCCTCCCTCCTTCCCTCATTCCTCTTTTTTTATATCTCCTCTTTGTTCCACAAGAGTTACATCAAACGAACGTGACAAAACCAAGCCACGGCTCTGCAAGTATTTCATTTCGCGTTTCTCCGCTCCTCTCTTTTCCTTCGCACTCCTCTTTTTTTTTCCCCCGTTGTTGTTGAAATGTTATTTGCAGGTTATCGATCGCGTCGCCCCGGTGGCGTCTCCAAAGGATCAGCGCGGAGATCTAAGCGACACTTATCGTATTAGTCGGCGAACGGGCTCGGCTTTCATCCCTCCCTCAAACACCCTCAAAACAGCAATAAACGCACTCGGCTTCCTCTTCAAGGGCCCGGCTCGTGTCCTTGGAGTTTGATCTCTCGGATCAATCCGACGTTTTTTTTGTTTTTTTGTCTTTTCTTCAGAAGAAATGATAAATGATGAGCGGTTAAAGCGGAGAGGAGGAGAAAGGAGGAGGAGAAAGGAGAGGTTGCCTAAAGGAGGAGGGAGCAGACACACAGCTGAGATAGGATAAAATATGTTGTTGAGGAAATGACATCATCCGGCTTCTTTAGAGGTGGGCGGAAAGTCGTTTTCCAAAGCTTCTCCGTCTCTGTCCTCCTTTCTTTTCTTTTTTTCCCTCTCTATCTTACTCTCTCTCTCTCTCTCTCTCTCCTCCCTCCGCTTGCTTTGTGGTGGTGCTGAAGTTCCAGCGTGAGTCAGACGGGTGACTAAGAAGTCACATTGAAGCGCTCGCGGCTCGTCTGCACCGCGGCCCGCGTTAATATCCGCGCCGCCATCGCGGCTGCGTCTCGGGAATTCCGAAGCATGTGTAGTCAATTTAAGGAACATATATATATATATATATATATAATATATATATATATAATATAGCCACTACTACTACTACACAACCTATCAGGCACTACATTAGGTACTATACCTATCAGGCACTACATTAGGTACTACACATATCAGGCACTACATTAGGTACTAGACCTATCAGGCACTACATTAGGTACTACACCTATCAGGCACTACATTAGGTACTACTACACATATCACCCTATCAGGCACTACATTAGGTACTACACATATCAGGCACTACATTAGGTACTACACCTATCAGGCACTACTAGATACACACCTATCAGGCACTATCAGGCACTACATTAGGTACTACACCTATCAGGCACTACATTAGGTACTACACCTATCAGGCACTACATTAGGTACTACACCTATCAGGCACTACATTAGGTACTACACATATCAGGCACTACATTAGGTACTACACATATCAGGCACTACATTAGGTACTACACCTATCAGGCACTACATTAGGTACTACACATATCAGGCACTACATTAGGTACTACACCTATCAGGCACTACATTAGGTACTACACCTATCAGGCACTACATTAGGTACTACACATATCAGGCACTACATTAGGTACTACACATATCAGGCACTACATTAGGTACAGGCACTACATTAGGTACTACACCTATCAGGCACTACATTAGGTACTACACATATCAGGCACTATCATACCTATCAGGCACTACATTAGGCACTACACCTATCAGGCACTACATTAGATACTACACCTATCAGGCACTACATTAGGTATACTACACCTATCATATCAGGCACTACATTAGGTACTACACCTATCAGGCACTACATTAGGTACTACTACACACTATTAGGTACACACATATCCTATCAGGCACTACATTAGGTACTACACCTATCAGGCACTACATTAGGTACTACACCTATCAGGCACTACATTAGGTACTACACCTATCAGGCACTACATTAGGTACTACACCTATCAGGCACTACATTAGGTACTACACCAGGCACTATTAGGCACTACACCTATCAGGCACTACATTAGGTACTACACCTATCAGGCACTACATTAGGTACTACACCTATCAGGCACTACATTAGGTACTACACCTATCAGGCACTACATTAGATACTACACCTATCAGGCACTACATTAGATACTACACCTATCAGGCACTACATTAGCACTACATACATAGGTACTACACATATCAGGCACTACTAGGTACATACCTATTAGGCACTACATTAGGTACTACACCTATCAGGCACTACATTAGGTACTACACATATCAGGCACTACATTAGGTACTACACCTATCAGGCACTACATTAGGTACTGCACCTATCAGGCACTACATTAGGTACTACACATATCAGGCACTACATTAGGTACTATACCTATCAGGCACTACATTAGGTACTACACCTATCAGGCACTACATTAGGTACTACACCTATCAGGCACTACATTAGGTACTATACCTATCAGGCACTACATTAGGTACACACCTACAGGCACTTCATTAGGCACTACACCTATCATGCACTACATTAGATACTAGTGCCCATCAGGCACATTATGCCATTATGCCTAATATAACCCCCGTCACGCGTCAGCGTCAGAGAGAGGGGGGGGAGGAGAGAGAGAGAGAGAGAGAGCGATAGATAGAGGGAGGGAGGCCTACAGGATCTCGTCTGTTAGACTGACCTCCGCTATGATCCCAGGCCGTGTCACTGGTTCTCCCCATTCCTTCCTTTGGGGCACTTTTAATAGATCGAGATGTTCTCCTCATTTACGGCCTGTAGATCATGACCAAGACATGGTTTCACCATGAGGTTCCTTCTTGAGTTCCTCACGAATAATACGAGGATCGGATAAAAGCGGTAGGAGACGAAAGGCGCTGAACGATTCGCTCGTTTGCAAACGATTCTTGAACGCGACTCCTGCAGGACGAGCAGTTCAGCAAGTCGCCGACTTTGCTGCGGCCTCGGGCTGCCTTTTAGAGTCACAAGGTTTTAACGGAGGCCCATTTGTTTGGAGCGGCGCTCCTCTCCTGCTTCGCTCTGGATGCCTTGCCCCCCCCCCTTTTTTTTCCCCCCTTCGCTCCATCCTTCTCTTCCCCAGATACGTCTATAAATAGCCACTGAAGTCAGAGGCTCCGCATTACAATATTACATCGCCCTCCTTTGTAAACTCAGGAGGGATTTGTGTGTGTGTGTGTGCGTGTGTGTGTGTGTGTGTGTGTGTGTGTGTGGTGTGTGTGGTGGTGTGTGTGCGAGATGCATGCACATATATGTGTAAGGTATGTGCATGCTTATAAGTGTGGGTGTACCCGAGGTCGTAGAATTCCAGCTCATGTGTAAGACCCGTGTGTGTGTGTGTGTGTGTGTGTGCGTGCGTGTGTGTGTGTGTGTGTGTGTGTGTGTGTATGTGTGTGTGATTCCTCCCCCGCCATGGCTCTGGTTTCTATTACTGGCAGTAAACAGTGCAGAGCGGTGCTTTTTGCTCTCCTCTCAAACACGGTGTTAAGTTTCCTGCTTTAGCTCCCGCCTCACACGCCGCTCTCGAGGAGGTGGAAACGGGAGAGGTTGTCATGGCGACACCGAAGCCCCGGCTGGGGCGGAAGAACGAGGGAGCGAGAGAGAGAGAGAGAGAGAGAGAGAGAGAGAGAGAGAGAGTGCTGGGATCGCGAGGCCGAGATGGTTGGGTTTTTTTTTTCGGATCGCAGCGACCACAGAGACACAATCACACCACGCTGCCTCAATTATTCATCCCGGTCCCCGGAAAGTCGATTTCAGACTAACGGTGGAAAGAGAGGGGAGAGAGAGAGAGAGAGGGAGAGAGGGAGAGAAGAAGGGATAGAGAGGAGAGGGATGAGAGAGAGGAGAGAGAGAGGAAGAGAGAGAGAGGAGAGGAGAGAGAGAGAGGGCGAGAGAGAGACAGACAGAGAGAGTAGAGAGAGGGAGAGAGAGAGGAGAGAGAGAGATGGGAGAGAGGAAGAGAGAGAGGGAGAGAGCGAGGGACCCGAGAGAGAGAGAGGAGAGGAGGGAGGGGAGAGAGAGAGAGGAGGGTCCCCGGAAAGTCGATTTCAGACTAACGGTGGAAGAGAGAGAGAGAGAGGAGAGAGAGGGAGAGACCGAGACCAGAGGAAGAGAGGAGAGAGGGGAAGAGAGAGAGAGAGAGAGAGAGAGGAGAGAGAGAGAGGAAGTAGAGAGGAAGAGAGAGAGGGAGAGAGGAGAAAAAGAAGGGAGAGAGAGAGAGAGGGATGGAGAGAGAGAGAGAGAGAGGGAGAGGTCCCCGGAAAGTCGATTTCAGACTAACGGTGGAAAGAGAGAGGGAGAGAGAGGGAGAGAGAGGGGGAGAGAGAGGGAGAGAGGTGAAGAGAGAGATGAGAGAGAGAGGAGAGGGGAGTGGGGGGAGGAGAGAGAGGGAGGGAGAGAGAGGGAGGGAGAGAGAGGGAGAGGATGAGAGGGGAGTGGGAGAGAGAGAGAGAGAGGAGTGGAGGAGAGAGAGAGAGGAGAGGAGAGGAGGGAGAGAGAGGGAAAGAGAGAGAGAGAGAGCGGTCCCTTAATTGACCAAGTAATTGATGGACATTCAGTAGGCCATGTGGGCTTGTGTCTGTGGGCGTGTCCCGGTGCGAGTACGAGGGACGGAAAGCACCAGGACACGCCCACAGTCTCCGATGTCTGTCGACGCCCACTCATGGACCGTCCCGTCCACCCGTCTCTTTCCGTCCTCTCTCACGTCCAGGTCGTCACGCCGGACGTAAAGATTACTCATCAGGTCCGGGTGTTCCTTAGCGCTCGCTCCGTCCGGCTCCGCCCTCCACTCTCCTCCAATCACGATGCATCGTTATTTTTTTTTTAACATATCCATGATTAGTAGATTAGCTATACGTGTATTAATTAGCGAGCTAGTGTTCGGAAGGTCCGGGGGGTGGGGGGGTTTCGGACCCCTTGTATTACCAAGCTGCCACTCTCGGGGTCCTTGAGCATGGCCCTTAACCCTCTGTGTCTAGGGGGCGCCGTATCATGGCTGATGTGAAGAACAGAATATCAGAATCCCGTCGCATTATGACGCGTTATTAATACCGTATGCAGCGACATGCGTTTCCGATGCTTTCTGTTCACTTCTGATCTGGTCAGGAGACTGCTCATCGCTCGGCCCCTGAGCTCGGCCCCTAATAAAAAAAAGGGGCGGGGAATGTAAATGATTCCCGTCAGCAGTCACCCCGTCGCGGTACAGCGTCTCGGAATTCCCGCCGCCGCGCGATGGCAGTCACGGAAGCACATTTGCATGCCCTCCGGTTTACAGCGCAGCAGGGACGCGACCTACTACACATGCCAAAAATGACTTCAGTCTCGTGAAAATGAAGCGGCGCACCACTGACTGTGTGCCTTCTGTTTTTAGCTCGCACCAGACTCCGCTCCGGCCGACGCTCCGGAAATACCCGGGCGTAGGAAAAGCACATCCGATAGCAGTCGTCCGCCGGGACGCTCCTGTCCGACCTCCTCGGGATCCTACACACTCCTACGCAACCACCGTGTTTCTGATGAAGTGCGTAATTAAACAGTCGTTGTCGGAAATCCCCGTCCACGACATTACCGAGACGGTGATTGATCTTTTTTCGGGTTTTTTTTTTTATCGCTATTATTCTCTTTGCGTCTGCGATGATGGGGCGAGGAACATCACCTCCGTCCCACGGCGATGAGGGGCGTGGCCTCGCGCAGGCGATAGAAACGATACGCCCGGGTCTGAGCCGCTCAGTACGCAGCATTCTCCATCATCATTAAAACGCCATCTGAGGGAAATATCTCGCCCGCCGACGTTGTTAATTGCTCCGGCGCGGGTTCCAGGAAGTCTCGCCAAGGCACCGCGAGGAGGTTCTGCTGCCTCACTAACAAACCTTATTCCTCTTCTTAAACTTTCCTTGCTGATTTTTTGCGAGTGTACGATCACATCACAAAATATTATTTATATATACAACTATATATATATATATATATATATATATATATATATATATATATATATATATATATATATATATATATATATATATATATAATATTAGTAATATATATATATATATATATATATATATATCGATACAAAATAGTATATATATATATATTTTATATATATATCAATATATATATATATATATATATATATGATATATATGCACATTTGCACAAACATACCCTTATTTTTACCGCATTCTTGTTATTGTTTACTATTTATTTTTCTTATGTTTACATGTCGGACGGTCATTTCACTGCATGTCGTCAGCTGTATGTATGTGTATGTTACATACATATATATATATATATATATATATATATATATATATTTATATATTGTCGTCTTTGTCACTACGTCGCTTAAACAGACACGCGGCGAGCGCTCCGAGCGCCGCCTGTTCATTTCACTCTGCACCAAAGGCCCGTCTGATGCCCGGGACGAAATCAAAGCTCAGGTTTTTGTGCTGTGTGAATAATAGATCTTATCTCGCTCTCGCTTTAAAACGTCGGATTTATCAAAGGTTGAGCGTTTTTTAAAAAAATCCGGCAGCCTCCGCTTCCGCCCGCCAGGCCGCTCAGAGACACGCCGAAATCGCCGCCGCGAGGACCGGGGAAGAGGGGAAGAGGAGGCTGGAAGAGAGTGGTGTCGCTTCCTGTTGGATAACCTGGGAGCGCGGCCTGTCGGGAGGCGGAGGGGGGGTTCGGGGGGTTGGGGGGCCAGACGGGGGCGTTCCAGCACGGATGGGATTGGCGTCAGCTGATATTGCAGCGTTTTTTTTAAATAGTTGTAACGGAGATGTGAACACACACTCGATCCCTAAGGAGGTCACTCGTCTCGCTGTGTCCTACACGGGGCTTTTCAATCTGTTCCGGTGATGTGCCAAGTCCTTCCTCTTACACCTGAAACCTCCAGGCTGCTTTCACTGAAAAAAACATCCCTTTGCTTCTAAAAAAAACAATATATATATATATATATATATATATATATATAATGTATGTATTTATTTATTCGTATATAAAGCAGATTGATACATGTTTTGTTATATAATAATGCATATTTTATCGCTCCGAGATAATCTGCTAGATGTTAAGAGCGTGGTCGTACAAATAAATAAAAAATAAACAAATAAAAATAAATAAATAAACCTCATCTCCAACAAAAGAACAAATGAAATAAAGAAAATTAGGACGTTAGGATGGAATATATAAGAAAAAAAAGGTGTGTTTCAAAAACCAGAAAAAACTCACTATATTAGTGTGTATGGAACCTAAAGCTATCTGTCACCAGTTTATATGGAAAGCAACCAAAACTGGAACATAATTCTTAAAGGAGCCACGTCCCGTATTTGACGATTCAAATAAGCACTAAAAAATTGTACATTGAAATGAACAAAATAAATAAATAAATAATTATAATATAACTATATATAAGATATATATATATATGAATATATATAGAATGACTATATATATCTAAATAGATATAATGTAATATATATATATATGTAATATAAAATGAATTGAATGACTCAAAGATTTGTTCATTGTAACGAAAATGATTCAAACGAACCGACTCGGTCAAAATGACTCTTCTATCACTCCCCGTCAATCATCGCTTCATTCTCCCTTACGTCCCTCGGCGAATTTCCCGCCGTTTAAAAAAAAAAACGAATAAACACCAAATCATATGAGGATTTTAGGAAGCACATTTTCCCCACATTTAACACCCGAGCGCTCTTCTGAAAAACACCGGCTCCCCAGTCGTCAGGATCTCCGCAGGACGTCTGTTCAAGCCAACAAGTCAAACTTTGCCTTTTTAACACTTCTTTTGATTTCGCTCGGCTCCATCACCGCCGCTGGTGAACAAAGACACGTCGTCCTGTCTTCGGCGTTCGCCGTGGAGGACTCGAGGGACTCGTGGTGGAGTCGTCTACACTCGTCCCGCTCGCGTCCACGCCCGGGAAAAGACCCGCCTCTGTTTGCCGATGAGCTTTTTCCATTCCGCCTAATGCTGTCATTCATCACCTGGATATGTATTTTAGCCGAAAAGCGATTTCCCTCCAATCCAATCTACAGCCTATCGTTCATCGATGGGGGACGAGGGGGACGAGTGGGGGCGAATTAAACTAAATGCATGGGCTTTACTTGCACAACAGCAGGTGCCAAATTTACAGAGTGCCGGGTATTTGTCTTATACACACACCCCTCTATTCTCTCTCTCTCTCTCTCTTTCTCTCGTTCGCTCTCTCGCTCGCACACTACACCAGAGGACACGGTAGAGGAGAACTGGAGTGACGCGTGCGAATGTCGAATGCGATACATATATATGTATTCCGCATTTGCGTTTTGCATCACCCCACCTTCCCGTCAAACGCCGCTTAATCCGAACTCCGTCATTCATGGCCCAGCAGGATGCATCACGTTTCCCCGGGGCTGATCTCAGGTCAGGCGGAGCAGCTCACGTCTCCAGCTGTGGAGAAAGACGGGAGCAGCTGCGAGCCTGTAAAAGAGCCCATCGAAATGAAGGACGGCAGAGCTGCACATCTGCCACTTCATTTTTTGGGCTTTATTTTGACGCTGATCCAGTACATTTAATGTATATATGGATATATATATATATATTATATATATATATATATATATAATATATATATATATATATATATATTTTTTTTTTTTATGTATATTTATATATATTATATTTTTTTATATATTTATAATATTTGTGAAATATTTTTGGGAACATCGTACTTACGCAAACAATTCCTGTTGGAGCGAATTAGAAATTCAGGTAGTAGTTTGATGTTGTTGTTGTTGTTTTGTTTTTTTTTTTTTTACCCCTTGCAGATTGTGTTCATAAAACCCCAAATTAACCTCCTTAGTGAGTTATTTATTTATTTATTTTATTTTCATTCATTCATCTTCTACCGCTTTTATCCGATCTTCCCTCGGGTCACGGGGAGTCTGTGTCTATCTCAGGCGTCTATGGGCATTAAGGCAGGATACACCCTGGATGGAATGCCAACCCATCACACACACACACACACACACACACACACACACACACACACACACACACACACACACACATTCATACACACTAGGGACAATTTTCCAAGGTGCCAATCAACCTACCGTGCATGTTTTTGGACCGGGGGAGGAAACCGGAGAACCCGGAGAAAAAACCCCCTGAGGCACGGGGAGAACGGGGAGAACATGCACAAACTCCACACACACATGGCCGAGACGAGACGGGACTCGAACCCCCGACCCTAGAGGTGTGAGGCGAACGTTCTAACCACTAAACCACCGTGCCCCATTATTTATTTATTTATTTATTTATTTTTATTTTTATTTATTTAAAGGGGAATTTTTTCCCCAGTCAAAACAATGGGATATTTTTCCTTCTTTAAAGGCAAAAATCTATAAAGCTCTTTTCAATATCTCCTAATTATCAGTCCCGCCAATCTTAATTGCTTTTACGACGCACGCGAAAGGCGATGAAGCTCGCGGACGGCGATGAAGCTCGCGGCGGCTACCCGGATTCCAGCCGAGATTCCGAGCGGTGTGGATTTTCCTTCCCACCTGAAGAGGTGAAAGAGGCGTCGTGCCCTTGAGGCAAACTCTCATCTCTACACAGAAACCATAAACAAACAGATCCCTCCCTCGCTCCCGTGTGCTCGGGCCCTTTGACCTGCGCTTATACACAGACGGAGAGATAGATAGATAGATAGACAGAGAGAGAGCATGTCGGCTCACACGAGGCGAGGTGTGCGAGGAGGCCGGAGGCGGCCGGCATGTGGTCGAGGAACCCTGCCGTTCGCCTTTTGTTTAAGCGCCGACGGGGCCGTCGTGTAGGGCCCGATGTAGAACCCGAACCGCCGCCGGCCCGCTTCCGCTTTAGCGTCTTCTCCCCCGCCTTTTGTCCAGCATCAGCGGCATTCCAAAACCCAAAACGTTCCTTATTTATCACATAAACACGGTCATACGTCGCCCCCTGGAGGGTTAAGGGCCTCGCTCAAGGGCCCTCCGTCTACGCGTTTATTTCTCCACTTTTTCCCTCCCGAGATCAAACCCAAATTGATTGATTAATCGGCGCCCGGAATGTCGCAGCTCTTCTCCTCCACGCCGCACCTCGGTCTTCCCAAAACTATGGCATACGCTTAGGGAGGGAGGGAGGGAGGGGGTTGCCACGGCAACAGCACTCCTTCTTGCTAATGGCTAGAGAAGGGTGTGCTGGAATCCGAGCGCATATTTCTTTATCCTTCCTCTCTCTCTCTTTTTTTTTTTTTTTTTACATACGATCATCTCCAGTCCTGCAGCCGTGTTCTGGAGAATTGAAAGAAGCAGTTTCGGTATTCCGTGTGCCGATTCCGACTTTTCCCCGGGTGAAGCGAATAACTTTCTACATTTACCATTCCGTTATTCGGGGGGGGGGGGTGGGTGGGGGGGGGTGTTCACTTCAATTCAGTTCAATACAATTCAATTCAGTTCAATTCAGTTCAATTCAGTTCAATTCAATAAAATTCAATTCAGTTCAATTCAGTTCAATTCAATTCACTTCAATTCACTTCAATTCACTTCAATTCAGTTTAGTTCCATACAATTCAGTTCAGTCCATTTCAGATCGAATTCACTTCAATTCACTTCAATTCAGTTCATTTCAGTCCAGTTCACTTCAGTTCAGTTCAATACAATTCAGTTCAGTCCAGTTCAGTTCAATTCAGTTCATTTCAGTCCAGTTCACTTCAGTTCAGTTCAATACAATTCAGCTCAATCCAGTCCAGTTCAATTCAGTTCAGTTCAATACAATTCAGTTTAGTCCAGTTCAGTTCAATTCAGTTCATTTCAGTCCAGTTCACTTCAGTTCAGTTCCATTCAATTCAGTTCAGTTCAGAACAGTTCAGTTCAATAAAATTCAGTTCTGTTTAGTCCAGTTCACTTCAGTTCACTTCAGTTCACTTCAGTTCACTTCAGTTCACTTCAGTTCACTTCAGTTCCATTCAATTCAATTCAGTTCATTTCACTTCAGTTCTGTTCACTTCAGTTCAATTCAGTTCATTTCACTTCAGTTCTGTTCACTTCCGTTCAATTCAGTTCTGTTCACTTCAGTTCAATTCAGTTCATTTCACTTCAGTTCTGTTCACTTCAGTTCAATTCAGTTCATTTCAGTCCAATTCACTTCACTTCAGTTTTGTTCAATTTAATTCAATTCACTTCAGTTTAGTCTTTAGTTTAGGTGGGTGCACAGTGGTTAAGGCGTTGGCCTCTGGATCACGGCCACTAGTGGGAGCCCTTGAGCAAGGCTCGGTTATAAGTCGCTCTGGATAAGTGCGTCTGGAAAGCCTTTAATAGCGCGCGCTAATGGTGTTTGGGTCGCAGTATCGCAGTGACGCGGCGGCGTCGCTTTAGAATGAATCAATATTTTGCTCTCCCGCTGATTTCTCTCGTATGTCTGTTTATGACTCGCATTCATCTCCGTGCCATCTGTGATTATGGCTGAATCACATGGACTCACATGCTGTGGTGTTTGTGTGGGGTGATACTCACTGTGGGCGGCCATGCATATGTGTGTGTGTGTGTGTGTGTGTGTGTGTGTGTGTGTGTGTGTGTGTGTGTGTGTTATATAGGCCTTTTTAGATTCGATGCTCACATGACTTAATGACGGTTTTTTTTTCTCCGTTCCTCCTCCCACAGTCCCTCAGGGAGTGATCCGCAACGGAGCTTGTATGATGAACCCGGGGCTCTTCCCGGGAATTCGACCTCTTCCCATCAGCCCTATAGGCAGCAGAGCGGCCGCCGTCAGGTTAGTCCTCCACCTCTCTCACACTCATCCTCTTCCTCTCTTCTCCTCACTGCTTACCATCCAACACCACCATCAACACTTACATTCAATTCACTTCAGTTCACTTCAGTTCAGTTGTATTCAGTTCATTCCACTCCAGTCCAGTCCAGTCCAGTTCAGTTCAGTTCAGTTTAGTTTCATTCAGTTCAATTCAGTTCAATTCAGTTCAATTCAGTTCAATTCAGTTCAATTCAGTTCATTTCTATTCAGTTCATTCCACTCCACTCCACTCCAGTCCAGTCCAGTCCAGTTCAGTTTATTTTCATTCAGTTCAATTCAGTTCAATTCAGTTCAATTCAGTTCAATTCAGTTCAATTCAGTTCAATTCAGTTCAATTTAGTTCAATTCTATTCAGTTCATTCCACTCCACTCCACTCCAGTCCAGTTCAGTTCAATTCAGTTCAGTTCAATTTTGTTTCATTCATTTTAGTTCAATTCAGTTCATTTCAGTTCAGTTCTGTACAATTTAATTCAACTCACTTCAGGTTAGTCTAGTTCACTTTAGTTCCATTAGGTTCAGGTGAGTTTCGTTTGGTTCAGTTCACTTCAGATAAATTCAAGTTCAGTTCAAGTCAATTCAGTTCAGTTCAGTTCAGTTCAGTTCTGTTCAGTTCAGTTCAATTTAATTCAGTTCAGTTTAGTCCAGTTCATTTTACTTCCATTTGGTTCAGTTCAGTTTAATTCAGTTCAGTTCAGTTCAGTTCAATATAATTCAATTCATTTCAGTTAAATTTTTATTCATTTCAGTTTTAGTACAGATCATTTTAACAGGAACAAACAGGAACAAACAAACAAGATCCGTCCCTGAAAGTCCTCTGCATTCAACCTGTTTTGATTTACACCCACAACAAATTCATTTCTTTCTATTCTCAATTCATGCGAGTCATTTTGACTAAATCCATCCATCATAGCCAACTCTTCTTCTTCTTCTTCTTCTTGACCTACATCTCGTGCTCTTCTTCATCATCTTTTTCTTCTTCACCTTCCTTTTTCTTCTTATCTGTGTGTGTGTGTGTGTGTGTGTGTGTGTGTGTGTGTTATTTTTGCGTTATAAGAGTGTGACTAACATCTCCATGTTCACAACCTCCTCATATTTCCGTTCGGGGATTCGCAAAAGCTCTATATGAAATATGAGAAGTGAAGTTACACCAGTAGGTTAGAGATGATGTCTTTCTTTCTTTCTTTCTTTCTTTTTTTATTTCCCGTGTCACTGTGACTTTGCTGATTCGATGCTGATCGTGACTATTCATGGAAAAGTCCTGCTGATTTCTCTCCCGGACATTTCATTCCTTTTCGGCGTATATTGGCGTCCTCTTCGGGAAGGCATGAAAACACCCATCTGTCATAGAACTCCGGTGGACTCCGGCAGCGCCACATGTTTAAACACCGGCGGAAGTTTATATATCATTCATTCATTCATTCATCTTCTAGTGCTTTATCCGATCTTCCCTCGGGTCACGGGGAGTCTGTGTCTATCTCAGGCGTCTATGGGTATTAAGGCAGGATACACCCTGGATGGAATGCCAACCCATCACACACACACACACACATTCATACACTAGGGACAATTTTCCAAGGTGCCAATCAACCTACCGTGCATGTTTTTGGACCGGGGGGAGGAAACCGGAGAACCCGGAGAAAAACCCCCTGAGGCACGGGGAGAACATGCACAAACTCCACACACACATGGCCGAGACGGGAATCGAACTCGGACCCTGGTGGTGTGAGGCGAATATATATATATATATATATATATATATATATATATATATAATAAGATCCAGCCATAAAAAGTTCAGCCTGTCAAGGCTACAAACCTCGCTCGGCTTCCGAGGTCCATCATTCCACCAAAATACACAGTCGTAAATAATGGATCGCGTACAGGAACGCGTTTCCTGAGTGGACCGGCTTTCATCATGTAAAACATTCATAAGCTCCTGAGTGGAGCCTTAAACAAACACACACACACACACACGCACTCTTCACGTGATGTCCGTCTATATAGGCAGTGATCAGCAAGTTTTCCCTCGCGAAAGCGCCGCAGTCATGAAGTGTGACAGAAAGCGTCGGAGTTGCCAGCTGAAACAGGTCCACGGAGAGACAGGTGTGGGCAGGTTCGGCGTGTGTGTGTGTGTGTGTGTGGGTGTGTGTGTGGTGTGGGTGGATGTTCACACCCCGGGGCCTCCAGGTGCGCTCGTAGGACGGCTTTTACCCACTTTCTCTCTTTCAGTAACACATCATGGGTTTAATAGATCCTTCAAGTGTACGATCTGACACACACACACACACACACACACACACACTCCGGCATGCCGATCGCGCCTCCGATCGGAATGACGCTGCATTTCACCAGCCATAAAGGCAGAAATGAGACAGGATGTGGAAAAGCTCTCGGCTCTATTTTCTTGCATTGATTGTTAATGCGTATGAGGGGAAAAGAGAGACAGAGAGCGAGAGAGAGAGAGAGAGACCTGGCGTCTGTCTGAAACCTTGACACCGTATCACCAGTTTATATGGAAAAGCAACCGGAACACAATTCTTAAAGGAGCCACGTCCCATATTTTACACTTCAAACCAACAATAAACAAAATAACATTGTCATTAACAAGAAATTCATATTAAAATAATCATTTCCAGTGTAAAATATATATTAAATAATCAATCATTTTATTAAAGGAAGAGATTTTGAGTAAAATGTATATAATTATAACATTTGTTACAGTTTTATATATATATATATATATATATATATATATATATATATATATATATATATATTCATTCATTCATCTCTACCGCTACATCCGATCTTCTATATACCGACCGCTTTATCCGATCTTCCCTCGGGTCACGGGGAGTCTGTGTCTATCTCAGGTGTCTATGGGCATTAAGGCAGGATACACCCTGGATGGAATGCCAACCCATCGCAGGACACACACACACACACACACACACTCACACACACACACATTCACACACTAGGGACAATTTTCCAAGGTGCCAATCAACCTACCGTGCATGTTTTTGGACCGGGGGAGGAAACCGGAGAACCCGGAGAAAAACCCCCTGAGGCACAGGGAGAACATGCACAAACTCCACACACACATGGCCGAGACGGGAATCGAACCCGGACCCTGGCGGTGTGAGGCGAACGTGCTAACCACTAAACCACCGTGTCCTATATATATATATATATATTTTTTTTAATACATTTTATGTGGGTAGTATTATATTGATTTTGTATCTGTTTATATGGTTTAATCGGTGATTGTACATATCGAGAATCCAGTATACGACGACCTCTAATTATTAACGTAGCCTAAATTATTTGGGCCCGAATCATTTTTTTTTTTTTTTTTAAAGCCGAAGCTTGAAATGAAAAACTAGCAGTAGAGTATTGAACTTTGAGGATTGCCGCAGCTGTAATCAGACGCATCACCAGTCGTTTTATCTTCTCCTCTATTAGAGTAATACAGCATTTTCCTTTTCCTCGGAAGCGAAGCGAGACGTTCGGCAGAACCAGCTGCAGCACAGTGACACCGACAAATACAACGAACAGAACCGCGACCCTCTCGTTTTTTTTTTTTTTTCCCATTCGACCGCTCGCTGCGTTCGGCAGCCGCGTGACTGGAAGTCCAGGTGCCGGGGAATCAAATAAATAAATAAATAAATAAATAAATAAATAAAACGCTAAGGGAATGAATGGCCTAGTTTATAGTCTGACCTAAAATTCAGCTGGAAATTTCACACACTGCGGGAAGACGGTGCTCGACGGAAAAGAACCGGCGCAGTCTGGCAAGACCTCGGCCGAGATTAGACCCCGAGAGATACGAAGAATATGGATAAGGAAACCTTCGTTATTTATTTATTTATTTATTCGTTTACAGCAAGAGCTTTGTTCGATCCTTAATGAGCGCGTCACGGCAGCAACGCCTAAAATACATTTTCGCATTCGTTCATCTTCTAGCGCTTTATCCGATCTTCCCTCGGGTCACGGGGAGTCTGTGTCTATCTCAGGCGTCTATGGGCTTTAAGGCAGGATACACCCTGGATGGAATGTCAACCCATCACACACACACACACACACACACACACACACACTCATACACTAGGGACAATTTTCCAAGGTGCCAATCAACCTACCGTGCATATCTTTGGACCGGGGGAGGAAACCGGAGAACCCGGAGAAAAACCTCCTGAGGCACAGGGAGAACATGCACAAACTCCACACACACACATGGCCGAGACAGGAATCGAACCCGGACCCAGGCGGTGTGAGGCGAATGTGCTCACCACTAATCTACTGTGTCCATTTTCATTCATTCATTCATCTTCTACCTCTATATCCGATCTTCTCGGGTCACGGGGAGTCTGTGCCTATCTCAGGCGTCTATGGGCATTAAGGCAGGATACACCCTGGATGGAATGCCAACCCATCGCAGGGCACACACACACACACACACACACACACACACATTCATACACTAGGGACAATTTTCCAAGGTGCCAATCAACCTACCGTGCATGTTTTTGCACCGGGGGAGGAAACCGGACAACCCGGAGAAAAAACCCCCTGAGACACGGGGAGAACATGCACAAACTCCACACACACATGGCCGAGACGGGAATCGAACCCGGACCCTAAACCACCGTGTCCATTTTTGTTATGATTATTATTCGTTAGAGCGATAATTGTTGCGTGAAAGGTTTTGCGCGTGTCTCTATGTCACGTCCGTGATTCTCTTTTAAAAGGACCGTGGCGTTCTTCCTTCTTTTTGCAGGTCGGTCCTGGCCGGCTGCAGGATTCTCAGCGAAAGCGAGCCGTCCTGCGACTCTCCTCTGGTCAGCAGCGACCCCAAAGAGGACCACAACTACAGCTTCGGCAAATCTTCCAACGCGACGGGCGCGGAGAAAACGCCGCTGGAGTGCGGCGCGTCCGACTTCCACGGTCACGACG
>JACRUU010000015.1:13534013-13554013 GCA_030449085.1 Kryptopterus vitreolus
TGGTGCTTTATTAGAGGATTTACATCGCTTTTAACGACACTTATTTACAGGTAAACAACAACAGGACGTTGTGACGCGCTTTACGGGACGAAGCCAGGAATGGACGCCGATCTGCCTCGGGTGAGTCGTGAGTCGCTCCGCGCGCCTGCGATGCAATCAGTGCTAAAACCACTCCTTGGAGCGGAAAGTGTTTTGTTTGTGTATTTATTGTTTACTATCTCCGTCTGCCACCTCGTTACACACTGACGTATCGACACACTTCCCACTCCAACAACAAACAACGCTTTGATGGCTGCGCTTTTAATTGAAGAGGGCGGAGTCTGGAGCCGCTCCAAAGCCCCGCCCCCCTGTACACGGTGTCACCACACCCAGAACCCGGGCTCGACTGGGGTTGCTATGCAACTGCAGGGAAAGAGCGAGGGGGGGGGGAAAGAAATGCTCAAGGAAGCTGCACAATGCCACACACACACACACACACACACACACACACACACACCCAGTTCATGCATTTTGCAAGGTTTATTTACCAGTTCGAGAAGTAGAACAAGCATCAAACCTGTTTTTCTTTCATCGCCACGTTGGGTTTCAAAGCCACGCGACGTTCACGCCATCCTGACCCGCTTTTTAACGCCAGGATCATCGGTGGCATGCCGGTGACCTCCCAATATGTTTACTGCGAATATCACCATGGCACCCAAAAAAAAAAAGAAAAAAAAAAAAAGCTGTTTCATTTCTTCTGTAAATGTTTTGTGCAGAGTCTCCCAGGGGAATCTGGAGCACGGTGCCAGACACACACACACACACACACACACACACACACACACACACACACAGAGAGAGAGAGAGAGATTGCATGTTTTTGTTGCCAAGGAAACAAACAGAGGTGACTCTCATACCGATACACTCTGAACTTTTCTTTTTTTTTTTTTTTTTTTTTTTTTCTTTTTTTTTTTCTTTTTTCACCTTTTCATAACCTTTTCTTCAACACGTCCGTCCGACCACATTTTACACGTTTTTCTTTTTTTTTTTTTACACGTTTTCTCTCCCTGTACGATTTTTACACCGTCCGTTGTTTTTCTTTTAACAGAATTTTTCATTCACTTTTTTATTTATTTATTTATTTATTTATTTATTTATTAAAAAAAAAATAAATATAGATATTTTTTACACATAACGATGAATTTTTAGATATATATTTGCTCCCACGTCGTTCACGCATTCGCATTCGCGAAAAGTTGTTCCAGGCGTACTCGGAAACTTCCTAACAACAACAACAACAACAACAACAAAAACAAAAAGCCAGAGTGTTCAGAGTGTTTGGGTTTTCCCATTCATCACCCTCTCTCTGTTTTCTTTTTCGCAAAGGAACTTTATTGTTATTGTGACCTCGATGTCATATTTTCATTCCATATTTTATCACATGGACACGCCTTATTATTGTTATTATTATTATTATTATTATTATTATTATTATTATTATTCATTGGCAACTTGTTTTTAAGTTGTTTTTTCCTGAACATGAAGCGGACTGGTACGCTGTGAATCATGCTTAGGAATGTGTGCGGGAGAGAGAGAGAGAGAGAGAGAGAGAGAGAGAGAGAGAGAGTGAGAAAGAGACAGAGAGAGAGAGAGAGAGAGAGAGGATAAATTAGGAAAGAGAGATACTTTGGGTACAGTTTAGAAAACTCTGGATTACCTTGTATTGTTCCGAGTGAGTTTAGAGATATAGTGAGAAGAAAGATACTGACGTGAAAAAGATTTATGGAGAGAGGGCGGCGTGGTTGATATTGGAGACGATTTAGAGTATTGTCGCACTCAGCGCGCCGCGCCTGTGCGCCTTACAGAGCATGGTGGAGGACAAGAGAAATGGGGAGACTAAGATTAGGTAAAGTGATAGAAGACTTTGATCGGAGAGTTTAGAGTGAGAGAATAGAGTGAGAAGAGAGAGAGAGAGAGGAGGACGTGAATTGAGAGAGAAAAGAGAGAGAGTGAGTTAGCGAGAGAGGAAGCCTAGAGACTCATTTCCTCGAGAAAGAGGACAAAAGATAGAGAGATGAGTGAGGGTGAGAGTGATAGATTTGTGACTTTGAAGAGAGATGAGAGAGTGAGAGAGTTCGAGAGAAAGAGAGATGAGGGAGAGAGGGAGAGAGAGGGAGAGAGAGAGAGAGGAGAGAGTGAGAGTGGTGGAGAGGGATAGTGAGAGAGAGAGGGTGAGAGTGATAGAGAGAGAGTGAGAGAGAGAGAGAGAGAGAGAGAGAGAGAGAGGAGAGGGAGAGGAGAGGTGAGAGAAAGAGGGTGAGAGTGATAGAGAGAAAGTGAGAGAGAGAGAGACTTTGACTTTGAAGAGAGTGAGAGAAAGAGAGTGAGAAAGTGAGAGAGAGAGAGTGAGAAAGAGACTCTGACTTTGAAGAGAGAGAAAGAGAGAGAGTGATAGAGAGAGAGAAGAGAAAGAGTGATAGAGAGGAAAGTGAGAGAGAGAAAGAGTGAAAGAGAGACAGATAGAGAGAAGAGAGAGAGAGAGAGAGAGAGAGTGAGAGAGAGAAAGAGGCAGGTAATGAATTTGACATTTCCATGCAGGCTGTGCTGACGATGCAGGTGGAAATGCCAGGCTGAATGACTCCCATTTCTCTCCTCGTAGCACGACTTAGCTGAAGTTTCCATGCCTGGTCACCAGGCATGGCCCATTTCTTGTCCTCCCTCTCTCTCTCTCTCCATCTCTCTCTCTCTCTCTCTCCTCTCTCTCTCTCTCTCTCTCCTCTCTCTCACCTTCGAGCCTTGTACAAATGAGTCTGCGGTAAAATTAATGTTCTGTAACGCGGCTGCTAACTGCAGGTACCCCCGTTTCTTCTCTCTCCGCCGCAGCTAATGCCCTTGATCTTTCATTAGGACTCGTACCCAGAGCGCCTGCTGGGGGACTCGACACTCTTCCTCGTCCCTGACTGCCTGCTTGGCCTCCATTTTTCTCCCAAATCCCCAAAGATTTCTGCCTGAACTATGGACGGAAATAAAATGGCTCCGTCGAAAGAAAAGAAATTCACCGCTAAGGCAAAAAAAAAAAACACAACTCGACAAAGACAGCACTTGTAGCAACACGTTTTACTTTTATGCCATATATATATATATATGTGTATATATATATATATATATATATATATATATATATATATATATATATATAATCACCCATCTCACCCCGTCACGTGTCAGTCGGTACTGAAGAGGTGTGTTTAGGGGCTCAGATATGGATTTGAAGCGCTATAACGCGTTGTTTAAGTATAAGCGACGTGTACATAAGGATATTGAGAACAGGATGGTACACTGGGTGTGGATCTGCCGTCAGTGCCAAACGCACAAAGCCGCAGCATTGTGTAACTTCTCAGCCACCTGTTCAGACAGGAAATCAGCCACACTGCTGGGACGAGTGCAGGAGGAGAAGAGGAGGGGTGTATAGGGGGAGAAGAGGGGTGTATAAGGGGAGAGAGAGGGGTGTATAGGGGAGGACAGGGGTGTATAGGTGGGACAGGGGTGTATAGGGGGAGAACAGGGGTGTATAGTGGAGGATGGGTGTATAGGGGTAAAAGAGGGGTGTATAGGGGGAGGACAGGGGTGTATAACAGAGGACAGGGGTGTATGGGGAGGATTGGGGTGTATGACGGAGGATTTGGGTGTATAGGGGGTGGAGAGGGGTGTATAGGGGTAGAAGAGGGGTGTATATGGAAGGACACGGGTGTATAGGGGGAGGACAGAAGTGTATGAGGGAGGATTGGGGTGTATAGGGGTAGAAGAGGGGTGTATAGGAGAGGACAGGGTGTATAACAGAGGACAGGGGTGTATGAGGGAGGATTGGGGTGTATGATGGAGGATTGAGTGGATAGGGGTGGACAGGGGTGTATAGGGGGAGGACAGGGGTGTATAGGGGAGAACAGGGGTGTATAGGGGTATAGAGAAGGGGTGTATTAGGGGGGGGGGGGGGAGGAGAGAAGAGGGGGGGGGAGAGGGATGTATGAGGAGGAGGGGTGGTAAGGGGGAGGATAGGGGGGTTGTATAGGGGTAGAGAGAGGGTGTGTATAGGGGGAGGACAGGGGTAGAGGGAGGATTGGGGGTATAGGGGTAAGAAGAGGGGTTGTAAGAGGGTGTTTGGGAGAGGGGGAGGAGCAGAGGGGAGGGGGAGGACAGGGGTTGTTTGTATAGGGGTTAGAAGAGGGGTGTATAGGGGGAGGACAGGGGTATATAGGGGTAGAAGAGGGGTGTATAGGGGGAGGACAGGGGTGTATAGGGGTAGAAGAGGGTTGTATAGGGGAGGACAGGGGTGTATAGGGGAGAACAGGGGTGTATAGGGGTAGAAGAGGGGTGTATAGGGGGAGGACAGGGGTGTATAGGGGAGAACAGGGGTGTATAGGGGTAGAAGAGGGTGTATAGGGGGAGGACAGGGGTGTATGAGGGAGGATTGGGGTGTATAGGGGTAGAAGAGGGTTGTATAGGGGAGGACAGGGGTGTATAGGGGTAGAAGAGGGTTGTATAGGGGGAGGACAGGGGTATATAGGGGTAGAAGAGGGTTGTATAGGGGAGGACAGGGGTGTATAAAGGGAGAACAGGGGTATATGGGAGGACAGGGGTGTAGGGGAAACAGGGGTTTAGGGGGAGGAAGTGGTGTATGAGGGAGGAGGGGGGGTAGAGGGGGAGGCAGGGGTGTATAGGGGTAGAAGAGGGGTGTATAGGGGGAGGGCAGGGGTGTATGAGGGAGGATTGGGGTGTATAGGGGGAGGACAGGGGTGGTATGAGGGAGGATTGGGGTGTATAGGGGTAGAAGAGGGCGGGGTGTATAGGGGGAGGGGATATGGAAGGACAAGGGTGTATAGGAGGGAAGATGACCGGGTTGGGGTGTATAGGGGGAGGACAGGGGTGTATATAGGGGGGGGAGGTGGGGGTATAGGGGGAGGACACGGGTGTGTATAGGGGTAGAAGAGGGGTGTATAGAGGGAGGACAGGGGTGTATAACAAAACCGTCCGGTCCAGTTGCCCCGACATCACTGAGAGATTGTTGTTTAGGGCAGTAATGCGTCTTGGCACGCGGCTGCAGTTACAGTGATCCGGCGCGGCGTTATAAAATCAGGATTCATTTGCGCCTGTTTAAAGATGCAGATCTATCGCTGCAATCTCATTTAAGCGGACAGACTTACGCCGGCTCCTCCTCCTCCTCCTCCTCCGCCGCCGCCACCCCGCGGCCAGCTGCATCCATCAGACTTTAACAACGCCGGAGGGGGCGGGGCAAAGCCCGGCGGATTACACATCGAGTAAGAGACTTATTAGATCAGCTCTCGAATTAAAGCACACGAGAGACAAGTCATAATGTCTCACTTAGCGCCCGGGGCACACGGAGACTCGGTGACAGGTTCTCCGTGGCCTTGCAGCACAACTTTATTTATATATATATATATATATATATATATTTAATATATATATGTATATATAATGTCATTAATTACAGGTTAAATTACACCGCAAGTAGTTCCGGCTTGTCAAAGTGTTCATTTCAATGACTATGTAGTAAGTAACTTGTGACGTCACAATGACGCTAACTTCTACGTTCGCTTCTGTCAACAACATGACAGTCCAGGAAATAAATGAAACGCATATCTATCGTCATCTAAAGATAGGTGTCGCCCCCTTGTGGGTAAACACATGAATGCAGTAATTAAAAAAAACAAACAAACACACAGAATACCTTTGAATGAAGCAAATCTGAGATAGATCAGTAAATCGTCACAGCGCATACATTTTGCATTTCCAGCCAATAGACTTTAAGGTTTTCCTCGCTGCAGATACCTCTCAAATCCGACAGATGGCGCAAAACACACACACAACTCACATGATTCCGAACAGAAACAATGCGACATGTTTAATAACAGCGTTATGAGCATTTTTTAATTAGCGGATTTTAAACATGCGCGTGTGCGAAGTCGTTTTCAACATTAATTTTATGGACTTGTAACTTTTTTGGCGCGCTATCGGGGACAGGTGAAAACACGCACGCGCACGCGCTCGGGCACGCGCACGACGGGTTGCCAGGTTTTTTGCTCTTTTCTTGAAGATACACGGTGTAAGAAATGTTTACAATGCTTAACTGTGTTTACTTTTCCCCGAACACGATCTAAATGACATTAATCTCAATGATAAATAAATAATAAAGGAGAATAACGCAATAACGCAATATTAATAAATAACGTTGCATCGTATAAAGAATTGTGAATGAATTCACAAAGTAGAAAGAAAGATGTTTGGGGGGGGGGCGATTGTACAGCTATACAGATCTACAGATATAACAACAACAACAACAACAANACACACTGAGTAATAGACACTACAGTGTTGGTTACTGTTGCACACTGAGTAATAGACATTACAGTGTTGTGTTACTGTTGCACACTGAGTAAAAACACTACAGTGTTGGTTACTGTTACACACTGAGTAAAAACACTACAGTGTTGTGTTACTGTTACACACTGAGTAAAAAACACTACAGTGTTGTGTTACTGTTACACACTGAGTAAAAAACACTACAGTGTTGTGTTACTGTTACACACTGAGTAAAAAACACTACAGTGTTGTGTTACTGTTACACACTGAGTAAAAAACACTACAGTGTTGTGTTACTGTTACACACTGAGTAAAAAACACTACAGTGTTGTGTTACTGTTACACACTGAGTAATAAACACTACAGTGTTGGTTACTGTTACACACTGAGTAATAAACACTACAGTGTTGTGTTACTGTTACACACTGAGTAAAAAACACTACAGTGTTGTGTTACTGTTACACACTGAGTAATAATCACTACAGTGTTGTGTTACTGTTACACACTGAGTAATAAACACTACGGTGTTGTGTTACTGTTACACACTGAGTAATAAACACTACAGTGTTGTGTTACTGTTACACACTGAGTAATAAACATTACAGTGTTGTGTTACTGTTACACACTGAGTAATAAACATTACAGTGTTGTGTTACTGTTACACACTGAGTAATAAACACTACAGTGTTGTGTTACTGTTACACACTGAGTAATAAACATTACAGTGTTGTGTTACTGTTACACACTGAGTAAAAAACACTACAGTGTGTGTTACTGTTACACACTGTTAACACTACAGTGTTGTGTGTTTGGTTTGTGTTACTGTTACTGTTACAGACTGAGTAATAATCTACAGTGTTGTGTTACTGTTACACACTGAGTAAAAAACACTACAGTGTTGTGTTACTGTTACACACTGAGTAAAAAACACTACAGTGTTGTGTTACTGTTACACACTGAGTAATAAACACTACAGTGTTGTGTTACTGTTACACACTGAGTAATAAACACTACAGTGTTGTGTTACTGTTACACACTGAGTAAAAAACACTACAGTGTTGTGTTACTGTTACACACTGAGTAAAAAACACTACAGTGTTGTGTTACTGTTACACACTGAGTAATAAACACTACAGTGTTGTGTTACTGTTACACACTGAGTAATAAACACTACAGTGTTGTGTTACTGTTACACACTGAGTAATAAACACTACAGTGTTGTGTTACTGTTACACACTGAGTAATAAACACTACAGTGTTGTGTTACTGTTACACACTGAGTAATAAACACTACAGTGTTGTGTTACTGTTACACACTGAGTAATAAACACTACAGTGTTGTGTTACTGTTACACACTGAGTAATAAATCACTACAGTGTTGTGTTACTGTTACACACTGAGTAATAAACACTACACTGTTACTGTTGTGTTACTGTTACACACTGAGTAATAAACACTACACTGTTACTGTTAGTGTTACTGTTACACACTGAGTAATAAACACTACACTGTTACTGTTTGTGTTACTGTTACACACTGAGTAATAAACATAAACACTACACTGTTACTGTTGTGTTACTGTTACACACTGAGTAATAAACACTACAGTGTTGTGTTACTGTTACACACTGAGTAATACGTTAACACTACAGTGTTGTGTTACTGTTACACACTGAGTAATAAACACTACAGTGTTGGGCTACTGTTACACACTGAGTAATAATCACTACAGTGTTGTGTTACTGTTACACACTGAGTAATAAACACTACAGTGTTGTGTTACTGTTACACACTGAGTAATAAACACTACAGTGTTGTGTTACTGTTACACACTGAGTAAATAAACACTACAGTGTTGTGTTACTGTTACACACTGAGTAATAAACACTACAGTGTTGTGTTACTGTTACACACTGAGTAATAAACACTACAGTGTTGTGTTACTGTTACACACTGAGTAATAAACACTACAGTGTTGTGTTACTGTTACACACTGAGTAATAAACACTACAGTGTTGTGTTACTGTTACACACTGAGTAATAAACACTACAGTGTTGTGTTACTGTTGCACACTGAGTAATAGACACTACAGTGTTGTGTTACTGTTGCACACTGAGTAATAGACACTACAGTGTTGTGTTACTGTTGCACACTGAGTAATAAACACTACAGTGTTGTGTTACTGTTGCACACTGAGTAATAACACTACAGTGTTGTTACTGTACTGTTACACTACACTGTGTTACAGTGTTACTGTTGCACACTGAGTAATAGACACTACAGTGTTGTGTTACTGTTGCACACTGAGTAATAGACACTACAGTGTTGTGTTACTGTTGCACACTGAGTAATAGACACTACAGTGTTGTGTTACTGTTGCACACTGAGTAATAGACACTACAGTGTTGTGTTACTGTTGCACACTGAGTAATAGACACTACAGTGTTGTGTTACTGTTGCACACTGAGTAATAGACACTACAGTGTTGTGTTACTGTTGCACACTGAGTAATAGACACTACAGTGTTGTGTTACTGTTGCACACTGAGTAATAGACACTACAGTGTTGTGTTACTGTTGCACACTGAGTAATAGACACTACAGTGTTGTGTTACTGTTGCACACTGAGTAATAAACACTACAGTGTTGTGTTACTGTTGCACACTGAGTAATAGACACTACAGTGTTGTGTTACTGTTGCACACTGAGTAATAAACACTACAGTGTTGTGTTACTGTTGCACACTGAGTAATAAACACTACAGTGTTGTGTTACTGTTACACACTGAGTATTTTTTGTACTCGTCCCCACCTGAAGAAGAACTCTACATTCCTCAGGGTCTGTCAGGGTCCTGGGCGAGTTTGAACCTGTACACAAATAGTGTCTGTCTGTGTGTGTGTGTGTGTGTGTGTGTGTTTTGTTTACAGACTGTTTCATTGTGTGTTTTGTTCGGTCTTGTGTGCGTTTGTTATTGATGATCATTTACAGCCAGTTTTCTCTGTTCTGTTTTTGTGTGTGTGTGTGTGTGTGTGTGTGTGTGTGTGTGTAATGTTTGTATATTGAGGTTTCACGAGCTTTGAAACCCAGCACATTCATAATACACTGTGTATCAGTGTGTGTGTGTGTGTGTCTGTGCGTGTGTATAAGCATTGTACTATTTCAGTGGTGAGTGTGTGTGAGTGTGTGTTTGTGTGTGTGTTGTATACTCCACCATTTGCACCTTTGTAGTTTGAGCCATTGTGTTGTAAAAAGTGAGTGAAGTTCAACATTTGTTCTGTTTATATATGTGTGTGTGTGTGTGATTCGGTGGTGTATGTGTGTGTGTGTGTTATGTGTTTGTTGTGTTTGTTGCAAAGGCATGTTTATTGCACTCATCCTCTCGAATCCGTCTGTTTGCATCGTCGAACAGCAGCAGATGAGTGCGCAATGTCTGAGTGCAAACACACACACACACACACACACACACACACACACACACACACACACACACACACATTTTCTGGTGTATTCTCACATGTTCCACCAACAGAAAGTGGTTCTGGTTGTGTGTCAAAGATAAGCTTTACAATGGAAGGATGTCCTGAATGAGTACGATTCCCTTCACACACACACAACACACACACACACACACACACACACACACACACACACACACACACACACACACATACACACACACACACACACTTTTATAGTGTATATTAAACACAGGCCAACTTTGGTCTTACTTTTCCATCTCTTTCACTTCTTCTAAGTAGGAAAGCATGCAGTTTGTGCGCTTCTCTCTCTCTTTTCCTCTTTCCTTCTTTTCTTCTCTCTCTGTCTCTTTCCTTCTTCCTTTCTCCATTCTCACCCTCCCTCTCCCTTCCGCCCCCCCTCCCTCTCTCTCTCTCTCTCTCTCTCTCTCTCTCTCTCTGTGATGTGTGAATGGGACGTGCTGCAACCTGCATCTTGTCGCACCAGGTGAAAAACATGGCAAAGGCCAATATAGCATAGCTGTTGGGGGTGTGGGCATCACGCATTTGCGCACACACACATACACACACACACACCACACACACACACACACACACACACAAACCTACACAAAACACACCCACATCTGGATGAATCTCTAAACTCAGTGGATCGTGTCTTAAACATGACCAGATCAAGAAGATAATGGAGGGAATTGAATGAAGGAAACTCGGGGGAAAAAAGCAAACACATCGGGTGAAAAAAAATGAAGAAGGAAAGGTAGTGGGAGGATCTGAAAAGAAGGGAAGAGCCAGTAATTGTGGGTCAGAAAGCATGAAGAAAGGACGGAAGGAAAGAATAGCCAGGATCGACATGTCGAAAAGAAAAGAAGAGCCAAAAAGGGTGGGTCAGGTATAACGGGAAGAGCCGGGAAAAGCCATCAAAAAAATAAATAAATAAGGAAGAGCCAGAACAGGGATCGCAATGAAAGGAAGAGCACGAAAGAAAAGAAGAACCGGGAACGCGAGGAAGAAGCAAAGAGCCAGAAACAGAGAAAGGAAGAGCCAGAGCGATTCGATTAGAAAGAATGAATCAGGAAGATGGACATGAATAACCAGAAAGAATGGAACCGTATAAAAGCACGCTTAAAAAAAGAAGAAGGAAAAAAAAAGCAGAGATAGGAAGGCAAGGCCAAAAATGAAGGAAGAGCCAGATTAGATGGAACAATATAAAAGGGACAAAAAAATAGGAGAGTCAAGAAAATGGGGATCATAAAACAAGAAATGATTAGATTCGGAGGAAAGAAAGATGAAAAACAAAACGAAAGGAAGAGCAAACGAAGAGCTGGAAACATTGCGGCCATTATAATAGGAAGAGTAATTAAAAGAAAAGCAGGTTTTTAGAGTTTTTAGATTAGTAAAAAAAAAAAAAGAAAGAAAGAAGAAAGGGAAGAGCAGGGAATGACAGATCAGCCTGAAATGGACGATCAGGGAAGAAGATTAAGGAAGAGCCAGAGATTCCCCGGGGGAAAAAATGCACAGTAAAAGTCACTATACACGTCTATTCTGTCGCCTTCGACCAATCGGATTGCAAGTTAGCGACACAGGGGCCACCGAGCAGGCGTCCGATGACATCCGCACTTTCACCCTCCCTTGATCGGACAGTCGTGGACTGTTTTGTATTCTGTATTGGCTCGGAATACCGCACACCTAGGGACTTTTTCCCAGCAACACTGTTGAGATACACACCTGGCTCAGGAGGGTGTTTGCGAGCTCGCCGTTTGTCTTGGTGATGCAGCGTACGATCAGGGACGTGTCGCCACTCGCGCACAAGAGCTTTACATCCGTCACTCACCACTTCACAATGCGGTGTTTGGCTCATTGCTCTGTCAGTCAGTGTGTGTGTGTGTGTGTGTGTGTGTGTGTGTGTGTGTGTGTGTGTGTGTTTTGCTGGCGAGGGGTGTGTCGTGAGTGACCAGAGACAACGCTGTTTACACCCGAGCGGGATTCATAAGAGTGGATTGTTGACACGAGTGCACTAATCATGATCCTTCTTTTGTGCGTGACATGCAGATACATAGTGCTGGGCTTGTTGGGTGGTTAGAAGTGTGTGTGTGTGTGTGTGTGTGTGTGTGTGTGTGTGTGTGTGTGTGTGTGTGTGTGTGTGTGTTCGAATAAACAGTATAGGTGTTTATGGGACTAGTGCTCAGAAATCAAAACATTCCCAAATAATTTTTATAGCATTGTGCATGTGTGTGTGTGTGTGTGTGTGTGTGTGTGTGTGTGTGTGAAAAGGAGTAGAAGAAAAGGAAAACAGAGACATGGGATGATCACATGCTTCTGTGTTTGTGTTATCCCATACACTCCTTTACCTCTCCATGTGCAGCAGGCTGATAACACGCTTTCACACACACACACACACACACACATGGTGATTGTTCCATGAGAGATTTCCCCCCCCCCTTTATTTAGAAAGATGTTCCACCGCATTTTGTGGAATGTCCAATGCGTCCTGATAGCAGGAGATCTTCCACACCTTCCCTCCCCCTGGAAAGCAGATCTTCATGTCACTGGCTTTGTGTGTTATAGTTTATTTCAAGTCAGTCTGGAACATTTATTTATAAAATATCCGCCTTCGTTTAGAAACCTGGCCATTATCATGACCTTGACTCCACCCACTTTGAGCTCATTTGCATATCAAGATCTCACAAGTAGAGGTGTATGAGCATACATTCCCATAGTTCCGGTCAAACTATATATATATCTTTATTTCTTTCTTTCTTTCCTACCATTCTTGTTTCTCTCATTTCTCTCATTAACCTCTTACTCATCCATCTGTTATTTCTTCCTACTTTTAAAGGTACTGTTTCTCCTCCTCTCTTTTTTCTTCAAATCTCTCCATCGTTTTCGGACGAACTTCCAGAAGCTTTAAAACAACACATACCCAAGAAGCTTAAAGAAGCTCACAGTCATTTTTCAACCACCCCTGGCTGCAGCATAGAAAACTTAGTATGGGATGTGTGTGTGTGTGTGTGTGTGTGTGTGTGTGTGTGTTGCCAAGTTCATTTGTACTCTTTTCTTTCTTGGAAGCCAGTTGAAAGATTCCTACGATGAAGTCAGTGTGTGTTGTTTGTGTTAGTCAGCCAAACGGCCTGGGGGCTGTGCTGTGTGTGTGTGTGTGTGTGTGTGTGTGTGTGTGTGTGTGTGTGTGTGTGTGTGTGTGTGTGTGTGTGTGTGTGTGTGTGTGTGTGTGTGTGTGTGTGTGTGTGTGTGAAATTGCATTTAAAGTCACAATTTCAATATAGGATGCTTTTGAATGAAATTTTCCCTTTACTTGAACTACTAAACCCATATCCGGACCATGAAGATCTGTTTTCCATGGGTTGGAAGATGGGAAAGATCTCAGTAGATAGAATCTAAAAAAATTCTCCACTAAAATCTCCACAGGATCTCCATCAAACCTCCACAGAATATTTTGACAAAGATTTCCAAAGAATCTCCATAAAAACTTCCACAAAAATCTCCACAAAAATCTCCACCAAATCTCAAAAACATTCTCTTCAAAAATCTCCATCAATCCTCCACAGAAAAATCATCACAGAAAATCTCCACAAAATTCTCCACAAAATCTCCACAAAATCTCCACAAAATTCTCCACAAAAATTCTACACAAAATCTCCACAAAAATCTCCACGAAATTCTACACAAAATTACACAAAAATTCTATACAAAAATCTCCATCAAAATCTCTACAAAAATCTCCACCGAATCTCAAAAACATTCTCTTCAAAAATCTCCATCAATCCTCCACAGAACTTCCACAAAAATCTTCACAGAAAATCCAGGAAATCAGTAGATCAGTCTTCCTAGACTTTTGAAAATACCCTTGTAGCTGGTTAATTGTCAATCTCAGTCGAATCTAAAAAAAATCTCCACAGATTTTCTGTAAAAGCTCCACAAAAACTTACACAGAATCTACACTTAATATATAGAAATTCTCCACTAAAATCTCCATCAAGAATCGTTTCTTGACACAGAATCGTTTGACAAAGATCTCCAAAGAATCTCCACAAAAACTCTAAACTGCTAATCTCTGCTAAATCGAAAAAAGCAAATTCTCCACAGAATCTCCACAAAAATCTCCACAGAAATCTCCATCAAACCTCCTCAGGTTCTCCACAAAATCTCCACAAAAATCTCCACAAAAATCTCCACAAAATTCTCCACAAAATCTCCACAAAAATCTCCACAAAAATCTCCACAAAATCTCCACAAAAATCTCCACAAAAATCTCCACAAAATTCTCCACAAAAATCTTCACAAAAATCTCCACAAAATCTCCACAAAATTCTCCAAAAAAATTCTCCACAAAAATTCTACACAAAATCTCCACAAAAATCTCCACAAAAATTCTAAACAAAAATCTCCACAAAATTCTCCACAAAATCAACAAAACACAAAATCTCAACAAAATCACAAAATCTCCACAAAATCTCATCTCCACAAAATCTCCACAAAATTCTCCACAAAATCCTACACAAAATCTCCACAAAAATCTCCACAAAATTCTATACAAAAATTCTCCACAAAATTCTCCACAAAAATTCTACACAAAATACAAAATTCTCCACAAAAATTCTATACAAAAATCTCCACAAAAATTCTACACAAAATCTCCACAAAAATGTCCACAAAATTCTCCACAAAAATATCCACAAAAATTCTACACAAAATTCTTCACAAAATTCTACACAAAAATCTACACAGAATCTCCACCAGATCTACTACAACCTCCTCACTGAAGGTACATTAAAACAGTAAATGATGACTAAATGCTTTAGCTTTTTGCATGTCTACAAACTTTTACCCAAATATTGTATTTATTGAATTTCAGTGAACTTATAATAAAACATTTAACAGAAAGGGGGAAAAAAGCTCCAGATGTGTAACTTCAACATCTTTATCAATGGCTATTATTATATACAATTTAAACGTTTTCTCCCTATAAAATGTTGGCGTATATTTCACAATGTCGCCATGTCAGTGTTAGAATGCTACAAGCCGTTTATAAATTTGGATATGTTCAGTGGATTTCCAGTGTTCAGTGTTTCACATCGGGTTGTTCTTGACCTCCGTGTTGTGCAGGAGCTTCATATAGCGCTTATAGCTGTGGATTATCGCTTCCATACGGTTCCAACTTTTGATATGTGTTTCAGTATGACGTATAAATGTGTTGTCAATCGACACCTGCACCAAAATACGCTGACACCAGCAGAATATGGCGACACACACACACACACACACACACACACACACACATCATGCTGTGTAGGAGTTCAGACATGAACAGCAGGTGTGAACTCAATTACACTATTGAAGATTGTGTGTGTGTGTGTGTGTGTGTGTGAGTGTGAGTGTGTGTGTGGGCGGCAGCGTCTTTTTATCTCTTGCCTTCTGTGTGTAGATGAGAAGAGGGGGAACAGGAACGGCAAAACAAGATGCTCTCTGTTCTCAGAAAATTCTTACAAGATCCCGCAATGTCCATCTGGAAGAACAGATTGTGTGTGTGTGTGTGTGTGTGGTGTGTGTGTGTGTGTATGTGTGGTCGGACTTTGACATCTTGGCACCATAAGCACATATGGCAGCACAAATAAGTCTAAAAACTTATATTAGTAATTTACGATTTATAATATAGTAGCTACATTTTACATTTTTTTCATTAATTTTATTGTGTTTTTTATAGCGTTTTTCCACAAAATCTCCCCCCCAAAAAGTCCTACAAGTATAGATATTATGTAAGAAAATAGGGACCAAATATGGAAAGGGATTTGTCCCCATTTGTCCCTGGAGAATTCCCAAATAAAGAATAAAAAGTCCTCATTAAATGTAGTGTAAGTGGATTCACATTTGCATAAATGGGGGTCATTTTATTTTTAAAAACTGGAACGTTCGTATTCGTGGGTTAAGTCACAGACATGCTGTCAGCAGGCAGTCACATTTTCTGACCTCAGTTCAGTCGGTGTTGGGCGTGTTTGGATGTGCTTGGCACGTCTGCGTGTTTTGTAGTGGAAACTACAGTAAATCCCATGTCAGTATTTTGAATTGTTGCTTTTGCCATCTGATTATAGGTTTGTTTTTGGTCTGCGCCGAAGCACGTCGGTGTCATGGGTAATCGCGTGTTAATGGCTTGGCTTTCTCGACCCAGCTAGAAACCCAGAACCTCTTGACCCGAAACTCAGTGTGTGTATGTGTAAGGCGCTTGCCCTGTTTTCAGAACCACAAAATTACCAAGTTCCAAATCGCTTACTGTTTATACGTGCTTCGAAATAGCCACGTTATGGTACAGGATTGTTAAGAAACCGTTGCGGTGAGCTTCGACTGTGTGAAAGAGCAGCTCCATTGTTTTGCTGATTTTTTCTGCAGGAACGCAAGCATCCATCAAGGTCAGCTAAACATGGCACTGATAGCTGTCTAAACCTCAGCTAGCCTCTGTACCCAAGACCTCCATTTTTTTCTTCTTCTTGTGTGTGAGAACGTGGTTGGTTTGGGTTGGAGAAAAGGCCACGGTAGCACCATAATAGCTACAGATAACATTTTAAGCAACCACTGCTGTGCAAGTAGATGTTTAGTTTAGGAGAGTATGGTTTGAGTTTGTTTGCTGTCGAGGGTTATGGAGCCCTGAGCAAGTCCCTGATGTTCTCGGGGTGCAGAAGGGTCACTTTGGTGCTCATTGGGCCCATGTATTTGTAGTCTGGGCTGAGGAATACTGAGGGACACCTGGAGTTGGGAATTTGATTACTGAACAACTTTCCTCACAGGAATCATCTTTGAATCTATGAATAAGCTCTGAGAAGTCTAGTTTGATGTTCCTCTCACACCGCCAGGGTCCACGTTCGATTTCCGTCTCGGCCATGTGTGTGTGGAGTTTGCATGTTCTCCCCGTGTCTCAGGGGGTTTTTCTCCGGGTTCTCCGGGTTCTCCGGTTTCCCCCCGGTCCAAAAACATGCACGGTAGGTTGATTGGCACCTTGTAAAATTGTCCCTAGTGTATGAATGTGTGTGTGTGTGTGTGTGTGTGTGTGTGTGTGTGCCCTGTGATGGGTTGGCTTTCCATCCAGGGTGTATCCTGCCTTAATGCCCATAGACGCCTGAGATAGACACAGACTCCCCGTGACCCGAGGCAAGATCGGATAAAGCGGTAGAAGATGAATGAATGAAAGTCTTGTTTGAGAGAACTCTAGGATGGTAGCAAAGTTCCAGAACATGCTCGACAAGAACTCAGCAAGGCATGGGAAGACTTTTAGGCTCGATGCAGTGATCCCTGAACAATACCGGGACGGGTATCTTCTTGGATAGGAAGCTTTTGAGTAAAACTTGTTGAGCTGGTGTAAGCAGTCCTGGGGCAAGGATTTCACTTGGATTCAGTTCTTGTGTTGCGGTCTTGCTTGGCACAAATCCAGGCTAAGACTTTTGCGATAGCAGGAAGTTGGCTTAAAAGTCTCAGCAAATGTACCCTCATTCATCTGTCAGTTTTGAGTATGGAACTTTGTGACAGGGAGCTGGGCCACAACTCTTTCTGGGGCGTGGAATTCTGTGGAAGATCTGCGGTGATAAGTTTAGGTCTACGACTCTCCGAGTCGGATTCCTCAAAGCCCAAGCGAGGCGTTGTGGGCAAGTCCATGGGTTAGACGTGAAACCTGTTAATGCTTGAAGCTAGTGTGGGGTTTGTCAAAGGGAGTCCTACTGGTTAAGGGGAGGAAGGTTTCTTATTATCGCTGTTACGTTTTCCCTGTCTCATCTTTCTGCATTGCTACACACAGACATACACAAAGTTCCCCTAGGCATTCATGTGTCAGGTGTGCTTATGTTATTCCAGCAAAAGGGGAGAGTGGAATCTGGGCTGCGATCCAGGTTGCTTGCCTGCACCCCCACCACTACCACCCAGACAAGCACTGACACATTCTTCTCTTCTCTTCTCTTCTCTTCTCATAGCCAACCAAATATGGCTCTACAAGTAAGAGAATGAATGAAGAGAAACAGACAGACAGACAGAGAGAGAGAGAAGGGGAGGGAAAGAAAGGTTGTAGGGTGAAGTCCTTCCTTTAGAAACAGTATACTTGTGCCCTGACTTCAAAGGGGCCTTCAGCTTGCCTGTTTTATGTGGGTTACATCAAAAGATGTGCAGAACATGAGGGGCAGACAGAGAGAGAAAGAAAGAGAGCAGAGAATAATGGCTGATTCAGACGTTTTTCTGTCATTTTTTCGCTTGATTCGTTCCCTATATTTTGGGGTATCGATACGTGCTGATAAGTCCTCCGGTTGCGCCAAACCTCAAATTAAAAGTGCTTAGACGGGTCTGGACACTAATGACGTTGAACATTTTGTCTTGTTTTGTTTTATTTCCGTCTTATTTGCATACTGTTCTTTCCCATGTCTCTCTGCAGCTCCCAGGATCCCACATCCTGTCCACCCCTCAGCTTGCTCTCGGGAATGGGACTTCACCTCCCCAGAGTGCACTTCTTCACTGGGGGGTGTGGCAATCCCTGGGCAGGACAGACAGCATAGACTCTCTGAAGTAATTCTTTCGACCACCACCCCACCCCTTCTCCTGCGACCTTGGTGTGACCCTGTCCAGCCATGCCTTTCGGGCTGAAGTTGCCTCGTACGAGGCGCTACAATGTTCTGAGCAAGAATTGCTTCGTGATTCGGATCCAGCTGCTGGACAATCACATGATCGAGTGCACGCTGTCTGTGGAGGGGACGGGGCAGGAATGCCTGGAAGCAGTCGCTCAGCGGCTGGAGCTGAGAGAGGTGAGGAAACGCCGAACGTGGCATGCAGCGTGGTATCTACTTATTCATTGTTTTTAAGTGCTTGATCTTGGTCTGGGAATGTTGTCACTCTGTGGAAATCTGAAGGTTATGGGCTCATATCCCAACCATACCAAGCTGTAAGTTCTGGGCCCCTGAGCAAGGCCCTTAACCCTTTTGTTGCTTAATTGTATGATAAGTGGATAAGGTTGTTTACTAAATGCGATAAATATGGAACCTGATCAGATCTAGACCCGATCCAGGTCACTATAGTATTGCTAGTTGACCCAAGGAAACTAGAGAAGCTGGACGTAACCAACACAAACACAGGGGGATCATGGGAAACTCCAAACCAGGGACTCTGGAGCAGTGAGAGCGTAACAGAGCTAATCACGACTAGTTTTATTAAGCATTCAAATATAAAGGTGTAGTGTTCAAGCGCTTTTAAGTTTCTGTGTGGTGAATCTCTCATCGTATGCTGAATGTTTTTGGACTTTCTGTGTGTGTGTGTGTGTGTGTGTGTGTGTGTGTGTTTCATGGTTAGCGTCTTTGATCACAATCCTGACATGTCGCTTGAGGAGAGCGGCTCGAATTTCCTGCTGAACTTTTGGAGAACTGTTCGACTTTCTGTTGATTCATTTATCATGGATGGCTTCATAGATGCCTGGATGTGTGTATGTGTATGTGTGTGTGTGTGTGTGTGTGTGTGTGTGTGTGTGTGTAGTCTGGAAGCATATTCTCACCTTGTTGTGAAATTTTCCAGTCATTCTGAATGTCGTAAGTTTGCAGGTCCTTGACGTTTCCTGTCTTTCCCACGGACATCCGATCCAGTCTGATCCGAACTGCTCATAAAGCTTAGACACATTGTGTATGGAGTAAATTATCTTTAAATAATAATTATTTTTAAATTCTTTTCCTGGCATAATTATTTTTATGTAATTTTACATATATTAATAGCAACATTAATAACGATAATTGTAACTTATTAGAAATGAATGTATTTTATTTCTTTTTTTTATTGAATCGTATTATTTATTATTACATATATTTTTTTCATATGAATAATTTATTATATATTTTTATATTTATGTATGTTTAGAAATGTTGCACACTTATGACTATCAAAATTTTATATTAAATACACAACCAATATTTATATTGGATAAAAAAAAATCATTCAATTAAAAAATAGTATTTTGTTTTGCGTATTGTTTTCCTTTTCTGTGAAGCGATGAAGTCTCACAATATTCTGTAGTAAAGCTACATAAAGCACAGCCTTACTCAGAAAGACAGGGATGAGGGTTAGGGGCCTTGCTCGAGGGCCCAAAATCTTCTATTTATCAGTCCAACATCTTAACCAATCCTTCACCACTTCCCAAC
>JACRUU010000015.1:13559013-13594013 GCA_030449085.1 Kryptopterus vitreolus
ATTTTATTATTAAAAAGGAAGACTTGTGTGGACGCCGTCATCGCGCGGCAGCTTGAACTTGAGTGTTGAAATGAGCTCCGGTCTTCTGAGAAGATGTTCCACCAGAGATTTTGAGATTTGTTGAGGATTGTGTGTGTGTGTGTGTGTGTGTGTGTGTGTGTGTGTGTGTGTGGTGTGTGTGTGTTACAGGAAGATTGTTGATAGATTCTGTCTGTTGAGCTCGTCTGCCCTCCCACTATTTCTCTGTGGCTTTAAGGGAAAGAAGTTTCTCACCACTTTTATCACGTTCCTTTTTACACCCTGCTGCATACACACACACACACACACACACACACACACACACACAGTGTGTAGGAGTTACACTCGAGGTGCTTGTCTAGCCCCGCTGGTTAAGCAGTCAGCCGTGTCAAAGTGCTTGTTAGCTCTGACAACACTGAAGGTCAATGTCTCACACCTGGCCTGAGTCACCGTGTGTGTGTGTGTGTGTGTGTGTGTGTGTGTGTGGTGTGTGTTTAAAATGAAGCGAGCTAGTGTATCTGATGAATGCGAAACACAATCTGTGCTTAGCCTACTACTACTGCCGCAGCTGGAAAAATGACCTCAAGCTGTTTGTGTGCATGAGTGTGTGTTTGTGTGTGTGTGTGTGTGTGTGTGTATGTGTGTGTTCTCATTGGTGTTAACGATGTGATGCATACATTTAAAAAAGTGTATATCGCGATGCATTTATTCATTCATTCATCTTCTAGCGCTTTATCCGATCTTCCCTCGGGTCACGGGGAGTCTGTGTCTATCTCAGGCGTCTATGGGCATTAAGGCAGGATACACCCTGGATGGAATGCCAACCCATCACACACACACACACACACACTCACACACATTCATACACTAGGGAACAATTTTCCAAGGTGCCAATCAACCTACCGTGCATGTTTTTGGACCGGGGGAGGAAACCGGAGAACCCGGGGAAAAACCCCCTGAGACACGGGGAGAACATGCACAAACTCCACACACACATGGCCGAGACGGGAATCGAACCCGGACCCTGGCGGTGTGAGGCGAACGTGCTAACCACTAAGCCACCGTGCTAATTTTAATTTTAATTATATATAATTAGGAATTCTTTCAAATTTGCCCAATCTCTGTAGAAAAGTTGTAAGAAATTGTAAAAATAAATAAATAAATACATAAACAAAAATTCAAATTTAGTTGCGAAATTAGAATTTCGACAAAATAGAATTAGCTTGAATTTTGAAATTAGTGACTTTACTGTGAAACAAGACAAAATAAATAATAGAAAATGAATGAATAAATATAATAATGATAATAATAATAATAATAATAATGAAAAAAAAATTTATTCATTTATTTTTAAATCCAACATCATGATCCATACAAAACCTCTTCAGTAGATTGCTGGTATTAGTTTGGAAATTGTGTGTGTGTGTGTGTGTGTGTGTGTGTGTGTGTGTTTCTAGTAACAAGATTTTTTTAAATTTTTTTTAAAGAAAAATAAGTTACAGAAAAAAAATGTAACACAAAATTAATTAAAATCAGGATTTAGGCCACGCCCCCCAGGGGTCTTCTGCATCACGTATTGGGACACCCCTTTTTTGTTTTGTTTTGTTTTTTTCTCCAAACCCCTTTGTGTGGTTCCTCACTGAGCACGCCCCCTGGAGGTGAAAAGTGTGTATGTGGTGTTTTTCATCTCATCTCAGGTTCTCATTTCTCTCCTGCATTCCTCCTCCATGAGCTGACGTCTAGCAACACCTGGACTTTGTTTTGTCGAGGGTAGCCTTGAAATAACAGCTTTCTGGGGCATTTCTACACACACACACACACACACACACATGCACACACACACACACACACACACAGAGTCTAGTGATGATTATTCCATACCACAGGCCAAAACATAAATACACTCTGGAAAGCACCTCCTTTATGGATTCACACACACTCTCTCTCTAAGCTCATATTCCCTACACACACACTCATACACACACACACACAGATATACACTCACACACACAGACGCACACACACACACACACACACACATATACACTACACACACACACCACACTCACATACACTCACACACACACTTACACACTCGCACACACTCACACACTTGCACACACTCACACACACACATACACACACGCACATACACACACAAAAACACACAAACTCATATCAGTCAGACAATGGTTTAAATTTGGTCTCTCTTTTTCTTCCTTCCTTTCTCTCTCCCTCTCTCTATCCCTCTTTCTTTCTTTCTTTCTTTCTCTCTCTATCTCTCTTTCTTTCTCTCTCCTCTCCTCTCTCTCTCTATCTATCTCTTTCTTTCTCTCTCTTCTCTATTTATCTCTAGCTCTCTCTCTCTTCTTTCTTTCTTTCTCTAGTCTCCTCTTTCTTTCTTTCCTTTGCTCTTCCTTTCTCTCTTTTCTTCGTTCTCTTTCTCTTCTTCTATCTCTCTTCTCTCTCGATCTACGCATTCTCTCTCTCTCTCTCTTCTTTCTTTCTCTCTATCTCTCTCTCTTTCTTTCTCTCTCTCTCTTTCTTTCTTTCTCTCTCTCTCTCTCTCTCTCTCTCTCTCTCTCTCTCTCTCTCTCACACTTTGTCGTTTTTAAACCGTTATTTAGTTGGAGGTTGTAATCTGTCTCTGCCCTGCACTTCTAAACCCGTCATTATGCAGTAAGGAATCCATTCCAGTGCCACGGCAACCCTTTCATTAAGCAAACCAAGCCGCCGCCCCACTGCAGGGGGAGGAGCCAGTGCGGTTTGGTGGGCGGAGTTCCAGGGGTGAAAAAAAAACAACCTGTCTGCACCGATAAACCAACTGGTCAGGATTGGGATACACCATATGTGTGTGTGTGTGTGAGAGAGTGTGTGTGTGTGTGTGTGTGTGTGTGTGTGTGTGTGAGAGTGTGTGTGTGTGTGTGTGTGTGTGTGTGTGTGTGTGTGTGTGTTTCATGGTTAGTGTCTTTGATCGCAATCCTGTCCAATCAAAGGACATGAAAATTCCGCCATTGTTGGATGCCTGCTAGAGGGCTCCAGTCTCTCAATTCTGATTGGTTAAAGCAACAGCGACATGTTTTTAGAATCATGTGATCTCAGGCCTGAAATCTGATTGGATAGAAAGTAGATTGTGGGCGATACGTCATATAAATTGCTCAAATTTTTAAACACATATTATATTAGTATTATTGTGTTCTTTTGTGTTCCTCAGGTATCAGTACTACCTGCAGGTGAAGAAGGAGGTCCTCGATGGACGTCTTCACTGCACGGTGGAGCAGGGCATTCGACTCGCCGGACTCGCCGTCCAGGGTTGGTACATTAGCACATGTGTGTGTGTGTGTGTGTGTGTGTGTGTGTGTGTGTAGGGTTACTGGTAGCCCGGTTCTGTCATACCTAATATGGTATTTAAACAGGAGAGCAGTTATCCACTTGAAGCGCTATCAGGACGTCACAGGGGGAATGTAAACACCGAAAGAACAAGAGGGAGAACGTGTCCCTGGCTCACGCCGCAAGAATCGGAAGATAGCTACGAAATGCAAGACGGAGAAGATAATGTTCTCTAAGTGCGCCGGGTCCTCACTTTGTAGGACAGATATACAGCGCGACCATATAAAGTAAAAAAAAACAACAACGCCCAAATGTGTATTCAGTGCCAGTGACAATGCTGCTGTGCACAAAGACAACTCCCAGAAGATCTGCTTTTAATGGGTTGGAAGATCTGCTGTAAAGCTCTAATCTAATCGAGTCTAATATCAATGTTTTTCTCAATGAGATTCTATAATTCTACACTTTTCTCCAAATCCGATCTAATCTAATCTACGCAATCGATATTTCACACTGCATTCTGTTCTTATGATCAAATACATTCATTCATTCACCTTCTACCGTTTTATCCGATCTTCCCTCGGGTCACGGGGAGTCTGTGTCTGATGTTTTTGGACCGGGAGGAAACAAGAGAACCCGGATAAAAACCCCCTGAGGCACGGGGAGAACATGCACACTCCACACACACAAGGCCAAGACGGGACTCGAACCCGGATCCTGGAAGTGTGAGGCGAACGTGCTAACCGCTAAACCACCGTGCCCCTGGTTGATCAAATACATTCATTCATTCATTCATCTTCTACCGCTATATCCGATCTTCTCGGGTCACGGGGAGCCTGTGCCTATCTCAGGCGTCTATGGGCATTAAGGCAGGATACACCCTGGATGGAATGCCAACCCATCACAGGACACACACACACACATTCATACACTAGGGACAATTTTCCAAGGTGCCAATCAACCTACCGTGCATGTTTTTGGACCGGGGGAGGGGAGGAAACCGGAGAACCGGAGAAAAGAACAGAACCCGGAGAAAAACAAAAAAAAAACCCCTGATTCACGGGAGAGACGGGGAGAACATGCACAAACTCCACACACACGGTCGAGACGGGAATCGAACCCGGATCCTGGCGGTGTGAGGCGAACGTGCTAACCACGTGCTAAGTCAATAAACTTTTTTACTTATATAGTCTGTCGTAGGAAATCAATAATTCTCAATTAATTCGGTTCATCTAATCTAACCAATCTCTGTGCGCTGCTTTTCTAGTCCAATCTACCCCAGTCTAATCTAATGCATTTATATTGAACAGTAAATTCTTTAGTTCTAATCTAATCAAAAATCTTCGAATCTAATCTAAAGTATGCGTTAAAATAAATGCAAAATGTCTCACAGTATTTATCAAATCTAGTTGTTCGTTTTAACGTAATCGAAACGATGTGTGCAGTTGGTAGTTAATGAACTCTGATCATCCGATCTAAATCTAATCTACACCAGCTCACGCCCTGATCTCTCTCTCTCTCACCATATTATTCTCATCAGCTGTACTGTTTTATCCTGCCTTAATGCCCATAGATGCCTGAGATAGACACAGACTCCCCGTGACCCGAGGGAAGATCGGATAAAGCGCTAGAAGATGAATGAATGAATGAATGTACTGTTATAGTACAACATCAAGAAGAAAAACCCCACTGAAACTGGAGACTCCTTCTGTAGTTACTACGGAAACGCTAATATGACCCGTGATCGGAAAGTTTGCATAAAACCTTCCGACCAATCAGCTTTCGAGGATTCAACATCTGTGCTTTGGAGCGCTGGCTGATGTCTACCAGCTGTGCTGTGTCCAGCTGTTTTGTTTCCCCCCAGTTTGTTTAGATGTGTACAGATGTGCGCAGGAGGCGTTCTTCGAAAGCGTCTCTCTGATGAACAGCTGCGATGGATCCGGGTTACAGAAATGCATCCTGAGAAATGTTTGGTTTAAAAAAAAACACAGATAGAGAATGTAGAAGCAAGAAACATGAGTAGTCTGTGTGTTGTCTAACAACGTGTGTGTGTGTGTGTGTGTGTGTGTGTTTTGACCCTTTTTTTTTCTCTGTCACCACAGCCGACTTCGGAGATTTCACTCAGTATCTGTCTCAGGATTTCCTCAGGGAATATGTTTTGTTCCCAGTGGTAAGTGTGTGTGTGTGTGTGTGTGTGTGTGTGTGTGTGTGTGTGTGTGTGTGTGTGTGTGTGTGCGTGTGTGTGTGTGTGTGTGTGAGCCTCGGGGCGTGCATTCCTTTCACACTGCAGCAGCATACCTGAGTGTCACGTAAACAAGTCCGGGAAAGAGAGAAAGATAAAGATATCTGTGTGTGTGTGTGTGTGTGTGTGTGTGTGTGTGTGTGTGTGTGTGTGCATGTGTGTGCGTGTGTGTGTGTATGTGTTTACATGTTCTCTGTCTGTTCACCAGAAATGGCCCCATGCTGACGAGGTTCTGGACGACTGGACTCAGAAAGTGGCAGAAGAACACAAGAGTCACTAGTAAGGAGCATCGCTAATACCTTTAATACAGATTAGATCAGATTAGATCAGAATATCGTGGAGTGTTGATTAGATCATGGTAAGAGATTAGATAAAATTAGATTTGATTAGAAGAGAAGAAATTATATAAAAAAATGTATCAATTGCATGCAATACATTCATTTGCATTAGATTAGATTAGATCATAAAATTAGATTAGATTAGATCATAAGATTAGATTAGTTGTCCGTTTAGAAATGGTGAGTCCATAAATAAAATCAGTTTAGATTAGATAAACACTAGACGTTGAGGAGTATTAATTGCATGCATTGGATTGGATTAGATTGGATTAGAAGAACAGAATTTACTGAGAAATATTAATTGCATAGATGAGTGTTGATTCGATTCTATGTAAAATATTGATTGATAAATATTGATGATTCCTGGATTATTAGAACAACAGAATTCACTGAGAAATATTCATGAAGAAAGTTTAGATTAGATCAGATTACATTAGATTAGATTAGATTAGATTTAGTAAAAAGAATTGCTTACGAAATATTGATTGCATATTGTTGTGTATATTAAATATAATTAAATATAATTCTGTTAGATCATATAAGAGTTAATTTATTCAAGGTGTGTGTGTGTGTGTGTGTGTGTGTGTGTGTGTGTGTGTGTGTGTGTGTGTGTGTGTGCATGCATTAGCCAGATGCAGGCCGCTGATGCGGAGCTGCTTTACATAAAAGAGGTGGAGAAACTGGACGGGTTTGGGCAGGAGACGTTTGCGGCTAAAGTAACGCACACACACACACACACACACACACACACACACACACACACACACACTCCATGATCGTTTGTTCACATGCGTCTTGTTTCGTCTCCAGGACAACTACACGAACGACATCTTCATCGGAGTTTCGTTCGTCGGAATCTTCGCCAAGCACAGGAACGGGAGATCGCTCATGCTTCACCGGTGAGACTTGACCTTTGACCCCCCCCCCTCCCTCTTCCGTTAAGCGATGACGTTCCTCAGACACTTGACTCATTTGCTCTGGCGTAGGTGGAAGGACATCGGGACCATCGGGCACAACAAGTCGGCTATCACGGTGGAGATAACCAGCAAAGACGACACCATCATGTTCCACATGGTCAGTGTTGAGACTGCGCGCTCGCCAAGGCCGCCGCGAGTGGCGCCGAGAATAACAACAGAGATCTCACCGACGTCTTGTTTGTCTTTCAGGAAGATATGGAGATGGCCAAGTACATCGCGCGCCTCTTCACCGCCAGACACAAGTTTTACAAACAGAACAAGATCTGCGTCGAGTGAGTTCCAGCTCACATTCACTCCAGACGTAACACTACCCCTTGTGGCGGATCAGCGTAACTCCATGTAACTGCATTTAAACACAATTTGGGATGTTTATTTTCTTTCACAGGCCGAGTCACTCTCCAGTCACAATTCGGAGAAGATCCACTTGGAACAGGAGGGTAAGTTCTTCAACCTTTCATGCTGATGACGGATTTTGAGAACCTATAATAAGGGACTCGGTGTGAAACAAGATATTCAAAAAACAAGTCCACAAACTTTTGCCATCTAAATATTTATTTATTTATTTGTAAACTACAGTCTTATTTTCAGGTGTCCACAAACTTTTGCCATCTTAATATTTATTTATTTATTTGTAAAGTACAGTCTTATTTTCATGTGTCCACAAACTTTTGGCATCTAAATGTTTATTTATTTATTTATTTGTAAAGTACAGTCTTATTTTCAGGTGTCCACAAACTTTTGGCATCTAAATATTTCTTTATTTATTTGTTAAGTAAAGTTTTATTTTCAGGTGTCCACAAACTTTTGGCATCTAAATTTTTATTTATTTATTTGTTTGTTTGTTTGTAAAGTACAGTCTTATTTTCAGGTGTCCACAAACTTTTGGCATCTAAATATTTATTTATTTATTTGTAAAGTACAGTCTTATTTTCATGTGTCCACAAACTTTTGGCATCTAAATGTTTATTTATTTATTTATTTGTAAAGTACAGTCTTATTTTCAGGTGTCCACAAACTTTTGGCATCTAAATATTTATTTATTTATTTGTAAAGTACAGTCTTATTTTCATTTTCGGGTGTCCACAAACTTTTGGCATCTAAAATTATTAAATATTTATTTATTTCCACAAACTTTTATTTATATATTTATTTATTTATTTATTTGTTTGTTTGTTTGTAAAGTACAGTCTTATTTTCTGGTGTCCATCATTTTTTTTCCCCCATTCTAAATATTTATTTATTTATTTGTAAAGTACACTCTTATTTTTAGCTCTCTTTTGGCATTCTAAATATGTATTTATTTATTTATTTGTAAAGTACAGTTTTATTTTTAGGTGTCCACAAACGTTTGGCATCTAAATATTTATTTATTTATTTACTTGCTTATTCGTAAAGTACAGTTTTATTTTCATGTATCCACAAACTTTTGCCATTCTAAATATTTATTTACTTATTTGTTTGTTTCTTTGTTTGTTTGTTTGTAAAGTACAGTCTTATTTTTAGGTGTCCACATTTATTTTTTTCATTCGAAATATTTATTTATTTATTTATAAAGTGCAGTCTTACTTTTAGGTGTCCACAAACTTTTGGCATTCTAAATATTTATTTACATATTTAGTTGTCAATATTTAAAGAATTTTATTTTTTTCAGTTGTATATATTCTATATTTTCTCTTCTCAGCATCGACCGCAGTCCTGTATTACACATTCTCAGTATCAAGAGACGCAAGGCTCGCAAGGTAAACACACACACACACACACACACACACACACACACACACACACACACACACACTTCGTGGTAGGAACAAATGTAGCACATTAAAAATATTAGAGAAGAATTTACTGGGGAAAAAAAACCCAGGACTTCAGGGTGTAAACTTCACAACCAGACCACGTGTCCCTTTAAACACTGAGAGTGGGTAGATGTGTGTGTGTGTGTATGTGTGTTTGTGTATGTGTGTTTGTGGGGACTTGGGTTTCATGGTGCACATATTCCAACATTCCAGGCGACATACAATTCCCCATCCGTCAATACCTGAGCACAAATCTCCACAAGATCTCGGGAAAAAAAAACAAGACATTATTCTGCGATGTTCAAACATCAGATAGGAATTTCACAGTCAGGTGTCCACAAGCGTATTATAAAGCCAGGTATGATAAACAAACATATAATATAATAAACAGCTTTGAACATGTGCGTCTAACTTCATGTCTCTCCGTCTCACTAAGCCAGACTCAGACACGCCTTCCTTAATCCTTCAAGCCGGCTCTCTAATTATTTTGTTTTTGATCTCTCGGCTGGAAATGAACACACACACACACACACACACACACACACACACATTTATAACACAACCACAGGATAAGCAAAGAATGTGAGTTAATTGCTGTGCCACTAAGTTTGAAGCTGTTTAATAGACCAGAGGAAACTTCCATGACACGGAATGGAAATAATGCAATGTGTATACCTACAGCTAGTGCTATAAACTTCGAAGGCCTTATATAGATTAGAATATAGCCGCAGACCCCCAGCGCAGATACTCAACTTTGAGATACCATTCCTATATTTCCATCTGTATATATCTATCTGTTGCCCCTTAACAGACAGCATCTTCCACGAAGACCCGTACTGCAAATCAGAGACGAATCTCGTTGAGATTAGTTACCGTAACGGCCTGGTTCCCAACGGCAGCATGTGCAGCAGCCCGAGCGTGAGCTCCCTGAACCGCTCGCAGACCTTCATTCACTCCTCGCCGCTGTCTTCGAGCCCCAGCATCCTGGGGAGCGAGCTCATGCGGCCCGACTACATTCCCAGCCACCGACACTCCGCCATCATCCCTCCTTCCTACAGGCCCACACCCGAGTACGATGCCGTGATGCGACAGAAGCGCTGCGTCCTCCAAAACACGCACGCCGTCGACTGCCACAGCCAATCGCTCCGCAGCCTTAATATCAGCAACACGTACGTCTACCGGCAACCCGCACTAGTGTACAGCCAACCAGAAATGCGCGAACAAGGCCCATACCATACACTCTACAGCGGCGGGGGAGGAGGCCCTCAGCCGATGTATGGACTTCATGCCGGCCCCTCCCAGCCTCCCCAGGGCCAAATGGTACATTCTGCAACAGCTCAGCCACAATCCGGCACCCCGAACGGTATCTCTCATACCGTTAGCACGCCCGAGCTGGCTAATACTAAACAACAAGTGGTTAACCGGACTACCCATGTGTTCAGGAACTACCAATCGAGGCCTCCGCCCCCTTACACAGCATCCTTTAGGCCAGCCACCAGCACTCCAGATTTGGCGAGCCACCGGCAACGATGTATCGGAGGATCTAGTCCGGAACTGGTGACTCGCAAAGTCCAGCTGTCAGTGAAAACCTTCCAGCCGGACAGCTCCGCTGTAGTGCACCAGTCCCTACAGGAAGTCAGCGAGCCACTCACAGCCATGAAGCACCGTTCCACGCTTGCCAAACGACACAGTATGGAAGTTGCGATGGTCCTCAAGGCGGCCAGCGTTGCCCCCTTGCCTCGGAGGAACACCCTCCGAGAACAAGTGCCACCCCTGATCTCTCCTCAGCAGGCACAGGTCCCACCTCCTCAACCACCTCAGCTGGCTGAGGTGCAAATGCCGGCCCAGAAATCGTCCAACACTGACCCAAAATACCAGCATCAGAAAACTCTCTCGAATGTCACCATGCTGATCCACAGCAGCGAGAGCGAGGAGGAAGAGGAGGAATACACACCCGAGCTTGATGTTCACATTCCCGGCCTAAACGAGGACATCAATGCTCAACTGCAAGCAGCACTTGCAAATATCCCTAACAAACCGCCCCCGGAGTACCCAGGACCGCGCTCGAGTAGCAACATTGCACTCAGGCACCACAACCAGGTACTTAATCAGCCACAAAACATGTTAAAACATGTTTCACCACACATATATCTCAAATATCCCTTTCTTTAACCAATGGATGCAGGACCGGAGCCGAGGTTCTCCAGAGGTGACCGGGGTACCCCCACAGGTTGATTCCCATTCAGGGAGTCACCGCGGGAGGCAGAGTCCGAGCCGTGCGGAGCCGTTGAACCTGAGCGGGGCGACCCTGGGACCCTCCATCTCTGAGCCTGATCTCACCAGCGTGAAGGAGAGAGTGAGGAAAGAACCGGTGAAAGAGCGGCCTGTCTCTGAGATGTTTGCCATCGAGGACAGCATCGTGGAGAGAGAGATTGCACAGAGGGTGAGGCGATGGACTCTTCTGCCTCCTTAGTGGTGCTTTGCATTCCCAACTGAAATGAAGGCTAATTGTTTTTTTTTCTCCTTCTTCATAAAGACTTTGGAGAGGCAGAAGAATGCGGTGGACTCAGTGAAGAGGCCCTTAATGATGGCCGCTCTGAATGGACTCTGCAGGAATCGTTCGCCTGTCCCAGACACGACACGCGAGGACTCCAGCAAGGCCAACACCGATGAAATGGTACGAGACTCTCTGAGGCTTTTTATTTTGTTAGCAGTCTGGGGTCCTATTTTAGGGTAAGTCATAATACACCACCCCTTGTGGTTCCGTCACCCATATGTGTATGTGTGTATGTGTGTGTGTCAGTGTAAGCATCTTGAGTTGAGACTAGAGGAGGAGCGTCTCTTTGCCGAATACGAGCACATCCCTAAAAAGCGAGCGGCGTGTAACCTGTGCACGTCCACGCTTCCCGATAACGCTGAGAGGAACCGGTTCCGAGACGTGGTTCCGTACGAGGAGAATCGCGTCGAGCTAGTCCCCAACAAAGAAAACAACACTGGTTACATTAATGCCTCCCACATCAAGGTGAGTCCTGAATCGTTGCAGAGCTGCGAGATCTCGTGATCCCCGGCCTTGAGAAGAAGACAAAACACATAGAACCAAATAAACACACGCTCCAGGAGCTTTACGAATAAAAAAACAAAACACCGGAATTATCGTCAGAATCCGGTTCCCTCTTTAAACCTGTAACTTTTAACTGCTGTTATTATATTCCAGCAGACAGAAGCCATTTTCGAATTTTACTCATTTTGATTTAAGGGCTGTGCTGCCTTCTAGTGGTCAATAATGGTATGACCGTCATCCTCATGTTCAGATGCTGATCAGAGGGGAGGAGTGGCACTACATTGCGACGCAGGGCCCCCTTCACAACACCTGCCACGATTTCTGGCAGATGATCTGGGAGCAAGGGGTCAACGTCATCGCAATGGTTACGGCAGAGGAGGTACGAGTCTACACTTCTACAATATATGAATGGATGACATCATTCCTGGTGCTTTTTGTCAGTGTTTTAATTCCACACTGGGTCCCCAAGAGCTCCACTCTTTTTGGCAGATGTTCCACTATATTTCTGAGGGTGGGGGTGGGGGGGTGTCCAAGATGTTCAATAGGGTTGGATTTCTTTAGCGGGAGATATTTCAGGTCATTGAGTTCGGTGGTAGTACAAGTAAAGGGGAAATTTCCGGGCATGATATGGCGCCCCCTGGAGTACAGAGTGTTACGGGCCGCAAGAATGACACTGGCATTTATGTTTATTTAACCATCACGGTGAACTTTCCCCTGTCTTCGCAGGAAGGAGGTCGCTCTAAAAGTCACAGGTACTGGCCGAAACTCGGCTCCAAACACAACTCGGCCACACACGGCAAGTTCAAGGTCACCACCAAATTCCGGACCGATTCCGGTTGCTATGCGACGACTGGGCTAAAGGTCAAGCACTTGCTCTCTGGGCAGGAGCGCACCGTCTGGCACTTGCAGTACACTGACTGGCCTGAGCAGGGCTGCCCGGAATATGTACAAGGCTTCCTTGGTGAGGACCCCATAACTGGTCCCCATATCTAGTAGACGTTGTGATTCCTGACGTATTTTTTTTCCCCACCCTATAGCATATTTGGAGGAGATCCAGTCTGTGCGTCGTCACACTAACAGCATGTTGGACGCCTCGAAGAACCCTAAGCCGCCGGTCGTGATCCACTGCAGCGCCGGGGTCGGACGCACCGGAGTTGTGATTCTCACCGAGCTCATGATCAGCTGCCTGGAGCACAACGAGGTACGAAGCTCACAGTGGAAGACCTGTTAGTGTCCCTATGAAGCTCTTAAACTAACGAGGCCAAAAATCATGAGGTCTTGTGCCTTTGGCCCCTCATCGCTCTCCAGCATTTTTCCTCACTTTCTCTCTATGTCTTTCAGAGGGTGGAGGTCCCGGTCATGCTAAACCACTTGAGACAGCAGAGGATGTTGATGGTCCAGACGGTGACTCAGTACAAGTTTGTGTACCAGGTTCTGATCCAGTTTTTGAAGAACACCAGACTCATCTGAGCAGGACTTTGGCTCCTCGGTAAACGAGTGGAGAAACGTCATCATTCTTCACATTTTTTAAAGGACCTCACCCATGTGGTGGTTTCTTGCTTTTTGTAGGTACCCCTGCTGAAACCCATGCCTATTCAGAGCTTTAATTGTACGGTATAAAGCGCTGCTTCTTCAAAAAGAAATGATGGAACATGGCTTTTTTTTTTCTTATTCCTTGGACCCAAACCAGGTCCAGCATGATAATGCTCCACTTCCATGAAGATCCGCTGTCCATGAGTGGAAGAGGTGGAAGATCTCCTATAATCCTACTGAAGACCTTTGGGATGAAGGTCTCCTCATATCACCAATCCTATACATTAAAGCTTCTGGTCTTTGAAAGAGCACCAAATCCAGGAGAACATCTTCCCGCGAAGAACGGAGCTTAATATAACAGCAAATCAGGATTCCGTGTGGATGTTCAAAAAGATTTAATTGTAACGTTTTATATTTAATTTCCTCATAGATCTATTTCTTGTATTTATTACTTTCCCTGTTGTTTTTCTTTTACGCCGAATTTCCTGCCTCCGTCTCTCGCTAACGGAAAGCAAAGCGTCTTTACTTTTAAAAGCGACGCCTTTTGCCTTTTAAAAATCGTTTGCGGCATCGTATATATATATATATATATATATATATATATATATATATATATATATATATATATATATATATTCGCTTATTTTCTACGGAAATGTCCCCAATCCAGAGCCAATCCAGAGGGCACCACCAGCGCCACATCAGGATTTCAAAATTCATTTTTTTCTTAAAGGGAAAATCAGGAGCAAATTAGAGCAGCGACAGTAAATAAGTGCCCCCCCCCCCCCAATTAATCTTAACTATTCATAAAATTCCATTTTCTGCACTACAGATAATTATTTAATGCTACATTAGTGTAGGACTCTGTGTTACTGATGCCAGTGATTTGTGTGTGTGTGTGTGTGTGTGTGTGTGTGTGTGTGTGTGTGTATGTGTGGTTAAATTTTGCATTGTAAGGCCCTGGCCTCGGTAGCTGCCAGAGCTCAGTGTGTATGTGTGTGTGTGTGTGTGTTTGTGTGTGTTTATCTGGGCTTATCAAAGAAGTGATCATCATTTATTGTGCTTATTTTTCTTGCAGTTTGTGTTTTCGCTGTAAATATTCCGTGTAGGGAAACTGAGCCACATTTTTCCAGTATGTTCCATTGCAGTGCACCAGTGAAGTACCCTAAACCAGTGTATTAGTGCCTTACTGAACACACAAGTTCAACTCCACTCATCATCCACTTCTAAAGCGAAGTTCAGTTCTAAAAACGATTAGAATTCATTTGGCGGGTCTCTTTTGTGTGCCGCTATATTTGAAATGTTTATTTTTAGTAATAATGTTATAATATGCTAATGTAAAAGAGAAGCTGTGTATAATTCGCTCACTTCAGTACGAATGTATTCCATTCTAATACGACTTGGTACTTTTTAATACCATCAAACAGAAATCTATGCATGTTTTTTTTTTTTATCTAGATTTGTATATAAATATACACGTGGAAAATATAAGCTCCTGTTAGCTGTTGTGTGTGTGTGTGTGTGTGTGTGTGTGTGTGTGTGTGTGTTGGTTTTATACAGTGACAGTATTTTTGCTATGTTGCATTCCAGTCTCTCACCATTCCTACTTATTCAATACCAAATTGATTCTTTTTTTATTATTATTTTGACTTTATTATGTACATATTTTTTTTAATAAGTTTTTTTTCCCCCAAAAAAATATTTTATTATTTTTTTTTAACTTCCCTACTTCTCTATTTGACAATAAAGCGTTATTTTCTCAGGTGCGGATCAACGTCTGAATATTTTATAATTATTTATGTTTGAAGTGGGATATTTTTGACAGCTTTTCTAGATAACATTAAAAATAAATAAATAAAGCATGATGCTTTAGTGGTTTAGCACGTTTACCTCCAGGTTCGGGGGTTCGAGTCCCACCTCCACCATGTGTGTGTGGAGTTTGTGCATGTTCTCCCCGTGTCTCAGGGGGTTTTTCTCCGGGTTCTCCGGTTTCCTCCCCCGGTCCAAAAACATGCACGGTAGGTTGATTGGCACCTTGGAAAATTGTCCCTAGTGTATGAATGTGTGTGTGTGTGTGTGTGTGTGTGTGTGTGATGGGTTGGCATTCCATCCAGGGTGTATCCTGCCTTAATACCCATAGACGCCTGAGATAGACACAGACTCCTCGTGACCCGAGGGAAGATCGGATAAAGTGGTAGAAGATGAATGAATGAATGAAATAAAGCATTCTCTAACTAGGGGAGTATAAACTTTTGCATTCAAAAGGATGTACGGGTTCTAGGGAACGCTGAGGTAAGACAATCACTGTTTACAACCGTGGTGCACAGAAAAACATCTCCGAACATGAAAGTCTTCAGGAATTATGCAAAATCAAATAAATATATACAGATATAAAGGATATAAACGCTGCAAAGTTGAGCGTCTTATTGTTTCAGATTCAAAACTCAGACGTTCCACTCTCAGATGCTGAGGATCTTCTCCCAAAGTTACTAAACACGTGAGATGACTGACTGACGCATGTTTTAGTTTGAATTTAAAATCTTTATTTCAGATGTTAAATATGGTGTTTATTGAAGTTTGCAGATTTGAGTCGGAAGAAATGATGGACTTAGGAAAGGAAAAATGTGTCGGAAGTCTGTAATCAAGAGTGAGCATGGCAATAAAGGTGTGTGTGTGTGTTTTTTTCATGCTAGTTTAATAATCCAACCCTGGTGGAGGAGAAATGAGAAATTTCTGGCTCTGGAGAGTAAAAAAAAAAAAAAAAAAAAAAAAAAAAGCTCAGCTCTTTAATTTGTACTGCAGAATTGTAAAACAGTTCTTTTTTAGGGGCGCGTTTATTTTTGGTGCATGCTGATCTCTTTCTTCAGTTCTGTAACGTAGACGTGATCCTTTCCGTGAACCACCTCCATTATGGCTAAAGCCTGGAACAAAAGAAATGGGAAAAGAAATTCATTTAAAGCTATAGGATGTCTTTTTTTTTTTACATGCGATTAAAGTTGGCGCGAGACCTTTTTGAGGGCGCCGGATCCCGTGGACGGTCTCTCCTGAGCCACGTAGAGTCTCCCCAGCTTCAGGTACATGGAGGCCACGTTCAGGGAGTAGGCGGGATACAGCTGCCTGCAGGCATTATACTGTCACCTGATTGGTTGTTTGCAAACTCGTGCGTTTACGCGGTTTTTATAACGAGGATCGCTTGGATAATTCCAGATTATAAAAAAGTGAAGGGAATACTAGGAATTTTAAATGGAATGGAATGGAATAGTGGCTCGAAAACCAGATGGAATATCAAATTAATTCTGAATGGAATAAAATGAGGAATGAATATTTTGAAAATATTGTGGAGTGGAACGCTGTTTGGAATACTGTATGGAATAAATTCAATGGAGTGCTGAATACTGTAATTATATACTAATCGGAATGTTGTGTTGAATTAAATGATTAATTAAATACTGAATGGAAAACTGAACAGAATGGAACCTGGACCTGAATTCTGAATGGAATATTAAATAGAATTTTAATGGTTTGTTGAATAGAATTTTAATGGAATACTGAATGGAATATTAAATAGAATTTTTATGAAATATTGAATAGAATTTTAATGGAATACTGAATGAATATTAAATAGAATTTTAATGAATTTAAAATATGTTGAATATTGAATAGAATTTTTATGGAATACTGATGGAATATTGAATATGAATATGAATAAATGGAATATGAATGAATGGAATATTGGAAATAGAATGGAATTTAATGAATTTTAATGGAATATTGAATAGAATTTTAATGAAATATTGAATAGAATTTTAATGGAATACTGAATGGAATATTAAATAGAATTTTAATGGAATATTGAATAGAATTTTAATGAAATATTGAATAGAATTTTTATGGAATACTGAATGGAATATTAAATAGAATTTTTTTATGGAATACTGAATGGAATATTGAATAGAATTTTGATGGAATGTTGAAGAGAATTTTAATGGAATATTGAAGAGAATTTTAATGGAATATTGAATATAATTTTTAATGGAATACTGAATGGAATGTTGAATAGAATTTTAAAGGAATGTTTAATAGAATTTGTAATGGTATACTCACTAATACATCAAAATGTTTAAACAGAATGTATGTGTGTGTGTGTGTGTGTGTGTGTGTGTGTGTGTGTGTGTGTGTGTGTGTGTGTGTGTGTACGAACCTGAATGGCTTTATGACCTTCTCTCCGTAGCTCACAGCGCCGTCGTAATCCTCCATGTACATACACACTCCCATGGCCTGGTACATCATGTGCAGCATGTAGACGTTGGAGTCCTCAAACATGGAACCCATTTTCTCTATGCTAAGCTCGCATATCTCCAACAGCTCTGCAGGGGGTGCTCACGAGTCAAGGAGACACAATAACACACACACACACACACACACACACACACACACACACACACACACACACACACACACACACACACACACACACACACACACACACACTGGTGCCTCAAGAACTACATCCGCATCTTTATCATTATAAATGATCATTTAAAGTTCTTCTGTCCAAAAGTAAGTGCACCTCTACAGGTTTTGTTATTTATGATGTACAACATGTACAGAAAATCCTCTTGTTTGTAATCGGAATTGTTGTTTATTGTTTTTGTTTTCATCTAAACGATTAACATTAAGTGGAGGATATTTTTCTCCTGCTTGGCTCGGCGGAAGTCTTCGATGGCGTTTCGCGCATAGTGAAGCATTTCCCTGATCTCCTCCGAGCGTGGCTCTTCACCACCCACCTTCCTTAACTTCAGCTTTACCTTGTCCTAGAGTACACACACACACACACACACACACACACACACACACACACACAAATAAGAGTCCAAGTACAGTACTAAGAATATTACAATTGAAAAAAAATACACACACACACCTTAGATTTGCTTTTGCACTCTTTGCAGTCGCATGTGAAATGGTACGAGTCCCTTAATCTCTCCATTCGGTCTTCTGTTGGGTAAAGCAAATCGATGTAGCTGGTGAAGATCTGAGGACGCAAACACACACACACACAAACACACACACACACACACACACACACACACACACACACAGACGATGTTTCCAGTGTTCAGGTCAGCAGATCGGACTGCACCATTAACACAGTGAGTCACCTGAGCTGGCATGTCTTCTTTCTTTCTTTTTTTTTTGGGGGGGGGGTGTTTGTCTTTTAACCTTCCACCTAGATATTATATATTCTAGAAAAAGTCTGCACTTTTAACTTCTCCAGAACTCACCCAGCATGGGATTTGAACCCACACCCACAGGTTAGGTGACCTGCTTCCCCACCCACTGCATCACTAGGAACAGGGTGTAGAGCTGATCATTTTAAGAAGATTTATTCTTTACCATTAAACATTGCATTATATATTTATTTTTTTATCATTTTTTCATTTTTACTTGGCAGTCTGGTTTGGAATCTGCAGTGGAGCGTGGTGTGGAACATGGCATGTATAGATACTTATATTATATTAATATATTAAACATACAACTTATTATTTTCTTTATAATTATTATTCATTCATTCATCTTCTATCGCTTTATCCGATCTTCCCTCGGGTCACGGGGAGTCTGTGTCTATCTCAGGCGTCTATGGGCATTAAGGCAGGAGGATACACCCTGGATGGAATGCCAACCCATCACACACACACACACACACACACACACAACACACACACATTCATACACTAGGGACAATTTTCCAAGAATTTTCCAAGGTGCCAATCAACCTATCAGTGCATGTTGTTTTTGGACCGGGGGAGGAAACCGGAGAACCCGGAGAAAGAAAAACCCCCTGCCTGAGACACGGGGAGAACATGCACAAACTCCTACACACACATGGCCGAGACGGGAATCGAACCCGGACCCTGGAGGTGTGAGGCGAACGTGCTAACCGCTAAGCCATCATGCCCCCTTAATAATTATTATTCATTCTTAAATAATTATTAATAATAATACTAATAAAATGCCCCTGTTAGAGTCCAGGTTTGAATTTGATGCTCGTGAGGAAGCTTGGATGTTCGAAGAACCCTAAAGGAACCCCTCATTGATGACTTCTGCTCCTGATTTCCCATAACCTGTGTTTGTTCTCACCTCGTCCCCCTGGCGGATGTCCTTCACAGCTCGCACCTCCGCCGAGGTCCCTCTGTAAGTGACGATGACGTTCGGGCAGCAGCTGTGATTCATCAGCGCGACACTGACGGAGGAAACAGCGGAGGGATGAAAGGAGATGAGAGAAGGGGAGAGTGTGTTACCGTCACACGCGATGCTCGTGTTGGGGTTCGGGTTCTTACTCGGGAAACAGTGCGGATCCGACGTGAGAGAGCTCCTCGTCCTCCACTGTAAAACCATTACAGTGCACCTGAGAGGGAGAGAGAGAGAGAGAGAGAGAGAGAGAGATGATGTGTTCCTGCACAATGTGATGGAAGGAGAAAAAAGAAAGGGAACGTGTGATAAAGCGAGACAGATGTGTACCTGAGCAAACAGAGTGAGCAAAGCCTGGTGATCAGGGAAATCCAGATGTTTGGAGTAGAAGTGATGCAGTTCGGCAATGTCTGCCTCGTTCATCTCCCTTTTCTCATTATCCAACTTATCCAGGTCTGAGAGAGAGAGAGGGAGAGAGGGAGAGAGGGAGTCAGAGGGAGGGAGAGAGAGAGAGAGAGCTGTGACGAGACCGTGATGATCGTGTAGAGGGAGAGATAGACGAGTTAGGCCAGAGAAGGTAGGGTGCAGGAAGAGGAGAGGGCATCTGGAGGTTTGAGGGTGGATAGAGGGTCAGACCTCTTGGTGTAGTGAGGAGAGAGAGAGGAGACGACGTGACGATGCTCGTCGACGGGCGAGTTGGGGTTCGAGGTTCCGAGTGTTGAGAGAGCCGAGAGTGACCACGGATGAGAGACAGTGCGACCTGAGAGGGGGAGATGAGAGAGAGAGAGAGTTCCCTGAGAGAGAAGATGGGACGGACGTGGATAAAGCGAGAAGACTGTACCTGGAAAGTTCCTGTAGAGAAAGTGTCGGGCCTGGTGAGCAGGAATCCATGTTTGGAGAGAGAGAGGGAAGAGTTTTTTTTGCTTGATGAGTTCGGCAAGAGGGAGGAGAGAGCTCCCTCCAGAAAAAAAGAGAGGATCAAGAGAGATAGACGAGATTGTTGGAGAAGTCAGGTAATATAAGGGACAACAGAGTGAAGACGGAGCTTTGTCGATGGAGATCAGGTCGATAGAGAAGAGAGAGTTGGAGAGAGAGAAGATGAGCGAGAGAAGAGAGAAAAGAGAGTGATAGAGAGAGAGCATTACAGAGGAAGAAACTGCCAGGATGAGGGAGAGCAGATGTTGGGAGAGGTAGAGAGGGCAGAGGGAGAGAGGGGATGCAGAGGGAGAGAGAGAGAGAGCGGTTTAGAAGAGAGGAGTAGGAAGCGGAGGAGAGAGGAGAGGAGGAGAGAGGAGAGAGAGAGAGAGAGGGGAGAGAGAGAGAGAGAGAAGAGACGGAGAGACAGAGAGAGAGAGAGAGAGAGAGAGAGAGAGAGAGAGAGAGGGAGAGGAGAGGAGAGAGAGAGAGAGAGAGAGAGAGAGAGAGAGAGAGGAGAGAGAGAGGGAGAGAGAGAGAGAGAGACGAGAGAGGAGAAGAGATGAGAGGAGAGGATGATGAGGAGAGCGACAGAGGACAGAGAGGGGGAGAGAGAGAGGGGAGAGAGAGAGAGAGAGAGAGACGGAGAGAGAGAGAGAGAGAGAGAGGGAGAGAGAGAGGGAGGAGAGAGAGAGAGAGAGAGAGAGAGAGAGAGAGAGGAGAGAGGAGAGAGAGAGAGGGGACGGAGAGAGAGAGAGAGAGAGAGGACGGAGAGAGAGAGAGAGAGAGCGGGGGAGAGAGGAGAGAGAGAGCAGGAGAGGAGGGAGAGAGGGAGAGAGAGAGAGAGAGAGAGAGGGAGAGAGAGAGGGGGGGAGAGAGGGAGAGAGAGAGAGAGGGAGAGAGAGAGGGAGAGAGAGAGAGAGAGAGAGAGAAATAACATGACTTATGACTTCAGGCTGAAGAAAGTGCAGATGTTGCAGAAATGATGTGAGCCGCAGCAGCAGTAGAAAAGTACACCGAAGTGTGGATGAAAAAAGAAAGGAGGAAAAAAAAAGGTAGAATGTCAGTGATGAGTGTGTGATATTCCTCTGGTAGAAAGTGAAATCCAGGGAAGAAGAAAAGGAGGATGTGAGGAAACGGAGCAGAGTGAGATTACATCATCATACGGAATTACAGAGTCAAAACAAAAGCAGCTTTAAACTGAACGGAAGAAAATGGAATTGATATTAAAATGAGGAATAATTCGTAATACTGGGAATAAAAAAAATTCCCGAACCGAATGGAATGGATTTTTTCATGCGGAATTCCGAATGGAAATCTGTATGAAATGCTGAACCTGGATGGAATCCTGAATAAGACGCAGAATGGAATAATAAATATAATGGGAAAGGAATGGAAAACGGGTAGGAATACTACATGGACTCTTGCATGGAACACAGAATGGAATGCCGAATGGAATCGGTGAATTCAGACTGGGAAAACTGAAGGGAATTCATTATAAAAGAGAGAAGATTCAATAGAGTACTGAATGAAATGTAATGCTCAGACGGGATGCGAAATGGAGAAGAATTCCAAATAGAGTTTTGAATGGAAAACCGGATGGAATGTTAAATGTAATCTACACCGGAATGCCAAATGGAACAATGAATTTTCATTCAGTTTACGGAATTACAGAATGGAATCCCGAATGGACTGTTAAATACAATGTCAGATTGAAGAAGGGAATGGAATTCTAAACGGCCCGGAACAGAATGGAATTCTACATAGAAATCGGAATGGATTTGCTGAATTCGGATTAAAACGCTGGTCGGAATTCAGCATGAAATTCCAAACGGAACTGAACGCAAAAGGGAGATTAAATACCGAATATGGAAAACTGAAATCCATTTACTTTCAAATGGAATGTGGAATTCAGGTTGGAATCATGAATGGAACGTTTTATACAGATTGGAAAAGAGATTCGAGTGGATTATGGAATACTGAATGGAATACCAAATGGAATGGATCAAACGCATTGGGACAGAATGCTGACTGGAACGTGGTCATCAATTAAACGCCGCCTCACCGCGACGCATCAGACTGCAGACGGAGAATAAAATGCAGTCGGGAATGCTGAGAACGGAACGTCGGGAAGATCGTAGACCAGGAGGAACTAAATGGAATTTCAGGAAGTGATGCAGAATGAAGAAATCAAACAATACAAAAGGGGAAAAGCAAAGCGATGGGAATGTCGGACGACACTTACTGGCCTCCAGATCCTTTAACAGAAGCAGTTTTTCCGAAGTGCTCGTCTCTTTCTGGAATTTCTGCACACAGGAAAAGAACAAATTAAGCATCTTCACACGTTTTAAACATCACACTGTAACCGACCGCGACACGCCACCGACAACGGAGACTCCTTCCATTAATGTCGGGAGATTTTACAGAATTGTTCACTCCCGATTCCAGGACTTTTTTCCCCCCCAAGTTTTTAGTACAAGCCTGGAATTTTCCCTTTAACTGGAGTTATAAGATGTACTTTCCGGAGTGGAAGCGCTCCTGCTATAGAACCTCTCCGTTCATCCGATCATCTCCGTCTCCGCAAAAACCTTCTGCTCGGACACAGAACCTTCATAACCTTCATAACCTTCATAATCTTCATTATCTTCATAACCTTCATAATCTTCATAATCTTCATAACCTTCATAATCTTCAGAACCTTCATAACCTTCATAACCTTCATAATCTTCATAATCTTCATACCCTTCATAATCTTCATAACCTTCATAACCTTCATAATCTTCATAATCTTCATAATCTTCATAATAACCTTCCTTCATACTCTTCATACCCTTCATAATCTTCAATCTTCATAACCATAATTCATAATCTTCATAATAACCCTTCATAACTTCAGAATCCCTTCATAACCTCCTTCATAATAACTTCATATCACCTTCATAACCTTCATAACCTAACCTTCCCCTTCCTCCCCTTCCTCCAAACCTCACCTTAATCGCCTTCATCATACCTTCACCTTCCTAACCTTCATAACCTCATAATCTTCATAATCTTCATAGCATAATCTTCATAACCTTCATAACCTTCATAACCTTCATAACCTTCATATCCTTCATAATAATTCATAACCTTCATAATCTTCATATAATTCATAACCTTCATAACCTTCATAATCTTCATAATCTTCATAACCTTCATAATCTTCATAATCTTCATAACCTTCATAACCTTCATAATCTTCATAATCTTCATAATCTTCATAACCCTTCATAATCTTCATAATCTTCATAATCTTCATAATCTTCATAATCTTCATAATCTTCATAATCTTCATACCTTCATCTTCATAATCTTAATCTTCATAACCCTTCATACCTTCATAACCTTCATATAATTCATAACCTTCATAACCTTCATAATCTTATAATTCATAACCTTCATAACCTTCATAATCTTCATATTATCTTCATAACCTTCATAACCTTCATTCATAACCTTCATAACCTTCATAACCTTCATAACCTTCCTTCATAACCTTCCTTCATAACCTTAATCCTTCATAACCTTCATAACCTTCATAACCTTCATAACATAATCTTCATAACCTTCATAACCTTCATAACCTTCATAACCTTCATAACCTTCATAACCTTCATAACCTTCATAACCTTCATAACCTTCATAACCTTCATAATCTTCATAACCTTCATAATCTTCATAACCTTCATAACCTTCATAACCTTCATACATCTTCATAACCTTCATAACCTTCATAATCTTCATAATCTTCATAATCTTCATAACCTTCATAATCTTCATAATCTTCACTTAACCTTCATAACCTTCACTTAATCTTCATAACATATTCTTCATAACCTTCATAATAACCTTCATAATCTTCATAATCTTCATACCCTTCATAATCTTCATATCCTTCATAACCTTCATAACCTTCATAACCTTCATAACCTTCATAACCTTCATAATCTTCATAACCTTCATAATCTTCATAACCTTCATAATCTTCATAACCTTCATAACCTTCATAACCTTCATAATCTTCATACCTTCATAACCTTCATACCTTCATAACCTTCATAATCATAACCTTCATAACCTTCATAACCTTCATAACCTTCATAACCTTCATAACCTTCATAACCTTCATAACCTTCATAACCTTCATAACCTTCATAATCTTCATAATCTTCATAACCCTTCATACCCTTCATAACCTTCATATCCTTCATAACCTTCATATCCTTCATAACCTTCATAACCTTCATAACCTTCATAATCTTCAAAACCTTTATAAACTTCAGAACCTTAATAATCTTCAGAACCTTCATAACCTTCATGTCTTTGGCGTGCTGACCGGTGCATGGACACACCATGTCCGGAATAATGCCTCAGATTCCGGCTGCCCACGTGACCATGTGCGGATTCTGGCCTTCCGTCTGTCCAACATTTTCTCTGGCGCTCATGTGACGCTCCGAACACTCACCATGCGACTGATTATCCGAGCCACCAGACGGACCGTCTCTGAAGGACACCAGCTCTCTCCGAACGAACACATCGCCGAGCATTCCAGCTTGTGCATCGCCCAGTTGCTTCGCTGAAACACAGATTAAACCGTCTCCGATTATTCCCAAAATACTGACCAGGAATTTTCCAGACTTTTCTTTGTGAGATTCTCCTAAATTAAAACAAAGAGTCACGTTTGTTTCGCAGGACACACACACACACACACACACACACACACACACACACACACATTCACACACACTAGGGATAATTTTTCCAAGGTGCCAATCAACCTACCGTGCATGTTTTTTGGACCGGGGGAGGAAACCGGAGAACCCGGAGAAAAACCCCCTGAGGCACGGGGAGAACATGCACAAACTCCACACACACACATGACCGAGACGGGAATCGAACCCGGACCCTGGTGGTGTGAGGCGAACGTGATAACCACTAAACCTCCGTGCCCCTTGGTTTAATTAATTAATTATTATTATTTTTTTTTTTTAAACTTGACAGATGAGTATTCATTAATTAGATTGTTCATTATTTTTTCAATTTTATAATATTATTTTACATTTTATTATTTATGATCGTAGAACATATTTATTCAGGCAGGCTTTAATGTATTTATTTATTGAGCAGTAGTCATTTATTTACCAATAAGGCCTCATTCCGATACTTTTGGCTATGCAGGGTATTTATTTTCACTTGCTTGATGATTTGTTTATTACTAGTAGTGCTTTGAAATAATGCATTACTTGCCACTCAGCTCGGGTGTCCCAATACTTTTGACCATATAGGGTATTTATTTTGGCTTGTCTACTTTTTATTTGTTTATTTCACTGACGATTATTTGTTTATTGAGCATTACAAGTAGTATTTTTGAATAATGCACTGTCTTAATACTTTCAGGTATTTATTTTGGCTCATTTATTTATTTATTTATTTTAACTTGACTGATGGGGGGCACGGTGGTTTAGTGGTTAGCACGTTCGCCTCACACCTCCAGGTACACGGGTTCGATTCCCGTCTCGGCCATGTGTGTGTGGAGTTTGTGCATGTTCTCCCTCGTGCCTCAGGGGGTTTTTTTCTCCGGGTTCTCCGGTTTCCTCCCCCCGGTCCAAAAACATGCACGGTAGGTTGATTGGCACTTTGGAAAATTGTCCCTAGTGTGTGAATGTGAATGTGTGTGTGTGTGTATGTGTGTGATGGGTTGGCATTCCATCCAGGCTGTATCCTGCCTTAATGCCCATAGACGCCTGAGATAGACACAGACTCCCCGTGACCCGAGGGAAGATCGGATAAAGCGCTAGAAGATGAATGAATGAACTTGATTGATGATTATTTCTTAATTGATTAACGAAGTAATTGGTTAATTGATTAATTGAGTCCTCGACAGTCACAGTCTGAGAATCCGTTACTTTTTCAGGGAGCCGTTACTTCTGCCGAATCAGAGCCTTTTGTTTTGTTTTGGGTTTTTTTTTAATGTACTTCTTAGCCGATGTTCTCCGGGATCTCCTCACGGAATATTTTCACTTCCCAACATTCCTTACCTGACATTCCACGTTGCAGTAGAACGCTTTCTTGCATTTGCCACATTTTGAAAGGCCTTCTTTCCTGCGGAGGAAAAACACAAGCTGTATTTATCGACAGGTTTCTTGCACACACACACACACACACACACACACACACACACACACACACATACACACACACAATGGTCATCGGGCCAAGAGCATATGGTGAACACACACACACAATTCAGTCATGACGCAGCTGCCAAAACACACACACACACACACACACACACACACTCACACTTAGCCTGGTGCAGTATTACACCACATGGTACTGTGTGTCGGAGTCCAGAATAACACACTTTATTGCGCTGCAGGATGAAAATACCCCCGTGTGTGTGCAGAGAAATAACTCCGGAGATCTTTTCCCTCTCTCCTCAACCGTCTAAGGAAGCCCGAATATTCCCAAAAAACGCTCCCGTATTTTTTTTTTTTTACCCTCATCAGGTTGGGTTTCATTCTCAAGATCACTTGGTACTTTTAGACGTGACCTTTCTGTCAGTGGCGCATATTAACGTCAAAGCGACGGGAATTTCCTGATGTGTGTTCACCACGTTACGAACATCGGAATCGGAATATATATATATACACTGAATCATTCATGGGGCACGGTGGCTTAGTGGTTAGCACGTTCGCCTCACACCGCCAGGATCCGGGTTCGATTCCCGTCTCGGCCATGTGTGTGTGGAGTTTGTGCATGTTCTCCCTGTGCTTCATGGGGTTTTTCTCCGGGTTCTCCGGTTTCCTCCCGGTCCAAAAACATGCACGGTAGGTTGATTGGCACCTTGGAAAATTGTCCCTAGTGTATGAATGTGTGTGTGTGTGTGTGTGTGTCCTGTGATGGGTTGGCATTCCGTCCAGGGTGTATCCTGCCTTAATGCCCACAGACGCCTGAGATAGACACAGACTCCCCGTGACCCGAGAAGATCGGATATAGCGGTAGAAGATGAATGAATGAATGAATGAATGAATCATTCATTGTATTATTATTATTATTATTTCATTCATTCATTCATCTTCTATCGCTTTATCCGATCGTCTTCCCTCGGGTCACGGGGAGTCTGTGTCTATCTCAGGCGTCTATGGGTATTAAGGCAGGATACACCCTGGATGGAATGCCAACCCATCACACACACACACACACACACACACACATTCATACACTAGAGACAATTTTCCAAGGTGGCAATCAACCTACCGTGCATGTTTTTTGTTTTTGGACCGGGGGAGGAAACCGGAGAACCCGGAGAAAAACCCCCTGAGGCACGGGGAGAACATGCACAAAAACTCCACACACACATGGCCGAGACGGGAATCGAACCCGGACCCTGGCGGTGTGAGGCGAACGTGCTAACCACTAAACCATCGTGCCCCCAATTATTATTATTATTATTATTATTATTATTTTTTTTTTTTTTTTATTATTATTATTATTTTTTTATTATTATTATTATTATTATTCTTATTATATTATTCACTCCCGGTGCACTCCGAGAGCCGGGGGAAATTAGGTTTCCTATGCAATGCAGTATTGAGGATACAGGACACTTTTTTCTCTCCTCTCCTCCTTTAGAAAGAGCCTCAGTAGGACGCCTTGTCCCAATTCTTCACTCGGACTCGCCCTCGGCAAAGTTTGCTTTTTTAAAAAGAAAATAAAAAAAGAAAGGACGGTGTATATTTGGACACTCCGTCCTTTTCCCTTTTTCTCCGTCCTTATCTTTTCCGAGGAGGATAAAAACCGTCCTATTGAACGTCCTTCTGACTTTTTTTTTTTTTTTTTTTTGGAAATCCCATAATGCACTGTAAAAAAAATACATAGGAAAAAATTCAATAGAGGAAAGAAAACCATTGATATATACTGAAAATCTACAGAAATCTATATTATATTTAGACATTTGGCAGACGCCTTTATCCAGAGCGACTTACAACTGAGCAATTGAGGGTTAAGGGCCTTGCTCAAGGGCCCATTAGTGGCAGCTTGGTGGTGGTGTTTGAACCCGTGATCATCCGATCCAGAGTCCAACACCTTAACCACTGGGCTACAACCACCTCCATAGACACTTTATTTTTATTTTATATGATCTATATCGAGGGGTCCGGGTTCGATTCCCGTCTCGGCCATGTGTGTGTGGAGTTTATGCATGTTCTCCCCGTGCCTCAGGGGTTTTTTCTCCGGGTTCTCCGGTTTCCTCCCCCGGTCCAAAAAACATGCACGGTAGGTTGATTGGCACCTTGGAAAATTGCCCCTAGTGTGTGAATGTGTGTGTGTGTGTGTGTGTGTGATGGGTTGGCATTCCATCCATGGTGTATCCTGCCTTAATGCCCATAGACGCCTGAGATAGACACAGACTCCCCGTGACTGGGAGATCGGATAAAGCGGTAGAAGATGAATGAATGAATGATCTCTATTGTTGTCAAAAGTATTTGGACACCCCAGAAATCGTCACACCACAACATACACGGGGCGTCTCTGGTGCTACAGCTGTTTACGCATTGCTAGAAAGATCCGACCTTGAGTGGGATTCAAACACAATCGACCAATCAAAGCCCATCTGTCCAGAGGAACAACATGACATGTTCCTGTGATTCATGAAATGTTTCCCCTCACGGTGCATCCATAAAGGCAGAAGGTTTGGTGTAACCCTGGTGCATGTGCACGAGTGTACAAGACGACATCCGGATTCGGATTCGGGAGCAGAGCCTCGACCGAAGGAGGAGCCACAGGAACACCGGCCAGAAATATCTTTCTGGAGACCCAAGTGCATGCCCAAGTGTGGTGATGTGTAACCAGACCTCTTTTCTTTCGAGCTGAGAGAAGAAGAGCGTTAATAGTGAACACCGAATCCACGATGCGGAGATGATCACTATTAGTAACTATTAGTAAATCACTGTGTGTACAAACAAGGACGTGCATCGCACTTTGACCATGACATCATGGTGACAGGAACACTAAACGCAGAATGGGCACCACTGAGAGTCCCAGAGGAACTCGCTGAGGAACTTGTGCACGTGCACAAGTGCACGAGGATGGAATAATCCGGTTTGTTTCTAACATGCGGGTTTACATTGACGCTCAAATAACAAAGACGTGCAAATAAACGCGAATTAGCGCGAGCGCGCGCGCGCACGCTCCAAAGCCCCAGCACGCAGGAGAGCGCGCGTCGGTGCGCAAAAGCGCGTCCGTTTCCACACCGAATCAAAAAAGCTCGCAAAAACCCGCGGAGGACGTCCAGATCAAACCAGACCCCCCCCTACACACACACACACACACACACACACACACACACACACACCCACACACCCGGGCAATTTCTGTCTCACCTCGCGAAGCAGTGCTCGCACGTGTAGCCGCGCTCGCTCACCGACAGCACGTGCGAGTAAGCGGGGCAGACGAACAGCAGCTCGCCCACCCGGAAAGCTCGGTTCACCCGCAGACCCCGGCCCTTCCCCGGGCTCTCAAAGCGCTGGAGTCCGGAAACACCGTCCGCGGTCATTTCCCTGCGTCCCTTTCGCGTTTCTTTCTCCCCCTGGATGAACAAACACGCCGCAATCCTCCTGATCTCCTCCTCCTCCTCCTCCTCCCTCTTTTTCTCCTCCTCCTCCTCCTGTTCACTCTCTCTCTCTCTCTCTCTCTCTCTCTCTCTCTCTCTATCTCTGAGTCCCAGGATCCGCCCACAAACACACATTATTATTATTATTATTATTATTATTATTATTATTATTATTATTATTATTATTATTATTATTTAATTGCATTGTGTGAGTCTTTCTTATTTACATAAACAGTCATGGAGTCTAGGCTTGTTTGCCACACAGGAGGTTTGGTGGATGGGATGGTGGATTGTGTACAAAGCTTAAAGAATATTGAGCTATAATGTAGATTGGTTAGCGTGTTAGATGATGGGATGGATGGTGGGATGAATGGTGGGATGGATTGTTAGTTGGATGGTGGAATGGATGATGGTCTGGATGATGGTGGGATGGATGGTGGGATGGACGGTGGGTTTGTGATGGATGGATGGTGGGTTTGATGGTGGGATGGACGGTGGGTTTGATGGTGGGTTTGATGGTGGGATGGGTGGTGGGTTTGATGGTGGGATGGATGATGGGATGGATTGTGGGTTTGATGGTGGGATGGACGGTGGGTTTGATGGTGGGTTTGATGGTGGGATGGATTGTTGAGTGGGATGGATGGTGGGTTTGATGGACGGTGGGATGGATGGTGGGATGGACGGTGGGTGATTTGATGGTGGGTTTGATGGTGGGATGGATGATGGTGGGATGATGGTGGGATGGGTGCTGGGTTTGATGATGGGATGGATGCTGGGTTTGATGATGGGATGGATGATGGGTTTGATTGGATGGGATGGATGCTGGTTTGATGGTGGGATGAATGGTGAGATAGACGGTGGGTTTGATGGTGGGATGAATGATAGGTTTGATGGTGGGATGAATGGTGGGATGGATGCTGGGTTTGATGGTGGGATGGATGATGGGTTTGATGGTGGGATGAATGGTGGGATGGACGGTGGGTTTGATGGTGGGATGGATTATGATGGGTTTGATGGTGGGATGGATTGGGATGGATGGGTGGTGGGTTTGATGGATGGGATGGATGATGGGTTTGATGGTGGGATGAATGGTGAGATGGACGGTGGGTTTGATGGTGGGATGGATGATGGGTTTGATGGGTTTGGGTGGGACGGTGGGTTTGTTGGGATGGTGGGTTTGATGATGGGATGGATGATGGATGGTGGGTTTGATGGTGGGATGAATGGTGAGATGGACGGTGGGTTTGATGGTGGGATGGAATGATGGGTTTGATGGTGGGATGAATGGTGGGTGGGATGGACGGTGGGTTTGATGGTGGGATGGGTGCTGGGTTTGATGATGGGATGGATGATGGGTTTGATGGTGGGATGAATGGTGGGATGGACGGTGGGTTTGATGGTGGGATGGGTGCTGGGTTTGATATGATGGGATGGATGATGGGTGATTGATGGTGGGATGGATGATGGGTTTGATGGTGGGTTTGATGATGGGATGGATGGGATGGGATTTGATTGTGGTTTGATGGTGGATGGTGGGATGGACGGTGGGTTTGATGGTGGGATGGGTTGCTGGGTTTGGAATGATGGGAATGGATATGGGTTTAATGGTGGGTTTGATGGTGGGATTGGGTGCTGGGTTTGATGGGATGATGATGGGTTTGATGGTGGGATGAATGGTGAGATAGACGGTGGGTTTGATGGTGGGATGAATGATAGGTTTGATGGTGGGATGAATGTTGGGATGGATGCTGGGTTTGATGATGGGATGGATGATGGGTTTGATGGTGGGATGAATGGTGGAGATGGACGGTGGGTTTGATGGTGGGATGGACGGTGGGTTTGATGGTGGGATGGATGATGGGTTTGATGGTGGGATGAATGGTGGGATGGACGGTGGGTTTGATGGTGGGATGGGTGCTGGGTTTGATGATGGGATGGATGATGGGTTTGATGGTGGGATGAATGGTGGGATGGACGGTGGGTTTGATGGTGGGATGGGTGCTGGGTGATTGATGATGGGATGGATGGATGGGTTTGATGGTGGGATGAATGGTGAGATAGACGGTGGGTTTGATGGTGGGATGAATGATGGGTTTGATGGTGGATGATGTGGGATGGATGCTGGGTTTGATGGTGGGATGGACGGTGGGTTTGATGGTGGGATGGGTGCTGGGTTTGATGGTGGGATGGATGATGGGATTTGATGGTGGGATGAATGGTGGGATGGACGGTGGGTTTGATTGTGGGATGGGTGCTGGGTTTGATGATTGGGATGGATGATGGGTTTGATGGTGGGATGAATGGTGGGATGGACGGTGGGTTTGATGGTGGGATGGATGATGGGTTTGATGGTGGGATGAATGGTGGGATGGACGGTGGGTTTGATGGTGGGATGGGTGATGGGTTTGATGGTGGGATGAATGTGGGATGGATGCTGGGTTTGATGATGGGATGGATGATGGGTTTGATGGTGGGATGAATGGTGAGATAGACGGTGGGTTTGATGGTGGGATGAATGATAGGTTTGATGGTGGGATGAATGTTGGGATGGATGCTGGGTTTGATGATGGGATGGATGATGGATTTGATGGTGGGATGAATGGTGAGATGGACGGTGGGTTTGATGGTGGGATGATGGATGATGGGTTTGGGATGGTGGGATGATTGTGGGTTTGATGGTGGGATGGACGGTGGGTTTGATGGTGGGATGGGTGCTGGGTTTGATGGTGGGATGGATGATGGGTTTGATGGTGGGATGAATGGTGAGATGGACGGTGGGTTTGATGGTGGGATGGACGGTGGGTTTGATGGTGGGATGGATGATGGGTTTGATGGTGGGATGAATGGTGGGATGGACGGTGGGTTTGATGGTGGGATGGGTGGTGGGTTTGATGGTGGGATGGATGATGGGATGGATTGTGGGTTTGATGGTGGGATGGACGGTGGGTTTGATGGTGGGTTTGATGGTGGGATGGGTGCTGGGTTTGATGATGGGATGGATGATGGGTTTGATGGTGGGATGAATGGTGGGATGGACGGTGGGTTTGATGGTGGGATGGGTTGCTGGGTTTGATGGTGGGATGGATGATGGGTTTGATGGTGGGATGAATGGTGGGATGGACGGTGGGTTTGATTGGTTTGGATGGGTGCTGGGTTTGATGGTGGGATGGATGATGGATTTGATGGTGGGATGAATGGTGAGATGGACGGTGGGTTTGATGGTGGGATGATGGTGGGATGGACGGTGGGTTTGATGGTGGGATGGATGATGGGTTTGATGGTGGATGATGGTGGATGGACGGTGGGTTTGATGGTGGGATGAATGGTGATGGATGGGATGGGATGGACGGTGGGTTTGATGGTGGGATGGGTGCTGGGTTTGATGATGGATGATGGTGGATGATGGGTTTGATGGTGGGATGAATGGTGGGATGGACGGTGGGTTTGATGGTGGGATGGATGCTGGGTTTGATGATGGGATGGATGATGGGTTTGATGGTGGGATGGATGATGGGATGGATTGTGGGTTTGATGGTGGGATGGACGGTGGGTTTGGGATGGTGCTGGGTTTGATGATGGGATGGATGATGGTTTGATGGTGGGATGATGGTGGGACGGTGGGTTTGATGGTGGGATGGGTGGTGGGTTTGATGGTGGGATGGATGGTGGGTTTGATGGTGGGATGGTGGGATGGACTGGTGGGTGGGGTGGGGTTTGCTGGGTGGGTTTGATGGTGGGTTTGATGGTGGGATGGGTGGCTGGGTTTGATGGTGGGATGGATGATGGGTTTGATGGTGGGATGGTGGGATGGATGGTGGTTTGATTGTGATGGGGTGGGTTTGATGGGATGGATGATGGGTTTGATGGTGGGATGGATGGTGATGGACGGTGGGTTTGATGGGATGGATGGGATGGTGGGATGATGTGGGATGGACGGTGGGTTTGATGGTCGGGAGGGGGCTGGGTGGGATGGGATGGATGATGGGTTGATGATGGGATGAATGGTGATGGACGGTGGGTTTGAGGGGGATGAATGATGGGTTTATGTGGGATGATGGTGATGGATGGTGGTGGGAGGTGGACGGATGTGGGTTTGATGGTGGGATGGATTGTTAGTTGGATGGTGGGTTTGATGGTGGGATGGATGATGGGTTTGATGGTGGGATGAATGGTGGGATGGACGGTGGGTTTGATTGTGGGATGGGTGCTGGGTTTGATGATGAGATGGATGCTGGGTTTGATGATGGGTTTGATGGTGGGATGAATGGTGAGATAGACGGTGGGTTTGATGGTGGGATGGACGGTGGGTTTGATGGTGGGATGATGATGGTTTGATGGTGGGATGAATGGTGGGATGGATGGTGGGTTTGATGGTGGGATGGATGATGGATGGATTGTGGGTTTGATGGTGGGATGAATGGTGGGATGGACGGTGGGTTTGATGGTGGGTTTGATGGTGGGATGGGTGCTGGGTTTGATGGTGGGATGGATGATGGGATGGATTGTGGGTTTGATGGTGGGATGGACGGTGGGTTTGATGGTGGGTTTGATGGTGGGATGGATTGTTAGTTGGATGGTGGGTTTGATGGTGGGATGAATGGTGGGATGGACGGTGGGTTTGATGGTGGGATGGGTGCTGGGTTTGATGATGGGATGGATGATGGGTTTGATGAGGACGGTGGGATGGATGATGGGTTTGATGGTGGGATGAATGGTGGGATGGACGGTGGGTTTGATGGTGGGATGGGTGCTGGGTTTGATGATGGGATGGATGATGGGTTTGATGGTGGGATGAATGGTGGATGGATGGTGGGTTTGATGGATGGATGGTGGGTTTGATGGTGGGATGGGATGATTGTGGGTTTGATGGTGGGATGGATGATGGGATGGGTTTGATGGTGGGATGAATGGTGGGATGGACGGTGGGTTTGACGGTGGGTTTGATGGTG
>JACRUU010000015.1:13609013-13631513 GCA_030449085.1 Kryptopterus vitreolus
ACACAAAATATCCATAAAATCTCCACAAAATTTACACAAAATCTCCACAAAATATCCATAAAATCTCCACAAAATTTACACAAAATCTCCACAAAATCCATAAAATCTCCTCAAAATCTCCACAAAATCCATAAAATCTCCACAAAATTTCCATAAAATATCCAAAAAATTTACACAAAATCTACACAATACCCAAAAAATCTACACAAATACACAAAATCTCTTCAAAATCTACACAAAATCCACAAAATCAACAAAATCTCTACAAAATCTACATAAAACCCACAAAATCTCCACAAAATACACAAAATCTCCACAAAATACACAACATCTCCACAAAATCTAAATAATAGCTGCAAAATCTCCATAAAACCCACAAAATCTCTACACCATCTCCACAAAATATCCATAAAATCTCCACAAAATTTACACAAAATCCATAAAATCTCCTCAAAATCCATAAAATCTCCACAAAATTTCCATAAAATATCCAAAAGATTTACACAAAATCTACACAATACCCAAAAAATCTACACAAATACACAAAATATCTTCAAAATCTACACAAAATCAACAAAATCTACATAAAACCCACAAAATCTCCACAAAATACACAAAATCTCCACAAAATCTAAATAATAGCTACAAAATCTACATAAAAACACAAAACAAAATCTCCACAAAATCTCCACAAAATCTCACAAAATACACCACAAAATCTCCACAAAATCTCCACAAAATATCCACAAAATATCCACAAAATGTACACAAAATCTACACAAATACAAAAAATCGCCACAAAATCAACAAAATCTCTACAAAATCTCCATAAAACCCACAAAATCTCCACAATAATTCCATAAAATATCCACAAAATGTACACAAAATCTAAACAAAACCCCAAAAATCGCCACAAAATCTCTTCAAAATCTCCACAAAACCCACAAAATCTCCCACAAAATCTCCACAAAAAATATCCATTAAATTCGTAAAATCTCCCCAAAATCTCCATAAAATACACAAAATCTCTTGAAAATCTACTGGAATTTCTTCCCAAAAGAGTGAAGCTTATCGGAAAAGCAAATGGGAATAAAACAGCCGAGCCGATTTGAATCGTATCCTCAGGTTTCCCCCAAACCTCCTCAAACTCCTCAATCTTCCCAAGAAGAATGGATCTTATTCTGTACAGCAAATACATGAAGGAGATGTAAAGACTGAAACCTACGTAAATCCTATTCTCTCAGGTGCCCACCAACTTCAGGGTTTTAAATGTTTTATATATATATATATATATATATATATATATATATATCTATATATATATATATATATATATATATATATGTATAATGTGTGTATATCTTGTGTGTATATATACATATATATGTATACATATATATATATATATATATATATATATATATATATATATATATATATATATATATATATATATATTATATTTTCAGGAGTAAGGAGTCTCCACTGTCAGCATTTGGGATGTTTTCTTTTTGAAGTACATTTGATTTCCATGCCTGAACCTCCTTGCTGTCTCAGAGTGTATTTTCTTCTCAAATTGTCCCTTTAAGACGAATCATTTCAGGACAGAGCGACTTTCCGGCTCCTTGCTCCGGTTGTGTCCGTGAGTTCATTCCCACCCCCCCACACACTATTGCCCCACTGTTGGGTATTATGTAATAAGAAAAAAAGGACAGGCTTGTATTTGAAGTCTGATCTTTTCCTGGAACAGGAGGTCCAATTCCAGTGCCAGGGTGTTGAGACAACATGTCCAGCGAAGACTTTGACCTGGAAATCAAGGGTACATTCTGAACACGTGCCCAAATAAATGCTTGAAATGACTTTTGAGGTGATTTCACATTAAGCAGGAATGTCTTTAAAATGCGTCTCGTTGCTCTTATCAGAAGCTTCTGGGACGACGTTCCACGGACATTTTGTGGAAATGCTCCGTCCCTATCTGCTGTTGTAATAAGCTCCACTCTTCCAGGAAGCTGTTTCACTTGATTTTCTTCAAGATTTTGTGGCCACCTAAGCAGAAGATCCATATACACGTCCATGTTTCATCCCTACTTGCTGCTCCGCTCTTCTTCTGAATCTTCTGAAGTCCATTTTGTGGATATTTCTTCTCATTCCAGGACGAGCTGGTGTAGGTGAGGTGAAGAAGCCTGGGGTACCAATTTTATTCATCCCCATGGTGGTCAATAGCTTTGGAGCTCTATGGACGGAGCATATAACACAACATAGAGCTACACAACAACATATAACACGACATAGAGCTATAAACAACTTGACAACAAAACATATATAACACCACATAGAGCTCCATAAACACATATCCTTAGCAAACAACATATAACAACAACATATAACACGACATAGAGCTCCATAAAACAACATATAACACGACATAGAGCTACAGAACAACATATAACACGACATAGAGCTCCATATAACAACATATAACACAACATAAACACACATCCAACATAGAGTTTTACACAACAACAATACCACTACTAGAGCTACAAACAACATATAACACAACATAGAGCTCCAATAAAACACATATAACACAAACAACATAGAGCTACACAAAACAACATATAAACACAACATAGAGCCAACATATAAAACACAACATATAACATATAACACAACATAGAGCTCCATAAAACAACATATAACACAACATAGAGCTCCATAAAACAACATATAACACGACATAGAGCTCCATAAAACAACATATAACACGACATAGAGCTACACAACAACATAGAAACATGACATAGAGCTAACACAACATTACAACAACATATAACACAACATAGAGCTCCATAAAACAACATATAACACGACATAGAGCTACACAACAACATATAACACAACATAGAGCTCCATAAAACAACATATAACACAACATAGAGCTACAAACAACAACATACACATAACATATATAACCCGACATAGAGCATAGACTCAACCAACACAACAACATATAACACAACATAGAGCTAAAACCATATACAACACAACATATAAACACAACAACAACCATAAGGGCATAGCATACAAACAACATATAACAAAACATAGAGCTACATAGAATAACAAACTAAAACAACATATAACACAACATAGAGCTCCAATAAAACAAATATAACACGACTAGAGACATACACTACCATAAAACACACATATAACACGACATAGAGCTACACAACAACATATAACACATGACATAGAGCTCCATAAAACAACATATAACACAATACCACAACATAGAGCTAACAACATAAAACAACATAACACAACATAACACGGACATAGAGCTACACAACAACATATAACACAAACACAACACATATAGCACTACAAACAACACAAACATAGAACTAAACGACATAGAGCTCCATAAAAACACATATAAACGACATAGAGCTACCACAACAACCTATAAAACAAACATAGATACCAACAACATATACCACAACATAGAGCTCAAAACAAAAAAACAAACACATATAACACAACATAGAGCTCCACAACAAACATATAACACAACAGAGAGCTCCACAACAACATATCAAGACAAACAACATATAACACAACATAGAGCTACACAAACAACATATAACACAACATAGAGCTCCATAACAACACATAACACAACATAGAGCGCCATACAAACAACAACATATAACACAACATAGAGCTACACGAACAACATATAACATGACATAGAGCTACAAACAACATACTAAAACAACATATAACACATAACTACAACAACAAACAGCATAGAGCCCATAAAACAACATATACAACAACAACATATAACACAACATAACTACAACATAAAACCACATATAACACGACATAGAGCTACAAACAACATATAACACACACAACATCCATAAAACACAAGACATAGAGCATATACACAACAACATATAACACAACATAGAGCTCCACAACAACATATAACACACAGAGCTACCACAACACATATCAACATAGACAACATAACAACAGAATAACAACATATAACACAACATAGAGCAACATCAATCACAACATAGCTAAACAGCATATAACACAACATAGAGCTCCATAAAACACCATAATTCACGACATAGAGCTACACAACAACATATAACACAACATAGAGCTCCATAAAACAACATATAACACAACATAGAGCTCCAAACAAACATAACACAACATACAACATAGACATAGGGCATATCGAGTTTTACCCGACATAAAACAACATATAACACAATATAGAGCTACAAACAACATATAAACGACATAGAGATACAAACAACATATAACAAAACATAGAGCTACAAACAACATATAACACAACATAGAGCTACAAACAACATATAACACAAAATAAGATAAAAGAGCAACATAGACAAACAACATATAACACAACATAGTGAGCTACAAACCAACATATAACATGACACATAGAGCTCCTAACAACATATAACACAACATAGAGCTTCAACTGCATACAACAACAAATATAACACAACATAGAACACAACATAGAGACAACATAACATATAACACAACATAGATATAAAACAACATATAACACGACATAGAGCTCCACAACAACATATAACACAACATAGAGCTACAAACAAAACAACATAACACAACATAGAGCTACAACAACAACATATAACACATAACATAGAGCTACACAATAACAAAATATAACACAACATAGAGCTACAAACATATAACACAACATAGACTCCATAACATATAACACGACATAGAGCTACACAACAACATATAACACAACATAGAGCACTAAAAACAACATATAACACAACAAAGAGCTACAAACAACATATAACACAACAGTACACAACACAACATTAGAGCATAAACAATGACAGATATAAACACAAACCATAGAGCTACACAACAATATAACACGACATAGAGCTCCATAAACAACATATAACACGACATAGAGCATACATATAAAACAACATATAACACGACATAGAGCTCCACAACAACATATAACACAACATAGAGCTCCATAAAACAACATAAACACAATAACACATACAGAGAGAAAAACAACACAATTATAACACAACATAGAGCTCCCAAACACATATAACAACATAGAGCTACAACAACAGATAACACAACATAAGAACAATAACACCATAACACAACATAGAGCTACGCACAACATATAACACAACATAGAGCTCATAAAACAACATATAACACAACATAGAGATGTACAACAACAATATTGAGCTAACAACCATATAACACAACATAGAGATAAAATACACAACCATTAGAGCTCCATATACAACATAAAAAACAACATATAACACGACATGAGAACACAACAAACCACATAGAGCACAAACAACATAACACGACATAGAGATATACAACAACATATAACACAACATAGAGCTATAAAAAATAACATATAACACAACATAGAGCTACACAAACACATATAACACAACATAGAGCTCCATAAGTATACCAAATTCACGACATAGATCTACACAAAAAACATATAACACAACATAGAGCTACACAACAACAACATATAACACAACATAGAGCTACAAACAACATATAACACAACATAGAGCTACTAAAAAACAACACATAACACAACACATAACATATAACAACATAGAGCTACAAACAACATATAACACAACATAGAGCTCCATAAAACAACCATATAACACAACATAGAGCTACACAATAAAACAACATATACACAACATAGAGCTAATAAACAACATATAACACAACATAGAGCTACAACAACAACATATAACACAACATAGAGCTACACAACAACATATAACACAACATAGAGCTCCATAAAACAACATAGATAACACAACATAGAGCTCCATAAAACAACATATAACTACACAACAACATTCCCAGATACAAACAACATAACACGACATAGAGCTCCATAAAACAACATATAACACAACATAGAGCATATAACACATAGATACAAACAACATATAACACGACATAGAGCTACAAACAACATATAACACAACATAGAGCTACAAACAACATATAACATTACAACATAGAGCTACACAACAACATATAACATAGACCATAGAGCTCAATTAAACAACATATAACACAACATAGAGCTCCATAAAACAACATATAACACAACATAGAGCTACAAACAACATATAACACAACATAGAGATACAAACAACATATAACACAACATAGAGCTACACAACAACATATAACCACGACATAGAGCTCCATAAAACACCATATAACACAACATAGAGAGTACAAACAACATATAACGACATAGAGCTACACAACAACATATAACACGACATAGAGCTCCATAAAACAACATATAACACGACATAGAGATATACAACATATAACACAACATAGAGATATACAACAACATAGAACACGGCCAACAAAAACACAACATAGAGCTAAAACAACATATAAAACAACATTATAAACACAACATAGAGCTCCATAAAACACATCATAATTCACGACAGAGAGCTCCACAATAACAACATATAACACAACACAGAGCTCCATATTAAAACAAAAGATTTTAACAGACATCCATAGGCTCAAACAACATATAAACAACATATAACAACATATAACAACATAGAGCTCCATAAAAAAATTAAACACGACATAGAGCTACCAAACAACATATAACACAAAAGAGCTCCACAACAACATATAACACAACATAGAGTCCATAGAAACAACATATAACACAACATAGAAGCAAAACATATAACACAACATAGAGCTCAGAAAACAACATATAACACATAGAGTTACAACACTACAACATATAACACAACATAGAGCTAGACATAAACAACATATAACACAACATAGAGCTACACAACAACATATAACACAACATAGAGCTCGATAAAACAACATATAACACAACATAGAGCTAAAAAAAACATATAACACAGAGAGCTCATACATTAAAACAACATATAACACGATCTACACATAGAGCTAACACAACACAACAAACATATAACAACAACATACGAGCTCCAAAAAACAACAGATAACACGACATAGAGCTCCAAACAACAAACAACATATAACACAACATAGAGATTTAGCTACAAACAACAATATTAACACAAGACATAGAGCTCCATTAAAAACAAAAACAACATAGATCATAACAACAATATAAGAGCCATAACAACAATAAACAAACATACATAAAGAATTATAACACATAAAACATAAGAGCATATACAACATAAAACACATAATTCACGAACATAGAGCTACACAACAACATATAACACAACACAGAGATAAAACAACAGATAACACAACATAGAATAACACAACATTACCACGACATAGAGCTAAAACAACATATAACACGACAAGATAAAACAACATATAACACAACATAGAGCTACATAATATAACACACATAAACAAACAACACACAAACAACATATAACACAACATAGAGAATATAAAAAATATAACAACAACATATAACACAACATGACAATCAACACAAACAACATATAACACAACATAGAGCTACGAACAGAGACAAAAAACATATAACACAACATAGAGCTACAAAACAACATAGACACACAACAAAACATAAAACAAACATATAACACAACATAGAGCTCCATTAACAACCCACAACATATAACACAACATAGAGCTATACCACAACAACATTATAACACAACAACATAGAGCTAGTCCATTAAAACACCATACCAACATTCCCCAGAGCCATAGACTACACCAACAACATATACACAACATAGACTACAACAACACAACATAGAGCTCCATTAAAACAACATATAACACGACATAGAGCAACAACATATAAAACACAACAAGACAAACATATAACAACAACATATACACAACATAGAGCTACACAACAACATATAAACACAACAGCTCCACGACTGGAAACAACAGCTACAAACAAAATATAAAACTACATATAAAACAACAGATACAAAAAACATATAAACACAGAATACAACATATAACAACATACAACTACATAAACAACATAGAGCTCCATAAAACAACATATAACACACAGAGCATTCAACAACATATAAACCAAACATAGAGGATCCAATAAAACACATAGAGCTACACAACAACATATAACATATAACACAACACCATAGAGCTCCATAAAACACAGCTTAAACATATAACACGACGACATAGAGTACATACACCATAACATACAAACAACATATAAACAGGACCAAACAACAACAACATAGAGCTCACATACAAACCCTAACAACAAATATAACACAACATAGATACATAGAGCTACACAACAACAACAACATACAACAACATAGAGCTCCATTAAAAACAAATATAGCACGATCCATAAAACAACATATAACACAACAGCTCCAACACATTAATACGAGATACAAACAACATATAACACGACATAGAGCTACACAACAGCATATAACACGACATAGAGCTCCATAAAACACCATATAACACGACATAGAGCTAGAGCTATTAAAAACAACATATAACACACGACATAGAGAGCTATACAACAACATATACAACAACATAGAGATAACAACAACTATAACTACGACATATTAGAGCATAGAGCTCATTAAAACAACATATAAAACAAAAGATAAAAACAACATATAACACGACATAGAGCTCCATAAAACACCATATAACACAACATAGAGCAAAACACATATTAAAACCAAAATAGACATATAACACAAATATACGACATAACACGACTCCTAAAACAACATAACACAACATAGAGCTTACAAGAACACAAGCACAAGACCCCCTGCTGAGGACTAGACTAAGTTTGTCCTGGCCACATAAAGTGCATCGTGTGCAATACGTTTCTTAAACGCATGAATAAATTGATATCTCTGAACAACGTAAACGTTTTGCTAAAAAAAAATGAAACTCCGACATGAAAGCATGTCAACCTTTTAAGAAGCTCAGCAGTTAAAGAGGCTTTGGAGCCGAACATATTGCGACGAGGCAGAAGCGAGCTTGATTAATGGGCATGATAATCATCTCATCAAATCACTCTCACTTATTAAATCTTGTTTAATATCCAAATGAGGGCCCCCTTGAGCAGATTTGGTCAATTTCACCACTCACCCCTGCTGCCCCCACCTTCTATTAGCCCTGCGAGAGAACTCCAAGCCACTTGGCTTTGCGAGCTAAAAATGTCTTCCAGGAAAACAATAGCGTGTCCCCTTTATTAGGATTTATATATAATCCTTAAATAGGACAATCCTTCAGTTTTGGAATAGATTCCCCAAACCATTGATATTTCTTACACTGTATTTCGCTTCCTCCAAAAAAAATCTATTTAACGTTTATTTGAGTACAAAGACAAGAAAAATGCACGCAAATTCCCCTACAGTCAAAAAACCAAAACAAAAACCAACCCCCCCCACCCCCCTCCCCCCAAGCCCTACCAAAGGGAGGATCTCGTCCCGTATGCCGCTCGCTTCTCCTTGATGTGACCCGGCGAAGCTCCCACCTCTCTCTGAAAAAGAAACAACATGCCATTGTCTTATTTACTGGTCTTGCATGTGTCGCACGGCATCTTCATGGCACAAAGGCCAAGTGACAAGCGCTTCTAAGAAGAGGAAAAATACACCCCCCCCCCCCCCCCACCTCACTTTAACCCCCCCTCCCAACCCACGAAGGTTTGAATTATAGGTATCCTTCAATAGCTACAATCAAGTTGAACCCCCTCGACACACACCTCCCCCCTATTCTCCCGAACTGATGTCACCCGGGCGGCAACTGGCGCAAGGTGACTGAAAGGGTATTGTGCATCTTCCGCAAGTGCCTTCCATTTCTCTCCATGTATTGTTGGAAAGCAGCTGTCGGCTACCTGGCCCTCGCATGCCGTGTCTGTGCCGGCGATCTTGGCAGCCGGAGCTTCAGGCTTCGGATACCAGAGCGAATCAGTTCTTAAAGATGACTCCCGGCCCCCTCACATGGAAGGGAAGGGTAGGAGAGGTGGGGGTTTGGGGTGGGGGGGGGACAAAAGGCTTAAAGCTGCTGTCAGCAGAGCATGCATTGATGGAGAACAAAAGACATCCCATCGTCCTCTTCTCCGCTGCCAGACACTTTTATTACAATGCCATGCATTCAGATCCTGAGGTCATATCTCAACAAAGGCTTGAATGTCACCTTTACCTGCTAAAAGCACCCTCATCGCTCAACTCTCACAGCTTAGCAAGGACAGGGAAGGCGGAAACATGCTTATCCGTCTACAAGAGCCTTTCTTTCTTACTTTCTTACCCTCTTTCTTCTCCCGCCCCTTTTTTTCTGGTCCCCTCGCGGAAAACAATAAAAGCCTCTCACATGCACCTTGGGAAATGCAACAGTATTTTTAGCCAAGCTCTGAGGAGTGGTGCGCCTTTGTTTTCGAGGCCGGCATCCGTATCCATTTCACGACAAATGAAATTCCTCCTTTGGCCCCTTTGGCAGGCATCGTCAGGCCCGGGCCAGCGAGGCCCGAGGCTCCGTCCTCCCTCCCTGTCCCCTCGCACCTGTCCTTACCATCAGCCCCTTGTCTTGAGTCTGTGCTTCACGCATCTCAAGGGGGATCTCGTTGCGGACGAAGCATGCCGTCTAATAGCGGCGGCACGGGAATTAGGCGGCTTGGCGCGGGCCACACATCGCCACGCCATAAAAAAAGAAGCCCTCCGAGAGCACGGTGTAAATCCGCCTTGAAATGGCCTTGCTCGTGATGTCATGGACAAGGGCTTTAGAGCTCAAGGCGACGCTCCGAAGCTCGTCGAAAGCCGAGCGGCGTGTCACGGAAAGCTGAACTAATTACGACATAGAGTGGACTAGCCGTAGCTAGCAGAAACGCAAAATGCTAACAACAAGGTGCCAAAACTTTCTACTTAGAATATACGTCTACCGATAGTGGCCGTTCATAGCAATGCAGTGGAAGCTCCATTCAGCGCATTGTTATCAAACCCTGGTACTGGAGACTCCTTCCCAGAGAAATTCCAGAAATTCCTTCCAGAGTGTTTTCTTATGTGTGTAATTAGCATTGAGTCATGCGCAGTGTTGGGGAGTAACAGCGGATACGTGTAACGGCGGCCACGTGTAACGGCATGACACAATTTAATTGCAAAATAAAAATAACCCCGTGACATTTGGTTCGAAAAAATTACAGTTACTTTTGGAAATGTTAAAGACCACCGAATGTTTCCCCTGTGAGTGCCACCTAGTGGGCAAGAATGAAAATAATCAGATGTAATCAGTTACTTTACTTTTATAAAGTGCCTCGGTGTGCGTCGCTCTCGGTCGACGCCGCCTTCAGCTAACGTCGGGAATTTGGCGCCGTTTCCTTCAGTTTTCATTGAGCCTGGAGCGCCATCTAGAGGAAGGCGCTAATTGCTTCCCGCATCATAACCGGAGATAAATGGGATAATTCAGTTCGGATAACGACGGATTCAGTCAAAGTCACTTTCCGAGGAACCAATTAACGATGTACACCGAGGTAGACGCTGTAATTGAAAAGTTACACTATTATTACATTTTGAATGGGGTCATTAGTAATCTATTACATTTCGCTGGTTATGAAGCGTAGTTGTCTTATTTTTCACTGTCAGGACAAATAAAGACACAAGAATGAGCGAACATCCTCATCTCATTATTGTGGTCCTCAGAAAAATTCGGACGATGCCATTACCTAGTGACAGGAATATTCGGGAAATTTCGTTCAAAATAATTTCTCGTAAGGGGGCACGGTGGTTTAGTGGTTAGCGCGTTCGCCTCACACCGCCAGGGTCCGGGTTCGATTCCCGTCTCGGCCATGTGTGTGTGGAGTTTGTGCATGTTCTCCCCGTGCCTCAGGGGGTTTTTCTCCGGTTTCCTCCCCCGGTCCAAAAACATGCACGGTAGGTTGATTGGCACACTGGAAAATTGTCCCTAGTGTATGAATGTGTGTGTGTGTGTTTGTGTGTGTTTGTGTGTGTGCGGTGGGTTGGCATTCCATCCAGTGTGTATCCTGCCTTAATGCCCATAGACGCCTGAGATCATTCACTGCATATATACTTTATGGACACAATTCATCGATATTTTCCAAATTGGACCCCCTTTTTCTTCTGGAAAAAGTGAAAAGATTTGACGTTGCACACATTCATGACCGTAGTGTAAAATCTCAGTCCCTGATTTTGTATATCGTATCCAAATTGAACGTTATTTGCTTGTTTGAGGCCGTTTTGCAGCCTAGGCCTCTGAATGACTAATTATGAGGTTAAAGGTTCAAGCCTTGGTCCCTTGTGAACGGGTCCCTAGTGCAAGGGCCCTTACCCCTGTCTGCTCCACAGGTCACCCTGCGATATGACCCTGACGCCCTAGCACGCCAGGCTTTCTTCTATGTCTAAATTTCCAGATTTTGATGGCCAGTAAGTTGACAGCTGCTATAAGATAAGCAATAACAGGAACCCACTAACTGCATAGACTTTACATGAACATAACATTACAAAGTGAAAAGATTGACGTTCATTCCTATCCGTAGTGTAGAATCGGAATTTTTGTATATCGTTCCATTCTTGCTTTTTTCGAATCTGCTGATCATTTCCTGCTACGGCTTTTACAGAGCAAACTGCAACACGGCCAAACAAATCAAGCACCTCGCTGTGACACGATTGGAGTGAAACTGGAGCAAGCTGACCCCCACCAGACCCAATCTGCTGGGACGGGCACTGGAAACACGGCTCTTCCTCCCCTTTCCCGTCTTTCTTTCTCTCCATCTTTTCTGCCCCTCCACCTTCTGAGTGCCCTCCAACAAGGCCAGCTTTGTGAGGCTGTCTCTGCTTCGCGTGTTTTTGCCATCCGCCTCGTCTCTCTTCTCTTTTTTTCCTTCCGCGCTCCTCAGGAACGGGAGGGCCCAGATCTCTCACATCTGAGAGGGTCTTAATTTGGACGCCGGTCCTGCTGGGGCCGCACTCCTTTTGTTCTTCGGTTCCCAGGACATCCCCCTCGAGTCCAAGAGATTCCCGGCACGTCGCCTCGTCCAGATTTTTCGGCAGAAATTAAAGCGACTGACGGCAGACTGATCTGTCCAACTGGAATCTTTGTCAAAAACATGGGGGTGGGGCGGGGGAAGGGGAGACGGAATATGGGCAGCAGAATGGTGGAACACGTTCTTACAGTATTGCAGAACTTAAGGAGATTCAGTAATGACTTTTTGGAAAGAGACTTGGTGGGGAGGAAAAAAAAATCAAACCAACTATAAAGTCCAGGAAAACAGTTTGCGACTTTGTACCCAGAGTTTTTCTCAACAAACTTTTTTGCCGAAACGCGATCAATTTCACACGAATTCTGTGGAACTTCTGGCAAAAAAAAACAAAAGGAGAAACAATTTGAATTTCCCGGACACCAACAATAGCATCAACATTAACATCGGTAAACCTTTATATTAATTAACCCACAACCAACTAGTTAAAGTATTGCTAACAATAAAGGACGAATGGAATACTGACTGCACCCCAAACCTCCTGACCTACATCAGCACACTGGATGAGCTCAAATCTCCACCCAATCTTTTGGAACATCATCCCAGAAGAGTTTATGGTATAAACATTGCCCGAAATGCATTTTATTCATTCATTCATTTTCTAGCGCTTTATCCGATCTTCCCTCGGGTCACGGGGAGCCTGTGTCTATCTCAGGCGTCTATGGGCATTAAGGCAGGATACACCCTGGATGGAATGCCAACCCATCCCACACACACACACACACACACATTCATACACTAGGGACAATTTTCCAAGGTGCCAAGGAAACCGGAGAACCCGGAGAAAAACCCCCTGAGGCACATACAAACTCCACACACACATGACCGAGACGGGAATCGAACCCGGACCCTGGCGGTGTGAGGCGAACGTGCTAACCACTACGTTAGTGGTTAGCACGTTCGCCTCACACCTCCAGGATTCCCGTCTCGGCCATGTGTGTGTGGAGTTTGTGCATGTTCTCCCCGTGTCTCAGGGGGTTTTTCTCCGGGTTCTCCGGTTTCCTCCCCCGGTCCAAAAACATGCACGGTAGGTTGATTGGCACCTTGGAAAAATTGTCCCTAGTGTATGAATGTGTGTGTGTGTGTGTGTGGGATGGGTTGGCATTCCATCCAGGGTGTATCCTGCCTTAATGCCCATAGACGCCTGAGATAGACACAGACTCCCCGTGACCCGAGGGAAGATCGGATAAAGCGCTAGAAGATGAATGAATGAATATCCCTCATCAAATTGAAAACTGAGAGATGCATCACTACCTTATAATCTACACCAAATTTGAGAGAGCATGTGGATGTTGACGTGGTGCTACTCAAGAGCAAAACTCTGAGAAAGAACCTAAAATACTAAAATAAAGTCGCGCGCAAAGCAAAGGTTATTAGATTAGCGGTGATAGCCAGCGTGACTGCAGCCGGAGCTTAAGACATGACCTAAACATCCAGGCCGAGGCTGGAATGACAATGGCTATTACACAATGCGTCCACAAATAGTCCTACAAGAATAGAGCCCTGTAAAACCTCCAAGTCGTCAAAGGCATTCATCTGGCGTTTGGAAGAAGAGAAGAGAAAGCGCCGCACTCGTTCCGAGGTGATGATAACAGCAGATAGAAATCAGGCAGCTTTAGAAGTGACGTTCGTTCATAGAGCAGAGACGGCAGGTGTTTTTGTTGTTGTTTTTGTTTTTTTTATCCGGTACGACTTTCAATTCTCATTTCTACTGTACAACTGGCCAGGTGAGGGAGGGGTGAGGACCTTTGCTTTGTTGGTGCTGAGATTGGAACCTGAAAGTTTCTTAAATGGACTCTTTGAGCGTAGTGCTAAACATTCTTACCACTAGGTGTCTCCACTTTCTCATGTGTCAACCTGTGTGTGTGTGTGTGTGTGTGTGTGTGTGTGTGGTGGCTGGTGACAGGCTGTTAAGATGTCTGTTCCATGTCTTCAGAAGCTTGTTAAAGGCCAGGCGTGTGATCGTGAGAGCTACGAGGTGTGACGCTCTATATTTAAACCTGCAGGAGCTCTCATCTACAGCCGGAAGGAGGAGAGAAGCCTTGAGCCTTTAATGACACCAGCCCTTTTAGGTTAAGCTAACAGCGGGGCATAAGGGGGTGATGGTGGTGGGGTTTGCGATCAAAGATTTATGAGAGTGAAGCTAGAGATACAAGGTGTCAGAGACAGGAAAAGAAAGAGACCAAGGAAAGGGAGGGCAGAAGGAAAGAATATGTTCATTCGAGTGTGGGGAACGTGTCGGGAGTTACGGAGTGGCAGGTGTCACCGCGTCGTATTTTATTCACGGATTTCCATTGCAAGCAGATTCACAGGGAATCGTTAAAGTAGTGATTAATGTAAAGAAACAAAGTGAAGATACTTTTCTGATTCTTAACAAGGGCAAATTGTACGCGCTTGTTCGTTTTTGCAGGTATATCGTGGCTCAACATCTAGGGCTCTGAATGACCAATTATGAGGTTAAAGGGCCCCCTAATGCAAGGGCCCTTACCCCTGTCTGCTCCACAGGTCACCCTGCGATATGACCCTGACGTCCTAGCAAGCCAGGATTCAGTGCTGTAAAGTCCATGTGACTTTCTTCGGTGTCTAAAATTCCAGATATTGATGGACAGAAAGTTTACAGCTGCTATAACATACGCGATAATAGGAACCCACTAACTGCATAGACATTACATAAACATTACAAATGGATAATAATAATTCATTCATTCATCTTCTAGCGCTTTATCCGATCTTCCCTCGGGTCACAGGGAGTCTGTGTCTATCTCAGGCGTCTATGGGCATTAAGGCAGGATACACCCTGGATGGAATGCCAACCCATCGCAGGACCACACACACACACACACACACACACACACACACACACACACATTCATACACTAGGGACAATTTTCCAAGGTGCCAATCAACCTACCGTGCATGTTTTTGGACCGAGAGGAAACCGGAGAACCCGGAGAAAAACCTCCTTGAGGCACGGGGAGAACATGCAAACTCCACACACACATGGCCGAGATGGGAATCGAACCCGGACCCTGGCGGTGTGAGGCGAACATGCTAACCACTAAACCACCATAGTGCCCCTTGGATAATAATAATAATAATAATAATAATAATAATAATAAATCCCAGCTTGTTTGGATCCCATATTACAGCTTGTTTGGAAAGCTGGGGTCAGAGTCATGATGTGGCGCCCCCTGGAGCACAAGGGGTTAAGGGCCTTGCTCAAGGACCCTAGGGTGGTACCTTTCTGGGTTGAACCCCCAGTGATCAGTAGGCCAGTGCCTTACGCTTTGTCACTGTAGCTCTATTAGCAAACGATCCTTGCTAACATCTTCATCCCAAAGCAGAAATCTACAGGTCACATTGCGAACGTTTAAAAATGCTAAGGCTGGCGTTCGTCTTGTATTAGCATGGACCAGAAACCCCTTAAAAAGCTTTAGGGTAGCTCAGCGGTTAAGGTCGCTGATTTACGGTATCGCCAAGCTGCCACTTTTGCCCCCCACCCGGACCTTAAACTTTTGTGCCGTGTTTAATTTCATCTCCTATTCAGATTCGTGCACCGGAGTTTCGAAGCGATTTGGGCGGGCCAATCAGCCGTGATTGCGGCGAGTGGAACTGCTCCGTGACTTCGTTTCGAGCGCATTGTGCCAGACTGTAAGTGTGTAAACTACAATTACTACGTTTATAGGCGCTTCTGCGGGAAGCAGGTGGCTGGGATATGTGCACGGGTGTGTAAGTTCAGATGTAGCGACAGATGGTGTTTGATAGCGGAGCAGACGGTTCGTGTCACGCAAAGATGCTGCCTCAGCCTTTCCCAAGGAGCCTTCGTGCTGCCTGCAGGACTGCAGGGAGAAGAAGACATGATGGCGGGAGTGTCTGGGGTGGGGGGGGGGGCATTATGCGAAAACCAGGATAGTCGATCCGGAGAGAGATACCGATCCACTCACGTGGTAATATTTACTCCGATGAGTGTGTAGCATCTGCTCTCGCTGGCCAGGCCTTGGGAGGGTCAAGGGTGAAGGTCGGAATCAAAGGGAAGTAAAGGAGTTGAAACTGCCTGCTTGGATTTTAATTACAATAAGAGCGCATGATTGGCTAATGAGGGACGAGCAGCCTGCGCTACAAAGCCTGAATGATTTTAAGGCGCTTAGACACTCAACATCTGACCCATAAACAGAGCCATTACTGCGAGATATATATAGCAAGTTTTAAGCCAATCCTTTCCACACTGCAGTGCTTTTCATTTCCTCTCGGACACTGGACTGCTTCCATATGGTCCACTCCAAGTTCAAACCTCACGCTGATCTATTCAGTCATTTCAATTTAAAGAGGTAAAAAAAAACACAAAAAAACAGGAAGGATGAAGAAACCCATGATCCATGTCCGCTCTGGAGATGCCCAGATACCCCTTCACAAGAGTCTTCAGGCATTTCAGTGCATATTTTTGGGGAGAAACCAAGAAAGTTTTTCCACCCAAAAACGCCATTAAATGGGGTTTAGGTATTTAAATGGGGTTTAGGTATTTAAATGGTTTAGGTTTAGGTATATAAATGGGGTTTAGGTATATAAATGGGGTTTAGGTATATAAATGGGGTTTAGGTATTTAAATGGGGTTTAGGTATTTAAATGGGGTTTAGGTATTTAAATGGGGTTTAGGTATATAAATGGGGTTTAGGTATATAAATGGGGTTTAGGTATATAAATGGGGTTTCGGTATATAAATGGGGTATATTTAAATGGGGTTTAGGTATATAAATGGGGTTTCGGTATATAAATGGGGTTTAGGTATTTAAATGGGGTTTAGGTATATAAATGGGGTTTCGGTATTTAAATGGGGTTTAGGTATATAAATGGGGTTTAGGTATTTAAATGGGGTTTAGGTATATAAATGGGGTTTCGGTATTTAAATGGGGTTTAGGTATATAAATGGGGTTTAGGTATATAAATGGGGTTTAGGTATTTAAATGGGGTTTAGGTATTTAAATGGGGTTTAGGTATATAAATGGGGTTTAGGTATATAAATGGGGTTTAGGTATATAAATGGGGTTTAGGTATGGGGTTTCGGTATAAATGGGGTTTAGGTATATAAATGGGGTTTAGGTATATAAATGGGGTTTAGGTATATAAATGGGGTTTAGGTATATAAATGGGGTTTAGGTATATAAATGGGGTTTAGGTATATAAATGGGGTTTAGGTATTTAAATGGGGTAGGTAAATGGTATAGGTTTAAATGGGGTTTAGGTATTTAAATGGGGTTTAGGTATATAAATGGGGTTTAGGTATTTAAATGGGGTTTAGGTATTAAATGGGGGGTATTTATGGGGTTTAGGTATATAAATGGGGTTTAGGTATATAAATGGGGGGTTTAGGTATATAAATGGGGTTTAGGTATATAAATGGGGTTTAGGTATATAAATGGGGTTTAGGTATTTAAATGGGGTTTAGGTATCTAAATGGGGTTTAGGTATCTAAATAGGGATTAAGCATTTAAATGGGGTTTAGGTATTTAAATGGGGTTTAGGTATCTTATGAAGACCCCATTCCCGATTGCAAATTCCCCTTTGCATAAAAAAGCCAGATCTACTTTAGAAGATCTACTTTACATGGCTGTAGAGCTTTCTAGAGCGTTCAGAAGTCTCAGTGGAAGAGGGGCTGTGGCTCAGTGGGGGGGGGGTGTGGCTCAGTGGTGGAGGGGTGTAGCTCAGTGGTGTGAGAGGTTCAGTGTGGGGGGGAGGTCAGTGGTGGGGGGGGTGTAGCTCAGTGGTGGGGGGGGGTAGCTCAGGGTAGGGGTGTAGTCAGTGGGTGAGGGGGTGTAGCTCACTGGTGGGAGGGGTGTAGCTCAGTGGGGGAGGGGTGTAGCTCAGTGGTGGAGGGCTCAGGTGTAGCTCAGTGGGGGAGGGGGGGGGGGGTGTAGCTCAGTGGTGGGAGGGGTGTAGCTCAGTGGTGGGAGGGGGTGTGTGCTCAGTGGTGGGAGGGGTGTAGCTCAGTGGTGCGAAGGGGTGTTGTTCAGTGGTGGGAGGGGGTGTAGCTCAGTGGTGGAGGGGGTGTAGGGTGGGTGTGGCTCAGTGGTGGGAGGGGTGTAGCTCAGTGGTGCGAAGGGGTGTTGTTCAGTGGTGGGAGGGGGTGTAGCTCAGTGGTGGGAGGGGGGGGTAGTCAGTGTGGGAGGGAGTGTAGCTCAGTGGTGGGAGGGGGTGTGGCTCACTGGATGGGAGGGGGTGTAGCTCAATGGTGAGAGGGGGGGGGAGTGGCTCACTGGTGGGAGGGGTGTAGCTCAATGGTTTAAGGCACTGGGCTGCTGATCGGAAGATCCGGGTTCGAGCCCCGGTATGGCCATGCTGCCTCCATTGGGTCCTTGAGCAAGACCCTTAACCCTCTAGTGCTCCAGGGGGCGCCGTATCATGGCCGACCCTGCGCTCTGACCCCAAACTACCAACACCAAACTGGGATAAGCGAAGAAAGAATGTCACTGTGCTGTAATGTATATGTGCCAAATGCTGAACCTCTAACCAGAGCCTTGTGGAGTGTCTTTGCCAGTCATAACATCATTGTGGAGAAAGCAAAAAGGACGAGAACGTACGACTCCTGCTCTGGATCCAAGCAAGGACCAAAACGCTTTCTACCTTCATGACGTAACCGTGTGTTTTTAGGAAGTTTGTGTTAATGATAATAATCCTACACGATCAAGCAGGTCCACCTCGTCCACAAAAGGTAACTCAAAATGGAATTTGGTAAAAACCAGAAGGCGGCGTTTCAGCCGCAAACCCAACCTTGTGTGTGTTTTTCTCTCGCTTTGATCACATTGTCAGCAATTACGTCTCATTGTGCTCGATGTTAGGAGGAAATAAAAACACGCCTTTTTCTTTTTAAGCCGAGCGAAGAAAGGATGGAGATTATAGCGTAGACTTGAAAGTTGCTCATAAAAGCTCGGAGGTTCTGCAGCTCAGATTGCAGGAGAGCGTAATTCGAGTTATTGGCCACCGATTCGTCCGAGCTCTCGTCCCATCCGGTCTCATAGCCGGTCTCACTGGGTCTCTTCATAGCTCTCTCTCTCTCTCTCTCTCTCTCTCTCTCTCTCTCCCTTTCTCTCTCATGAGGATGCATATATAAAGGTCTTTGAAAGCATTGACGGTTGAAGTAAGATGAAAGATTTGGCGATTGTGTTGCACAATGTCAAAGACCACTCCTTCATCTCCCACAGAACCAAAAGGATCTTAAGATGAAAAGAGTATCTGAAAGAACAGTAACACAGTAACAGGTGGGGTCTCGCCTTTGTGCACGGGTAAATATGCAATCTTGACTGCCTCGTCGTGTTTGCTCACAGAGCGAAAGCGGAGAGAAAGGCCAGAGAATACACCTGGAAAGAGAAGAGAAACCTCGGGTTCACTTGAGAACCATTTTCGAAGCGTCCTTTGATCTCCGACCAATGTGCTTCAACTCGTCACCGCGACCACGGCTTACATTCACGCAAACGCATTGACACCTGCGACCTCGTTGTGAAAAAGCTCGCAAACAAACAAACAGATTCGTAAAAATCCCCGTATCATTGTGCATTAAAGTCGGATGCCGAGTGCAAAAACTTCAGACGGATTCAAACATACCGATGAAAGCAGGCCTGCAATTTTTGCTTCTTCTGCTTCCACTAGATTTTGTGGAGGTGCTGAGGAGGAAAGATTGATTCTTCACCGAGCAGGATTTTGGGATCCGAGACGAGAGAAAAAGTTACACAAGTAAAAGTCGGGTGTCCGAATACTTTTGGGACCGTAGTTGTTTTTTTTTTTGTTTGTTTTTTTTTTTTTTTTACAAAATAAAATCCAACAAATTGGTAGATTTGTAAGAAATGTTGGGAAGTTTGGAATCTTGAAGTATTAAAAGTATAATCATTATTTCTAAAAAAAATAAATACATAAAAGGACAGTAAGAAAAAAACTTTGCTACAGTAAAAGTTCTAATGTTAAAAAAAACATAATAAAAAATTTCTAATGTAAAAGCTTTGTATGTTTTAAACATTTAATAATATATATTTTATAGTTGTGTGTAATTTAAAAAAATAAATAAATTAGTTTTAAGGCTAGAATTTAGGCGTTGCTTTTATATTCAATTCTTTGTGTTTTTTTTTTTTATATTTTAATATTTTTTCTTAATTTTTTTCGTATACATTTTTTGTTCATTTTCTTGTAAATCGCGACGAATTTTATGCAACGTTTTAAAGTTTTTGTATTCATGTTAAATTGTTCCTGTTTTATGTTAAAGTTTTACAAGATTTTACAAAATGAAAAAATAAATATTTTGTGTATTTGTTTGTATTTTTTCTGTTGAAGTTTCGTGTGAAACCTTTTGTTACCGTTTAATGTTTATGCTAAAATGTTTTTGTGTCCGTTGTTTACGTTTTACTGTTTGTGTTAAAGGGTTAGTTTTAGTTTTGTGTTTTAAAGTCTTGGTGATTTATTAAAGTTGTATGTTTGTTAGAAATCCGTGCGAAAAAGTCGTGAATGTTACGAGAGGAAACAGTTTTTGTTTAGGAGATTGACGGAGAAGCTAATCGCTAGCAGCTATTCTGCTAACACACAGGTGCTGCTTTTCCAAACCTGGTTATTTATACAAACGTGCCGCTCGCAGTTTTTCCTGCCGCGACTTGTAAACTCGCCTTTGGGGCAGCGGCAGTGCGACGGCACACGGCGAATGCAACAATGCAACAAAGGAGAAGATACGCTGGAGATTAGTTCTTTCCATGTAGGAGCTCTTTATTATACTCGCTGCTGATTGGTTACTGGGCCTTTTATTAAAGTGATCATTATTTATTTATATTTTACTGTAATGATTTAGGGTCCGGGTTCGATTCCCGTCTCGGCCATGTGTGTGTGGAGTTTGTGCATGTTCTCCCCGTGCCTCAGGGGGTTTTTCTCCTGGTTCTCCGGTTTCCTCCCCCGGTCCAAAAACATGCACGGTAGGTTGATTGGCACCTTGGAAAATTGTCCCTAGTGTATGAATGTGTGTGTAATGTGTGTGTGAATGTGTGTGTGTGTGTGTGTGTGTGGTGTGTATGGGGTTGGCATTCCATCTAGGGTGTATCCTGCTTTAATGCCCATAAACGCCTGAGATAGAACAGACTCCCCGTGACCCGAGGGAAGATCGGTAAAGCGCTAGAAGATGAATGAATGAATGTAATGATTTATATAAGATGGGTTTAGATGGCAGGGGCACGGGTGGCTTAGTGGTTAGCACATCGCCTCACACCGCAGGGTCCGGGTTCGATTCCCGTCTCGGCCATGTGTGTGTGGAGTTTGTGCATGTTCTCCCCGTGCCTCAGGGGGTTTTTCTCCTGGTTCTCCGGTTT
>JACRUU010000015.1:13639013-13649013 GCA_030449085.1 Kryptopterus vitreolus
AGATCTCTAGAACATCTACAGGAATGTTTTCCCGGGAAGATCATTGAAATGTTCAAAGACGCACGACTCTAATGCTCTCTTTCTCTCACACACACACACACACACACACACACACACACACACACACACACACACACACACACACACAATGATGAGGATAAAGGTTTTTTTCTGAAATGTATGATGAGGATTCATCGATTTTGGAAAACGAAGATCTCAGGAACGATTCTCTCTCTCTCTCTCTCTTTCTCTCTCTCTCTCTCTCTCTCTCTCTCTCTCTCTCTCTCTCTCTCTCTCTCTCTCTCTTTGCTGACAGAAAGCTTTATGAGATGTGAGAGTTATGTTTCTAAGACGGGATCGGTTGCTTCGGGTTTCCGCAGCTTTGATTATGTGACGGACGGAACGTCGTCCTGCCCGAGCGCCGCTTTCAACCCGACGCGAGAAAACACAATACACACTGTCACGCCTCGTTTCAGTCAGAGAGAAAGAGAGAAGGAAGCAAAAAGAAAGGAAAGAAGGGAAAAAAGAGGGTGATGGAAAAAATGAGAAAAATAATAGATGTGGGAAAGAGAAGAAAAGAAAACGGTGAAGAAATAAAGAATGACAGTAAGATAGAAGATAAGATAGAAAGTGGGAAAAAGGAGGAAAAAGCAAAAAGAGAAAATATATAAAAGAAGGAAAAAAGGATGAGAGGAATGAGATGAAAGAAAAACAAGAAGAGGAGAAGAAATCAAGAAGGGAAAAGTGAAAAGGAATGATAAGAATATACAAAGAGATAGAAAGACGGGGAATGAAAGAGGAAGAAATGGAGTGAATGAAAGAGGAGAGGGTGAGGAGGAGACATGAAATGAAAGATGGAGACAATAAGAGAAAAAGGGAAGAAGAGAACAAACCAGAATGCACTCTTATCAAGAGAAAAATGGAGAAGAATAGATGACAAATGAAAGAAGAGAAACGTGAATTGAAGAAAGAAAAAAAAAAGAAAAGAGGAGAAAAGGAGAAGAAAATAATGACGGAAGGAAAAATAAAAGACGATAGAAAGAGGGGGAAGAACAGAAAAGAAAATAGAGGAAAAAAGAGAAAGGGAGAAGATAAAGTATATAAAAGAAGAAAAAACGATGAGAGGAAAAAAACGAGAATGGAAGAAAGGATAAGTGAATAGGAATGATAAGGATATAAAAAGAGAAGGGAGAAAAGAAATGGAGGAAAGAGGAGAGGGTGAGGAGGAGACGTGAAATGAAAGAAGAGAAGAGAAAAAAGGGAATGAGACAACAAACCAGAATGCAGAGATGACAAATGAAAGAAGAGAAGGTATGAAGGGAAACGTGCATAGAAAAGAGAGAAAAAAAAGAAAAGAGGAAGAAGTGAGGGTGAGAAGGAGAAAAACAGGGGATGGAACATTGGAGGAAAAGAAGTAGAAGAACCGAGAATGCAGAAGAAAATGGAATGACGGAAGGAAAAAGAAAAAAGAAGATAGAAACGGGGGGGGGGAGAATAAGAAAAAAACGAGAGGAATGGAAGAAAGGATAAAGGAATAGGAATGATAAGGATATAAAAAGAAAAGGGAGAAAAGAAGAGGAAAGTAGAAGAAACGGGAACGAAGAAGAAAACGCAAAGAAAAGCAAAGAAGATTGAAAGGGAGGAAGAAAAGAATAGAAATAGAGGAAAAAAGAGAAAGGGAGGAGAGAAAACATATAAAATAAGAAAAAAAAGAGGAGAAAAAAAAACGAGAAGAAGAGAAGAAGGGAAAAGGGAATGATGAGGATATAAAAAGAGAAAAGGGGCGAAAGAAACGGAGAGAACAAATGAGAGTAAAGAGTAAAACGGAGGAGGAGGAAGAAGAGATGAAACATGAAAGAAGAGAAGGTAGGAAGGGAAAAATGGGGGAAAAGAAGTAGAAGAAAGAAAAAGAAAAAGAACGAAGGAGAAAATAATGACGGAAGGAAAAAGAAGAAAGAAAAAAAACCAGAAGAGAAGAAGGGAATGATGAGGATATAAAAAGAGAAGAGGACGAAAGAGGGGAGGAAACGAAGGGAACAAACGAGAGTAGAGAGTAAAACGGAGGAAGAAGAGATGAGACGTGAAAGGAGAGAAGCGAAGGGGAGGTATAAAGGGAAACATGAAACAGAAAAGAGAAGAGGAAGAAAACGGGTGAGAGAAAAACAGATACGAGTGGAAAAAGAAGAAGAGGAGGAGGAGGAGGGGGGGCGAAGGGGGCGGGGCTTCGCTCTTGGACACGCTATTGTTCCATTGGCCAGTGTGTTTTTATTTGTTCTGCGTTGGCCAAACAAAAGCTGACCCTGAGCGATAAAGCCAGCGATGGCCTTGAAGGATTGAGGGAGCCCACACGCTCCGAGCGCTCCGGGTTAATCCCTAACCAGCGGCCTGGGAACGTCAGGAGCTAAATATTCTCATGTCAACCCGACGCGCCGGAGACGAGCTGGGAACCTGCTCAGGTACGTTCTCCTGGAGGAGGAGGAGGAGGAGGAGGAGGAGGAGGGTCATTCTGTCGTTCCCTCGCTCTGTTTATCCACCCAAACGTTTCCCACAAACTTCCACGCTGATCCACCCAGCCAGCATGATCTCCAAAGATCTCCTGCTTTCCAGTATAGGATTAAAAGTCCACCCAGATCTCCTCACCAAGACCAGACCTTCTCAAATCTCAGAAAGATCTCCACGGGAACGTCTTCCTGGAAAACCCGAGCCTATCCAGATGTTGAAAGAAGTACCACTTTGACACTCGTCACTGTGTCCACACACACACCATGCTACTGGCACGAACAGCGACCCAGACCTAAATCTCCGAGAGATCTCCAGTAAATCTCCACCAGATCTCCACTAAATCTTTGAGAGGTCACTAAATCTCAGAGATCTCCAGTAAATCTCCACCAGATCCACAGTAAATCTCTGAGAGATCTCCAGTAAATCTCTTGAGATATCTCCAGTAAATCTTTAAGAGATCTCCACTAAATCTCCACGAGATCTCCACTAAATCTCTGAGAGATCTCCACTAAATCTCCACCAGATCTACAGTAAATCTCTGAGAGATCTCCACTAAAACCCCACCAGATCTCCACCAAATCTATGATAGATCTCCAGTAAGTCTCTGAGAGATCTCCACTAAATCGCTACCAGATCTCCACTAAATTTCCACCAGATCTCCACTAAATCTACGAGAGATTTCCCGTAAGTCTCTTAGAGATCTATAGTCAATCTTTGAGAGATCTATAGTCAATCTCTGAGAGATCTCCAGTAAATCTCCACCAGATCTCCACTTAATCTCTCAAAGACCTCCACTAAAACTCCACGAGATGTCCACTAAATCGCCACCAGATCACCACTAAATCTCCACCAGACCTCCACTAAAACTCCACGAGATCTCCACTAAATCGCCACCAGATCTCCACTAAATCTCTGAGAGATCTCCACTAAATCGCCACCAGATCTCCACTAAATCTATGAGAGATCTCCACTAAATCGCCACCAGATCTCCACTAAATCTATGAGAGATCTCCAGTAAGTCTCTGAGAGATCTCCACTAAATCGCCACCAGATCGCCACTAAATCTCCACCAGACCTCCACTAAAACTCCACGAGATCTCCACTAAATCGCCACCAGATCTCCACTAAATCTCTGAGAGATCTCCACTAAATCGCCACCAGATCTCCACTAAATCTATGAGAGATCTCCACTAAATCGCCACCAGATCTCCACTAAATCTATGAGAGATCTCCAGTAAGTCTCTGAGAGATCTCCACTAAATCGCCACCAGATCTCCACTAAATCTATGAGAGATCTACAGTAAGTCTCTGAGAGATCGCCACTAAATCGCCACCAGATCTCCACTAAATCTATGAGAGATCTCCAGTAAGTCTCTGAGAGATCTATAGTAAATCTCTGAGAGATCTCCACTAAATCTCCAGTAAATAGAAGTGGGGGAAAAACATGGTGGTTTCTCAACGATGCCTCAAAGTGTTTGGTCACTGGCGTTCCTGTCAGCGAGGAATCGATGGCCGTGGAGGACAAACCTCGATAAGCCTCTTTGTGTCACAACATCCAAACACTCTCACTCCTGTTTGTGTCCTCCCTCAATCTCTCTCTCTCCCTCTCCCCCTCTCTCTCTCTCTCTCCCTCTATCTATCTCTCTCTCTCGCTGGCTTTACTGATAAAGGGTTTTTTTCCACCTGAAACCAAGGCTCCCGGAGCGTTCAGCCTTGAAGAGTCCAGCAGCAGATTTGTCCCGCAAACATTGGACGTTACAGCGCGGCCTTGTCTCTCGCCTGTTGTTTTAACTCTTAAGACCTGGTTAAAGGACACCTCGGGCCACGTCATCAGTCCTCTTCTCAAGGTGTGTGTGTGTGTGTGTGTGTGTGTGTGTGTGTGTGTGTGTGTGTGTGTGTGGAGGGGAGTCATGTGCAGATAATTCCATTTGGTCCTCCAAGGGACAGGGTCAAAAAAAAAACAAACATTGTAGATAAAGAAATATCAAACATCCAGTCCGATTTTTTCAGGTTTACGCGGCCATTAAAATCGTAAGTGTTGGAGAAATCACAATAAATTACAGGTAAAAATGTAATAGTATATTTTATAAAATGTGATTTTGTATCATGATAAAGGAGTAAAATATAATAATTAAAAAAAAAATTATATATATTTTTATTTATTTATTGCAAATATTTTTTATAACTCTTTCAAAAAACATTTTTTAATAATTCCAATAATGACTGAAATAATATTTATAAAAAGTTGATCAAATTAATTCTTTGAGAATTTTTTTTTTAAGTCACAAAAAATCATTCTTTAAATCTGAAGGAAAATTATTATTTTTTAAATTACATTTTTTAAAAATATATTTGTTTTAAATTGTATAATAAAAAGTTTTTAATTTATCAAATATTATTGCATAAAAAAATGCATTCAATTATTTCGGGAAAAAAATGTTACAAAAATGTTGTGAAATAAAAAAATTTTTTGGTAAAAATGTGAAAGTTTTAAAAAGTGCAAAAAAAAAGATAAATAAATACAGAAACAAAGAAATAAAGAAATAAAAATATATATTTTAGTAAATGATTTAAACGATAAACGAATCCCCGCGTTTTCCACGACGAACCCGGATAGTGAAGTTTAGTCATGCTAATGCTAATGCTAATGCTAATGCATTATAAACAAATAGATGTCAATTCCCGCGCGATGCATTACAACACAACACCCGAGAGTGTCGCGCGTCCTTCCCCGCTCTGGTCTTGTCCTGTGTATACACGTGTATTATTAGCGCTCGTAGCCTCTGCACGCTAACAGATTGGGATGTAATCTGCATTACAGATGAGGTGCGGGGTTCGAGACGAGGGACGACCCGAGGACCGCTGTGATTCTAACGTCTCCACATGGTGTCCAGATTGTGTTTGATTCGGGGCACATTGAGCAAAGCCGGGGTCAACAATCAGGTCCCTGGAGTCAAACTGTCACAAGTATAATAGTATCGAGGAGTGTGTGTGTGTGTGTGTGTGTGTGTGTGTGTGTGTGTGGGAGGGGACGATGGCGTGTCTCAGAGGCTGGGAGCTCAGACATCTGGAGCAGAGTGTAGAAATAGAATGAAAATTAGTGAAGGAAAGAAAAGAAGGGGGGAGAAAATGATGACGAGGAAAAGAGAAGAAGAGAAGCAAAAACAAAGAGAGAAAAGGGGGAAAAGGACATAAAAGTGATTAAAACAACAAATAAAAGCAATCAAAAACAAAACGAAGCGAGAGAAAAAAACAAAACAAAAAAAGAAAAACAATGGAAAGAAAGGAAAAAAAGAAAAAAAAAGAAAGGGAGGAAAAAACAAGTGAAAATGAAATGGAAAGAAAAAAGGAAAGAAAGAAGAAGACAAAAAACTTTGGTAATGGAGACTCCTTCCGACGGCGTGTTCGTTACTGCGGTTGTCTGTGGGTGTTTGTGATACAGAACGGTGTGTAAAACACTCGCTACGTTTGGAGCGATGCATGCAGCAGATTTATCAGGGGCCTGAGGTCGGAGCCCGGGGTTTGGGGGGGTGGGGGCGGGCGCATTGGGGAGGGGGGGGTCGCCTTGCACGCGTCGACCAGAAACTGACGGGCACAAAATTGGCGCTGCCCATTACGGGGAGGAAACACGGGGGAGGACTTGAGACGAGGCCATCGGCACTCGTATCGCCCACTGCCAAGTGTACGCCAGTCTCCTTGGCAGGGGCACGAACCGGCGATGGTCTGGGGGCGGGGTGGGGTGGTTGGGGGGGAGGGGGATAACACGAAGGGGGGGGGGGGGGGGGTGATGGGGCACTTTCTGTTTCCGAGGCAAAAGCTGTTCCTTTGCATCTTAATATCGGGACGGACAGACGAGCAGGTGGAAAGTGGGGGGGGGGGGGGGGGGGGGAGGATGAGCGATGATGGACAGACGGATGGAAGGGGTGGAGAGATACGGAGAGAAAAGGGCGGACAAAGACGACTGGAAGTTAAGAAAGTATGGGAGGATGTGGACGGGGGGGTTTTGGGTGGGAAGACGTATGTTCCCCTGCTGTGTATGTGTGTGTGTGTGTGTATGTGTGTGTGTGTGTGTGTGTGTGTGTGTGTGTGTGTGTGTGTGTCTACAAGCAATCGAGGCCACTTTAGATCAATTGCGATTAAAGCAAAGAGCAGATCTCCCAGCCTGAGGGGAAGGGTCTGGGATCTGGGATGGGCTTGCGAACTTAACACTGACACACACACACACAAACACACACACACACACACACACCCACACACACACACACACACACACACACACACACACACACAAAACGCAAAAAGCACTCTGGAGGAGTCCAACTTTGCAAGGTCACGTCCGGAGATCCGGAGAGAGGCCGGGTTTCAGGAGCAGGTTAGAAAGGAAAGTGTTCACGCAATTAAAAGAACAACTTTCGTGGTGGTGATGACGGTGGGGGACGAGCTGGGGGGGGGGGGGACGTGAGGCAGGGAAGTGTGTGTGTGTGTGTGTGTGTGTGTGTGGGGTGGTGGGGGTGGGGGGGGTTCAGGTGAAACCTGAGTGGTTGATCAGACACGTTTTTTTCACCTAAAGTGCACAAAAACATGCAAAAGTGACAGTCAGCGGCTACACAACTGAATCAGATCCTTTTGTCTTTGCTAAATGGCTTATCTGGTCCGTCGTGTCGCGAGGGCAATATGAGACGAAGCAGACGACCTCGTTCCAACCCCCGTCCAACCCCACCTGCCCCTAGGATACATTGGGAGGCGGAGGAGGAGGAGGAGGAGGAGGAGAAGGGGGGGGGGGTCTTGATGGGACAAGTGCACTCTGGCGCTAAGTGCTCCTGTCTGGCACGGACCTGGAGTGTGTTAGCGTAAGACGCTCCAGCGTGCAGGGGACACCGGCGCTCGTACACGTCCGGCCCGGGTGGGGGGGGGGGGGGGGGGCAAAAAAAACCAAAACGCTTGATGAAACAGGGACGCTTTTTTTCCCTTCTTTGTAACTCGTAATAAATGTGATGATGGGAACAGGCTTTACTCAGATCAGCATCACACACACACACACACACACACACACACACTTGAGCTTCAAAGGTATTGTTTTTTTTTCTTTTGTACTTTTTAACTATATATATATATTTATTTTTTATTAAATTTTTTTCTACTTTGCATAAAATACATATACAATATAAATTAAAATACATTATATAATAGAAAAATTCACATGGTATGTGAAAAATCCCATTAAAAAAATGTATTATTATTTTTTTTAAATATAATAATGGATAATACAATATATTATCCGTGTTCCTTTTTTTTTTGGAATGAACTAAAATAATAATGCATTTAAATAATTATAATATTTTGTATTATTTTTTTTATGTATTCACTTTTTAAAAATAGAATAATGAATAATATACTATGATATTACCATCATTAATAAATATACATAATATTTTGCTTTATTTTAAAAAATGTAATTTGGGAGGAAAATGTCCTCAGTTTTGTCGTTTTATAGGGACGTAAAAGAGTTAACAGCAAAAAGTAGATCTAAGTGGATAAAAATCTTTTGGGGTCGTATCTGGACAAACACACACACACAACACACACACACACACACACACACACACACACACACACACACACCTAAACACGTGTATATTATAGGGACACCTGAGCGTAATGTACTCCAATAGTGAGTCCCCCTTTTTTCTACTCTAATAAGCTCCAGTCTTCTGGGACGGTGATCCACTGGATTTAGTTTGGTTAATAGTTTTGGTTAATAGTCTTTAGATCTCAATCTCACACAGGTTTGTGTCTCCTGGTTTGGGTGAAGGGAAGATTCCCCACCGTGTGCCTCCAAATTCGCGGGAGAAGTTCGGATCAGTGGAAAATTCCAATGTCCCCATAATCCACGTGGTCCTGATCTCAAATCCGATTGGCTGGAAGGTTTTCTGTAGAACTCTACAGCAGGAGCGCTTCCTCTTTTATCTTCCGACCCGTCGGATATAACGACGATGGAACGGCCGAGGGTGGAGGGAAAAAAACCCGCCTGACCGTCTGAATCCTGGTATTCTTACAGGAGAGCATGAAGGTCGGTCCCGCCTTTTTTTTTCTCTTTTTTTTTTATCCGTCTCTCTATCTGTCATTCTCTCTACGGAGAAAGAGATGGAAAGTTCTAGAAATAGTTTTTTTTGGCCCAAATAAGTGAATCGAGTTCGTTTGCGGATTGAGCGAGTGGATGTAGAATAAGAGAGAGATGGACAGACCGAAAATGAAAAAAAAAGAAGAATGCAAAAAAAGAGAGAGAGAGAGAGAGAGAGAGTAATTAATGAAGACGCTCTAATTGGCGATTTCGCTCTTTGAGCAAGGGAGGGGGGAAATATCATTAAAAACTTCCTAATGGGCTCAAGAGAGGAATGGGCGAGGAAGAAAAGCATTTGAAGAGGATGAAAGGAGCGAAAGAACCAGGCGGAAGAAAAGAGAGGAACAGGGAGGGGGAAAAAAGAGAGAGAGAGAGAGAGAGAAAGGGACGTAGAGAGCAATAATTACAAAAGGGCTTCTCGAGGGAGCCGGGAAAAGAACTCGGTGGCAGAGATGATTACCGTCAAACTGGGGGAGAGAAAAACAGATCTGGGGGGGTATGAGGGGGTATGGGGGGGTATATAGGGGGGGGGAGGGGGAGGGGCGAGGACAGAGGGCAGTGGGTGGGCAATGGGTGGGATAAAGGAACAGGACAGGGGCATATTTAAAAAGGGATTCGCAACAAGGTGGAGGGAAAAAAATATGGAAGGAGGGGGGCTGTGTGTGTGTGTGTGTGTGTGTGTGTGTGTGTGTGTGTGTGTGTGTGTGTGTGTGTGTGTGTGTAAATGGCTGAATCAGCACAAGCTCGTGTTCCGAATGGGTGATCCAGCCAGGTAGGGAGATTGGGTATCTTGGGGACATGTAAGTTCACAACCAGCACAATTTCTGCCTCTACAATCATATCACACACACACACACACACACACACACACACACACACACACACACACACACACACACACACAAACGGAGGCACATGGAGAGTACGGTCAGGTGGGTTAGTTTGTAAAGATTTGCATGGCTTGGCATAATTTCCTTGTGCAAAGTTTTTGATCAGCTATTAGATCCATCAGACACCTGCTGAGAAAATCCTTAATATGCAAAACATCGCCGGCTACCTCCCGCCAACACACACACACACACACACACACACACACACACACACACACACACACACACACACACACACACACGGGCACACAACACACACAGGGGCAAAAAAACTTCACAAACAACAGTAGACTTATTCAGCCGTCTCCTCTCCATAGGCAAATCTTTCATTTATGTATGGAAATCATCTCGAGTATGAAACCTTCTCGAGCCTGAGAAGTGTGTGTGTGTGTGTGTGTGTGTGTGTGTGTGTGTGTGTGTGTGTGTGTGTGTGTGTGTGTGTGTGTGTGTGTGTGAGTGAGTGAGGAACAACCTCTCTTTCTTTCAA
>JACRUU010000015.1:13659013-13671513 GCA_030449085.1 Kryptopterus vitreolus
GGGAATACCATCGGAATAATCACTACGCATCCCGGAATAATCACTACGCATCCGGAATAATCATTACGCATCCCGGAATAATCAGTACGCATCCCGGAATAATCACTACGCATCCCGGAATAATCAGTACGCATCCCGGAATAATCACTACACATCCCGGTACACATCCCGGGAATATCATCCCGTACGCATGATCAGTAAGCATCCCGGATCATACGCATCCCGGAATTACGCATCCAGAATCAGTACACATCCCGGAATAATCATTACACATCCCGGGAATAATCAATACGCATCCCGGAATAATCAGTACACATCCCGGAATAATCACTACGCATCCCGGGAATAATCACTACACATCCCGGAATAATCAGTACACATCCCGGGAATAATCAGTACACATCCCGGGATTAATCAGTACACATCTCGGAATTATCCTGACAAAAATCCGTCCGCGAGCGTCAAAAGTCAACAAAGCTCCGGTACTACGACTTCGGTCTGAAAGAACGACAACAAAAAAAACCCGACAACAAAACAAAATGACAACAAAAAACAAACAACTACAAAAACAAAAAAAACAAACGGAAAAGCGGACGCGACGTTCCCACCGCCGCGGCCGCCGATGCGAGGACAGCGCGTCGTCTTTAACATGCCACGCAGGCCGGCATTGATATTCATGAGATATGGAAATATAATGAATGGCTAATGACGGAGGATTATAAAGACAGTAGCGAATCCCCATGAGAATGGACTTTGTGTGTAAAGGGGGACGGAGGGATGCGAGTCCGTGCTGTCCATTGTTCCGCGCTGCGTTCGCGTTCGAACAAAGCCACGCCGAGTGCGAGGAGCGCTGCCAACTATTTGACCTTGTTTTCGGTGTTATGTTAATCTAGTTCAATTAAAGCGCAACCTCGATGCCGGGACCGGAGGATTAGGGAAAGCGGGGTCCGGGTGCGACTCCCAGGGCCCATTATCCTACGTTCATGTCATGGTTTGACGATTCAATCCGGATTTGATAATGTACTGGGGGTTTGGGAGGGAATTGGGGGGAATTGTTCGGGAATGATACGCACGACGCATCGACACGCCGAGGACGCATCTCCATCCTCTCTGAGAGGAGGTCAGAAGTGAAAGGGGCGAAAACACTAAACACCCCTTTCACTTATGGGAAATAAGGAAAATAAGTGCTAAACACTTATGGGAAATAAGGAAACGGATTGTTGACGCGGAACGGCCCGGGGCACCGATGTGATAAAAGAGCGATTGATAAGGGCGTCGGATGAGGAAGAGAGAAAGAACAAACACGTATCGGGATATCAGACTGGTGTTTTTTCTACCCGCATGTTGTTTATCACAGGGACACGGTGGTTTAGCGGTTAGCACGTTCGCCTCACACCGACAGGGTCCGGGTTCGATTCCCGTCTCGGCCATGTGTGTGTGGAGTTTTGTGCATGTTCTCCCCGTGCCTCAAGGGGTTTTTCTCCGGGTTGTTCTCCGGTTTCTCCGGTTTCCTCCCCTTCCTCCCCCGGTCCAAAAACATGCACGGTAGGTTGATTGGCACCTTGGAAAATTGTCCCTAGTGTATGAATGTGTGTGTGTGTGTGTGTGTGTGATGAGTTGGCATTCCATCCAGGGTGTATCCTGCCTTAACGCCCATAGACGCCTGAGATAGGCACATGGACTCCCCGTGACCCGAGGGAAGATCGGAGAAAGCGCTAGAAGATGAACGAATGTCATGTCATGCTGTTTTCTGTGAGTTTTAAAAGGCTCCCTGTTATCGAGCTCCATCCCGGATCGATCCCCTTAGTGGAATGTCTGACTTACATCAGGGCTTTATAACTGCTCACGAACCTCCACCAAATCCCAACAAACTACAGCTGAAGAAGAAGGGAAAGACGTTTTGCATTAAGAAGAAGAAGAAGAAGAAGAAGGGAAAGACGGAGTCTGTTGACAATGCATGGAAAAGCCATTGGCGTCATCAATGTTGTAAAAGTGTAAAAAAGAGGACGTATGAATGAGATGGATGTGCCACAGGGGTTGAGGGCGTACACACTGTGTCTCCCGGCGTGACGGCGTGAAAAGTGCCGACGACATTTCGTGACCGGATATATCCGGAAACAAATTGCCCCCCCCCAAAAAAAAAATAAGGCACCTCCTTTATCCATCGTGCTGTCTAAATACCCACCCACTCGTCTACCTGCCTTCCAGCTGCCCTTCGATATAATCTCCACTGGCCTTGACCAATAGCAGCAGCTGTGGCATTTAACATTTCCCTAACTCCGCCAGTGCGCTGCCCAACGTTTGTAAGTGAACTCACCTGGACAAGTGAGGTAAGCCGATACCATGTCAACACCAAACCTGCACTTGCCTTAAACCCAACACACACACACACACACACACACACCAGACCAACACGACACAACCCCAATTCAAAAAAATAAAGTCCCGCTCACCTTGACATCGGCGAAGAACATCTTGAGCATGTTGGAGCTGGGGTACCTGGTGTAGAAGAACATCAGCTTGGCCTTCTTCAGGTGGTTGGGGGAAAGTCCTTCCTGAATGTGCAAATGAGCGGGTTAAGGAAAAGCAGCCGAGCCCCGAGCGGCGACGCAGGGCGCGTTTTTTTTTTTTTCTTTTTTTTTTTTATGTCAGGAGATTTGCTTGCCGTTGTCATCATCATTACTCAAGGTGCTGCGCCGTCACGGCCAATATACCACCGCAGAAAAGCCGGTTTTACATGAGAAAGCCATTACGCAGGCAAAGCGAGCAAACGTCTTTTCCCTGAGCCGCCCTACGCCTCGGCCCAACCTCCTCCTCCTCCTTCAGATGTAAAAGAGCACCGGATCGTTTGCATGTCACCTACAAATACAGCGGTAAGCGCTTTTTTCGGCCTCGCCGATGGAGTCTCACGGAGGGGGGGGGGGGGCTTTTTTGGGAAGCTGCTTGGGGTTGTTTTTTGTTTTTTTTTTTTTTGGGGGGGGGTTCATAGACATCGACTCCACCAACACCACCACCAAACACCAACACCAAACACCAACACAACCCCCCTAGGTCTATTTCATTTCTGGACTGAACGCAAGCAACGAGCATCCAAAGATAGGACCCCCCCTAACACACACACACACACACACACACACACACACACACACACAACCACCCCCCCCCCCTTAAATCCCCATCTCCTCCCCTTTTGAAGCGGCGATATGACTGTAAAATGACACGTTTGTCATGTAAATGTAGCTAATCGCGAAAACATAAACAAGTCGTATAAAGTGTGCACACATTCAACCATAATGCGGATTCAGAACCGGGCCACGAGTGGAGGAGTACTTCACATAATTGAGGGAGAGAAAGAAAAGAGAAAGGGATGTGTGTGTGTGTGTGTGTGTATGGGGTGGAGAGCTGGATGGACGGGGACGAGGACAGGGGGTGTGGGTGGGGGGGGGGGGGTTTAGTTTGGAAAAGCGCATCTTGTCTCACTCACTTCTCACTCTCTCTCTCTTGCTGTCTCTCTCTCTCATACCTCTCTCCCTCTCTCTCTCTCTCTCTCTCTCTCTCTCTCTCTCTCGCGCTCCCTTTTTCTCTCTCACCATCTGGTCTTGCTTTATGAGCACAAAGGCCAGAGAGAATGAAAGAGGGACAAGCTGCTCTTTTCTTTCGTGTTCGCGGCATTACTTACTTTCATTCATTCAGCGCCCCGTGAATGAATGGATCATGACAGACCACGAAAAAAAAAAAAAAAAAAAAGAAAAAAAAAAACTACATTTCAACATGAAAGCTGATGACAATGTCCACACGTTTATCACACCGGGGATGTAATAAATAAATAAATAAATAAATAAATAAAAAAGTTGCCCTTTTTTTTGCGACAATGACATTTTTGAGTGTTTTATTGTTTTTCTTTTTTTGGCTTCGTCTTTATTGTCAGCCGGCAGGAATAATCGTTTTATAAAACTATATATATATATATATATATAACTTCTCATGCTGAAAGTGTTTGGAGACATGATATGATTTTTTTTTATCTTTTTTTTTTTGTGTATGAGGAAACGGTGGAAAAAAAAAAAAGAAGAAAAAAAAAAAAAGAAAACTGCTTGGCCAGTCGTCTGGGCGTTTCCGTCCGATGTGCACTTTTTCCACCATGCGTCCTGCATTCATCAATAATCTATTTAAGCTAAGAACGCATTGTAAGTGCGACGTGGGCACCGAGTGTGACATTCCTGCAGAGGACGTTCTCCTGCCCTAACCTCGTCCACACAACAAAATGGCTGATTATGCGATTTCGCCAGACAAAGAGTCCTCCGCACCCTCCTCCCCGGCCCTGCCTCTTCTGAAACCAGCTCTGGCCCTTTTGTGTGGCTGTCAAACAGACTGGCCGCCAGTAGCCTAGCGGTCACGCCGAGGGGGGGAACTTTCACCTGCCGCCGTCCCCGGTACGCGCCACCCATCCCCCATCCGCCATCCAGCCGCTTATTCCCCGTATCTCGAAACAGTATCCCATCTAAACCCACCATCCCATAATCCCATCCTAATTGCTTCCGAAACTTTTTACCCCCCCCCCACCACCACCAACCACAGATTTTAATTTTCGAGTCTAACCCCGTCTTAACCCCGTTCACAGCGTTCCGCCCAAGCGTTCACAGTCCCTAACCCCATTCCAACGTCCCTAACCCCATTCCCAACAAGTCCCTAACCCCATTCCCAACAAGTCCCTAACCCCATTCCCAACAAGTGCCTAACCCCATTCCCAACAAGTGCCTAACCCCATTCCCAACAAGTGCCTAACCCCATTCCCAACAAGTCCCTAACCCCATTCCCAACAAGTCCCTAACCCCATTCCCAACAAGTCCCTAACCCCATTCCCAACAAGTCCCTAACCCCATTCCCAACAAGTGTCCCTAACCCCATTCCCAACAAGTGTCCCTAACCCCATTCCCAACAAGTCCCTAACCCCATTCCCAACAAGTCCCTAACCCCATTCCCAACAAGTCCCTAACCCCATTCCCAACAAGTCCCTAACCCCATTCCCAACAAGTCCCTAACCCCATTCCCAACAATTCCCAACAAGTGCCTAACCCCATTCCCAACAAGTCCCTAACCCCATTCCCAACAAGTCCCTAACCCCATTCCCAACAAGTCCCTAACCCCATTCCCAACAAGTGCCTAACCCCATTCCCAACAAGTCCCTAACCCCATTCCCAGGCTAACCAAACAATCCCGAATACTCCCCCCCCTCCACTCTTTACCACCCTCTGAGTCTCTTTCACCCTACTCCCTCCATATCTTTCCATCTCTCCTATCATACCTTTAGTTAATCTTGAATCTGCGACGCCTTAAGCGCGTTTCGAACCCAGTTAACGTTTCCATTTCGAGCACATTCCTCAAAGCATACTTACATCCTATATTCAGGCCAGGACGTCTACCTACTGCACATCCTCCATCCTTCCCTCGCCGCTAAAGCAAGAAGCTGCAAATACTTTGCCTTTTGTTGTTGCTTATAGCGAGGTCAATTATAAAACACATTCATAAAGTACATTTTTCGTTTGTAAACATATTCCTGTTTTTCTCTACTTTTTTTCTCTACTTATTATTATTATTATTATTATTATTATTACTTCCTCTTTTTTTTACGGCCCGTGCGATTTTTGTTACAATTGCTGCGTTTAAAAAAAACACAGTTAGCGATGCCTACGGTCATTGCATTAATTGCCATCCCTCTCGACTCCCTCTCCTCTCTCTCTCTCTCTCTTTTTTAACCCCTTTATTCCTTCCTCCTCTCGCTTTGCTTTCTTGATGTGGCGGCTGCGGAGAGCGTAGGGCTCTCGGCTCGGCAGGCAAGACGGGGCAGTGTAATGAAAGACAAACATACAGCCGCAAACACCTGTTAATGCCTGCTTCAAAGAAAAGAAAGGAAGGCGAGCAGAAGAAGAAGGAAAAAAAAAAAAACAAAAAAAAAAAAAAACAGGGATTGTTTGGCTGCCAAGCAACAGCTGAGGGCCCTCAGGTTGTTGACGACGATCTTTATGAATCCAAAGGGGTTGGGGGGGAAGGGGGGGGAGGGGTGGTGGAAGGGGGGAATGAAAAGGACGGATAATTGTTCCTCCGTCTTTTTTTTTTTTTTCTATGATAGGATATGATGAGAGTCGAGAGAGGTGGAACCTGTCAGTCATTTAAAAAGTAAAAAAAAAAACTCAAAGTTTGACACCAAAAACCTCTGACGCCAAATTACAGCCCTGGGGAGGTAAAAAAAAAACATTCCGAACCTCTTCAAAGTAAGATTGGACGTAAGTGATGATAAGCAGCAGGTTTATTAAGCTTACGGGTGTTAGAATGTAGATTGACTCGAAGCGTGAAACCTGAGGCACTTTGACCAGGACATGGTTTACTTTCAGGAGTGAAACCATGGCCTTTATACCCTTATCACGAGGCCATCAAACTTTTGAAACGTGACGGAACTCACCCTGTTTGTCTCAAGGCGGGGGTGTTAACAGGAAAAAGGAATCTTAGGTGGAAATCGAGACGCTATTGTGACTAGTGTGACTCGAAAAAGTCCACTGAGGGAATCAATAAAGGAGCTAAGAAGCCAAATGTACACATCAAGTTAGGATACAAAGGATGGTAAAGTGAGGAGCCCCTGTCTTAAATACCCAGTCTATTAGAGGAAAGGTCGGTTTGGGGAAGGGGGGGAGGAGGAGGAGGAGGAGGAGGAGAAGGTTATGGGGCCATTCCAAACTAAAACAAGAATATTTGTTTTTCCCCTTATCAGCATTAGAAGCAAAATGTACTGCTAGAAAAAGGATATTGCACTCCCTGGGTATGGTGAGATGTCAGACATGTCCTGGAGGTCTCCACACTCTGACTTAATGAGAGACAGAGACAGACTCTCAGCTGTGCTCCCCGGGTGGGTTGGCGAGCAGGATCGGGCGTGTCCCATATGGTGGTTGGATGCCATCTTGGTCCGTAAGCTGGTAGTCTCCCGCGAGAGGTCCATGGAATCGGGCGAGCCTCGGTCTTTGCCTGGGTAGCCTAATGACGGCGCACCGAGCGGGCCCTGAAAAGGATACCCCATTAGAGGTAATGGGAATGGGTGTCGGAAAGATGGCGGGCTGAAGCCCATGTTGGCAGAAAGGGAAGAGGGATGGAGGGAGGGATGGTGGTGGCCTCCATGAGCACCCACTGCTGAGGACTGATGGTGATGCTCGGCTGCAGACTTCCTCACTACTAAAGGCAGCGCCTCGGTCTGATCATTGGCACTGGGGAGCGGGACCCCGCCAAACGACTCGTGCGGGCTGGGGATGATGACATCGCCGAAGCACTGCAGGCGCTGATTGGTTGTGTGGAAGTTGGGGTTGTCCCCGTTAACGGTAAAACGGTCCTGAGGCGGAGGAAGCGGTGGAAACACCTGCGGGAGAGGTCGTGGAGGTTTCGCAAAGACCTTCACTACAGTGTCCACCACCTGAGACATGGCAGAGTTCAGTTCCTGCTTCAGGGTCTCTGCCAGTTGCTTGCCTTCTGCATGCATAGAGGTTGGACCTTTGCCCCTCAGCGAGCTTTCCCTTTTGGGCTTCTCTCCGTCCAGAAGGGCCTGTTCTCTTAGCAATGCCCTTGCTCTGTCTAGAAAATGCCCTGGATCCAAGTCTGACATCTCATTATCAGAACGATCAGCAGCGGAATCGTGCATGGGACGATCGTCCACGTCTCCGTCCATGAGCCCGGTGTCGGAGCGCGCGCTGTCTTCAGAGAGGTTTCCTCCATCGTGGTCGGGGTCATTCCCTTCAGAGTCAGTGCTGTCATAAATCTGGAAGAACTTCTCCTGCAGCTGGCGCAGCTGTTTCTGCATGTCCTCCAGCTGTAGTTTGAGCTGCCTGCGTTCCTCCACCTTTTGCTCTTTGCGCACTGAGACCAGCTGCTGGAAGCTGTGCTGCTGTTGAGGAAGCTTTTGCTTGCGCTTGTTCTCGCGATAGCCCTCTCGTGGGCTCGGGGGCTGCTGGGGACCTTCAGGTTCTCCTTCACCATCTCGCTCGCGTTCCCTGGAGCCGGAGTTTGACGGCATCATCACGTTGGGCGAGTGGCTCATTCCGCGAATGATGTTCTCCACGCGGGCTCGCTTCGCTCGGAGGTGTTCATCATTAAGTCGCTCGACGTCAAAGTGACCCAGAGTCGGGCGGCTGAACGGCGAGAGACATTCCTGCGGGCTTTCCTGCGATGAGTTACTGCACGCGTCCTCTTGGGGCACCTCGGATCCCGTGCTGGAGAGAGCACTGCTAGGGAAACCCGGCTCGACTCCTCCCCCTGCTCCGTTTTTTGCCATGTTGCTTTTCAGTAGCTGCGAGATGATGGTAGCGCCGGGGAAAGGCATCAACGTGTCCTCGTACGAGTTGGCCCTCTTCAAAAGCTTCCGGAGCACATTGGACTTGGACTCATTCGGGTCCCCGTGTCCAAGCTGCACCCCTTGACAGTCCAGAAGGTCCTGCTCTGAGCTGTGGTGGCTGTTCATGGCCCCGAAGATGATGGCGGATTTCGATGTGCGGCCGGCAATGAAGTCAGTCGAAGCTGCCGATGTCAGCGTCGAGGTCGAGCCCACGGTTCTCTTCACGCCAATGTCCACTCGTCTTCTTTTGGTCTGTCGGTTTAGGAGGGACTCACTATCATGGTCCGGCATCCCTGGTGATACTATTGAGCCATTTCTCAGAGGCCACGGCTCACAGTCTAACGGTAAATTCCAGTGAAGACCTGCTGAAATAGAGGGGAACAAAAAAAAAGGACGACATTTGGTCATTAGGTCAGCAAATTGTTATGTTAAAAAATAATGATATATACTACACACAATATATGATGAATATATATATATATATATTATATATATATATATATTATAAATGATCCTGAACACACACATTTTTTTTTTAAATGGAAGTGTAAGCTGAAAAAAAACAATAAAATGGCGCGGATGGATGGATGGACGGATGGATGGATAGATGGATAGATGGGAAAGCGAGTGGAGGAGGGAAAAGGGGGTTAATAACACCTCAGCTTTGCATACACGAGCAAAGTCCTACATTGTTTATAGTGCCCTAGTAACAAAAACAAAGCAACATGGTGCCGCTTCGCATGAAAACGACAACAACGAAAACAAACAACAAGAAATCTGCATAAACTGATGTTAATCGCCTTTCTGCTGTCCTCGTTTGTCTGGGATTTGATTGGGGAATGTATGCTGGTGGATCGGGGTGGGGTTTGGAGGAAATAATCATAATCTAGTTTAATTTCATCGAGAATAAAACAGGATGTTACAGTTTGCTCAGCGGTGGAATTCTGCCTGTTTGAGCCCGACACACACGTTCACTTTTGCATAATAATTATTATTATTTTTATTATAATTATTAAAGTATTTTTCTGTATTTTTGAGATTTTTTTATGCTTAGTGAATGTGTCATTTTATGAATGTGTAATTTGTTTGTTTTTTTGTAAAAAATGTAATAAGTGTAAAAAAAAAGAATTTACTGTTTATATCTGAATGATAGATTTAGAATATTTCATCATAGAATAGCTATATATATATATATATATATATACATACTTTTTTAATGCTTCTATCTATCTATCTATCTATCTATCTATCTATCCATTTATCTATTCTGTTTAAAAAGTCTCGAATAATAAAAAGCAAATTATATTGTAAAAGTACTCAAATAAAATAATACACATAAATAAAGAAATACTAGAATAAACTAAAATCAAATAGCTAATCTAATACAAATACAAAATAAAATAAAATATAATAAAATTATTTCACACATGCCGACAATCTGAGGATACTCTATCTATCTATCTATCTATCTATCTATCTATCTATCTATCTATCTATCCACATATCTATATTTTGTATTAGTTATGATATCATTTTCTCGATGCTAAAGACAGACTTTTGGAATGAATAAAACAATCCCAGAAACTCTGGAGCTTTAATTCTTTAATTCTTTAATTTAATTATTTAATTAATTATTGAATTTGCGTAAAATAACTCTTTTCTTTTTGGAATTTGTTTTTGATTTTTTGCGTGTTTTATATATATTATATAGATATATATATATATATATATATAATTATATATATATTTATATATAACAGATGGATGGATGGATGAACGGAAAGAAGAATGAGTGAAGTGGAAGGTCGACGCGCGCATGCAAAAAACAACAAAACACGCGCATACACACATATATATCTACACACACACACACACACACACACACACAACACACACACCACGCGCGCGTACATCGGAGGTCCGGAACAATGCGCGATGCCATCCTTGTTTGTTTGCATGTTTGTTTTTTCTTTCTTTTCTTTTCCTTTTCTCTTATCAGACGCCTCCAGCACCTGCATGTCGTCACGGCGCACCTGTCTCCCCGCGTCCGCGCATGCGCGTCGCGTCGCGGCGCAGCGTTTCACGGATCGCGAACGAGGAACTGAACCGGGGGATGAGAACTTCCACTTCCTCCCGAAACTGACGAGGAGGAGCGAACAGGAGAGGAACGGCGTGTGTGCCAAAGGGATAGACATGTCGCAAACGATATTAAAACGCAACACACACACACACACACACACACACGCGCGCGCGCGCGCGCGAGCGCACTTATACAACGCGTAATCAAAACGCTAAAATTAAATATTAAAGTCTTGACACTTTTATACTTCAAAATCCGGGAAAGTGTGAGAAAGTATGTAACCCCGTATAACCTGGTCCTGATCCCCCACATGGGATTCGATCAGAAGGCGCAGACAGAGCGCTCTCAGGGGGACAGGACGACAGGAGGACAGGAGGGACAGGGCAGCGGGGACGCGTCGGAGCACCGTGAGAACTCGTTTGGAAAGTGCGCTTCAAAACAAGACGACGACAAAACAAACAAACAAACAAAACAAACGACATGCAAACAAAACAAAAGCAAGTCATAAATAGAAAGGTCCCGGAGTGAGACGCGAAAGCGCGTAACGCGTAAAAAGCGTGGAGACGACGCGGCTTTGCCCACAGCCTCGAATCTGCGCGTGAAACAGAACGACGTCAACATAATAACAATAATAACAATAATAATCATAATAATAATAATATAACTCATAACCTAGTGCGTATTTTTTTCCCCCTTTCGGAATTTGTTTCCAAATAAAACACATCCAAAACACCAAACAACAACAAGAGAATCACTTACCTTCCTGAAATGCAAAAAAAACCCCAAACAAATGTCCTCCTTTTTCTTCTGTCTGTTTCTTTTTTCCTTCCTTTCTTTTTTCTTTCTTTCTTTTTTTTTTTTATTTAAAGAAAGACCTCTCGGCCGAAAATGATGGTGCCCGAGTAACGGGAGCGAGCGACGCGCGTGGGAAATGAGTGTGTGCGTGCGTGCGTGTGTGTGTGTGTAGGGCAGAGAGAGAGAGAGAGGGGGGAGAGGGAGAAAGAGAGAGTGAGAGAGATATGAGCAGAGAAAAAAAAAAAGATTGGACGCGACACACGCGTACACGGGGTTGAGAGATTTCAGCTCCTCTGTGGAATATAGGGAGCGAGCGCGGGTGTGTGTGTGTGTGTGTGTGTGTGTGTGTGTGTATGTGTGTGTATGAGAGTATGTGAAAGTGTGTGTGTGTGTGTGTGTGTGTGAGAGAGAGAGAGAGAGTCTCAGTCTCGGTCCGGGGCTCGGGGTGTCCGGGAGCGCACACGGCGGTGGAGGCGGAGGAGACGCGGACAAAATGTGGAAGATGTAGTAGAATAAGAAGGAGGAGAAGAAGGTGATGGATGAAGATGATGATGATGATGGTATGAAGAAGCTGGAGATAGAGGAGGAAGAAGTGGTGGTGGTGGTGGTGGAGGAGAAAGAAGAAGCGCTCTGTGATCGCGCTCCTCTGACTGCGGGCACCCACTTAAAGACGCGGCCGAAGGAAACAGGAAAGAACTGCGCGTCACAATCGGCCATTGTGATGTAACCAGGAGTCTACCAATAAGAACTGCGGACGGCGGACTCGCGAGTAAGTCTGAGGACTGAGAGAGAGAGAGAGAGAGAGAGAGAGAGAGAGAGAGGAGAGGGGGGAGAAAAAAAAGGAAAGAAGAAAACACCCCTACCTGAGAAAATCACCGAGGGAAAAAAAGACGGAGTACTTGGAGTACTTGTAAGGCTTGTTTTATTCGTCTTTCTTTGTCTTTCTTTCTTTCTTTCTTTCTTTCTTTCTTTCTTTTGTATCTGTTTTTCCCTCTATTATTTTTCTAATGAATTTTCCGCCTATTGTTTTCATTTTTACATCTTTTTTTGTACTTTTCTGTCTTTTTGTTTTTCTTTATTCTTTCTTTCTTTCTTTGTCTTTCTTTCTTCTTTTTCTTTCTTTCTTTCTTTCTTTCTTTCTTTCTTTCTTTCTTTCTTTCTTTCTTTCTTTCGTATCTTTGTTTTTCCTCTATTATTTTCCCACTTGCTTTTCCTCCTATTGTTTTCATTTTTACATCTTTTTAAAAAAAGTCT
>JACRUU010000015.1:13676513-13694013 GCA_030449085.1 Kryptopterus vitreolus
CATCACATCTCCACAACGTTCTACACAAATCTCATCAACATCTCATCAACATCTCATCAACATCTCCACAACGTTCTACACAAATCTCATCAACATCTCATCAACATCTCCACAACGTTCTACACAAATCTCATCAACATCTCATCAACATCTCCACAACGTTCTACACAAATCTCATCAACATCTCATCAACATCTCCACAACGTTCTACACAGTTCTACACAAATCTCATCAACATCTCATCAACATCTCCACAACGTTCTACACAAATCTCATCAACATCTCATCAACATCTCATCAACATCTCCACAACGTTCTACACAATCTCATCTCATCAACATCTCATCAACATCTCATCAACATCTCCACAACATCTCCACAATGTCTCAACATCTCACAACATTCTCATCTCCAACAATCTCATCACACATTCTACACAAATCTCATCAACATCTCATCAACATCTCCACAACGTTCTACACAAATCTCATCAACATCTCATCAACATCTCCACAACGTTCTACACAAATCTCATCAACATCTCATCAACATCTCCCAACATCTCCACATGTTCTACACAACATCTCATCAACATCTCATCAACATCTCCACAACGAATTCTACACAAATCTCATCAACATCTCATCAACATCTCAACAACATCAACATCTCATCAACATCTCATCAACATCTCCACAACGTTCTACACAAATCTCATCAACATCTCATCAACATCTCCACAACGTTCTACACAGAATCTCATCAACATCTCATCAACATCTCCACAACGTTCTACACAAATCTCATCAACATCTCATCAACATCTCATCAACATCTCCAACAACGTTCTACACAAATCTCATCAACATCTCATCAACATCTCCACAACGTTCTACACAAATCTCATCAACATCTCATCAACATCTCAACAACATCAACATCTCATCAATCTCATCAACTCCAACAACATTCTACACAAATCTCATCAACATCTCATCAACATCTCCACAACGTTCTACACAAATCTCATCAACATCTCATCAACATCTCCACAACGTTCTACACAAATCTCATCAACATCTCATCAAATCTCAACATCAACATCTCATCAACATCTCCACAACGTTCTACACAAATCTCATCAACATCTCATCAACATCTCATCAACATCTCCACAACGTTCTACACAAATCTCATCAACATCTCATCAACATCTCATCAACATCTCCACAACGTTCTACACAGAATCTCATCAACATCTCATCAACATCTCCACAACGTTCTACACAAATCTCATCAACATCTCATCAACATCTCCACAACGTTCTACACAAATCTCATCAACTCATCTCATCAACATCTCCACAACGTTCTACACAAATCTCATCAACTTCTCATCAACATCTCCACAACGTTCTACACATTTCATTTTGAAATGGTTTCATGAGAAAAAACATAGAGGTGATGCAATCAAACCTTAGATCAACATTGAGGGAACATTCCATGTAGGTTATCTTTATGTCCTCAGAAAATCCTTTTTAAAGAAGGTTATTTTTAGCTACTAAAAACAACACCACTGAAAAAAACCTATTCACAGAAAACATTCCTGACATTTTTGCAGCTTAGGAGAATGTTCTGAGAACGTCAGGAGAACGTTAAGGGAACGTCAGGAGAACATTAGGAGAACATTGTGTGTATATTGGGGTGCTGTGGTTAAAGGTTTCAACACCAAGATAAAGCCAAGATCCAAGCAGTGTGGCCTTATCACCCCGCTTAAAATAGATCCCAAAGATCTCTCTCTCTCTCTCTCTCTCTCTCTCTCTCTCTTTCCTTCTTTGACTCTCCTGGCTTAAGGTCATCAGAGTTCATGTGACGGCCACAAAACAACAATTACACAAATATAATTTTTTTTAATGAAAATTAATATGTCTACAAGGGGGCACTATGGTTTAGTGTTTATCACGTTCGCCTCACACCACCAGGGTCCGGGTTCAATTCCCGTCTCGGCCATGTGTGTGTGGAGTTTGTGCATGTTCTCCCCCCGTGTCCTCAGGGGGTTTTTCTCCGGGTTCTCCGGTTTCCTCCCCCGGTCCAAAAACATGCACGGTAGGTTGATTGGCACCTTGGAAAATTGTCCCTAGTGTATGAATGTGAGTGTGTGTGTGTGTGTGTGTGTGTGTGTGTGTGTGTGTGTGTGTGTGCCCTGTGATGGGTTGGCATTCCATCCAGGGTGTATCCTGCCTTAATGCCCATAGACGCCTGAGATAGACACAGACTCCCCGTGACCCGAGGAAGATCGGATAAAGCGGTAGAAGATGAATGAATGAATGAATATTTCTACATCTTTCTTTCTTTCTTCCTTCATTCCTTTCCTTCATTTTTTTCTTTCTTTCTTTCTTTTTCTTTCTTCCTTCATTCCTTCCTTCCATTTTTTCTTTCTTTCTTTCTTTCTTTCTTTTCTTCTTTCTTTCTTTCTTTCTTTCTTTTTTCTTTTCTTTCTTTCTTTCTTCTTTCCCCTTTTCTTTCCTTTTCTTCTTTTTTTTTTTCTTTCTTTCTTTTCTTCTTCTTTCTTTCTCTTCTTCTTTCTTTCTCTCCCCGTGACCCTAGATCGGATAGTATCTTTTCTTTAGATGCAAAGCGAATGAATAGATTCGTCTATTTATTTCTTTCATAATTTTTTCCTATTCTTTCTTTTCATGCTTTCTTCCTATTCATTTTCATTTTCTTTCTTTCTTTTTTCCTTTCATTTTCTTTCATCCTTCCTCATTCTTTCTTCTTTCTTTCCTTTCCAATTTTCATTTCATTCATCTTCATTGTTCTTTCTTTCCTTTCTTTCCTTATTTCCTTCATTTCCTTTCATTTTTCTTTCTTTCTTCCTTCCTTCCTTCCTTTCCTTTTTTCTTTCTTTCTTTCTTTCTTTCTTCCTTCCTTCTTCTTCTTTCATTCCTTCTTTCTTTTTTCTTTCTTTTCTTTTTTCTTTCTTTCTTTCTTTCTTTCTCTTATCCCTTTCTTTGTCTCTTCATAAAAGTAAATTTGCTTTGTCTACACAAATCTTCAACATCTCATTTCAACTATTCCACAACGTTCTACACAAATCTCATCAACATCTCCACAACGTTCTACACATTTCATTTTGAAATGGTTTCATGAGAAAAAACATAGAGGTGATGCAATCAAACTATTTTTTGTGTATAATTGTTTGTTTAAATAAACGACAGTTGTTTGTATGTTTATAGTTTGAGCGAATGAGTGACTGTTAGAGTGATGGAGTGAACGATTGTTTATTTGTATGATTATAGAATTAAGTGCAGAAATGCTCAATTGTTTGTTTCACTGTATGATCACATGTAAGTGTAAACGTATTATATGTTTGTTTGTGTATGATTTTGTTGTTTGTTCAACATTCGATTGTTTTTATTTTTTCTCAATGTATGATCGATTGTCTGCTTGAACATTAAAGGTTTTAAAAAGTGAGAAAGGAATCAATAAAAATATCAGATAAATAAATAAATAAATAAATAAAATTCCTTTGTTTATTTATCTCCTTTTTTGGGCCTGTTTTCTTTTTTATTAATTTAGTAATAATGTATGTGATTATTAATTCAAATGTATGTAAATTTATGTTACGTAAATAAATAAGTAAATAAATAAGTAAATAAATAAATAAAGAGCATTCAAACTACTAGGATTAGGATTGCCCCCCAAAAAAAGTGCCCCCCCTCCCAAAAAAAAGTGCCCCCCCCCCAGAAAAGTGCCCCAGTGCCCCACCCACCTCCGTAATCACCCCCGTCTCACCACCGGCGTCTCAGTGGAACAATTCAAGCCCAAAACCCACCTCATCTCCAAAACATCCAAATATAGGTGCATTTTTTCTACGTGTGGACGACGCAGATGCGCCACACCTCTCTGACCCGCCTCACCCACACACCACACACACACACACACACACACACACACACGCACACACACACGCACACACACACACACACACACACACACACACACACACACACACACACACCCTTTAAAAGATGTTAGACGATGGAATAACAGAGATAAGGGCGGGTGCGTTTGCACTGACGCTTATTCCGTTCGGCGCACTTTCCAATTGCCCCCCCGGGGGGCGTCTGTGTGGGCGGGGATTTTTTTTTTTTGCCGCATTAGACCCGTTGCATCTGTTCCTTTTAGCTCGGGCTGCGAGAGATCAAGAGATCACGAGGAGCCGCTAAGATATCTTCCGAAAACAAAGTCTCGGCGCTATAAAAATCAAGCGAAGGCCCCCGAGCCAAAAAAAATCAGCGCTGGAAAAACGGCATTAAGGGCCAGACGACAGTTTTACGAGAGGCCCAGCAGCGAGTGGGGGCCCAGCACGCTGGAGATAAAAACGCCAGGTCAAAGGTGTACGCCTGTACCTGTCGGCTCGATCGCCGGAGCAGGTTTGCCAGAGAGCGGCGTTTTCGCCCGGGCGCTTCATAGAGCAGACTTTAAAGCCGGGTGGCGGGAGGGGGGGGAGGGGGGGGTCAGAGGGTCGCACTGTGGTGTTTTTTCAACTTTCCAGCTCTGAAGTTTTGACTGAGGTGACATCCTCATCCTCAAGGCCAGGTTTGAAGAGGGGCCGCTACTACTGACCTTCAGAGCCAGTGGAAGTGGATTCTGCCAAGAACACACACACACACACACACACACATATATATATAATATAATATATATATATATATATATATATATATATATATATATATATATATATATATACTGTACACACACACACACACACACACACACACACACACACACACACACACACTGGTGGAGAAGCAAGCCGTCAGCCATCACTGTCATAAATCTCCCTTGCTGTGGTGAGGAGGGCACTCTGCACCTTGTCGGAAACGCCCACGTTAAACGCTGAATAAACCATAACATCCTGCCCCCTGCGGCCCACCAAGAGCGCTCCAAGCTTCCCTTCGGCCCCCTTCTGTCCCTCCGTTCCATCCATCCATCCATCCATCCACTCGATCCCCTTCCTTCGCAAACGTCTTTCCTAGGACAGCATCTGCAAAGCTGGGGTCAGGCCACATGTGGCCCTTTCTCATGGGACCCTTCTGCAAGTCGATAAAGGGAGGTAGAGAAAAAGAGAGGCGAAGTTGTGTGTATGTTTTTTTTGGGGGGGGGGGGGTCGGAGTCGGGTCGGGGGAGGGGTGTGTAGAGGGGGTTTCCATTCCAACGACTTCCTGTTCCCTGTGAGGTCATCATGGGAGGAAAGGGGCACTTAAGTGGAGGATGCAAACGCTCTCTTCCTGTCGTGTGCCAGACTTGATTGAACAATGTAGGCAGGTGTGCAAGCGTGTCCGTAGACGAGGCTGATTATATACAAGCCCCCGTAGAGGAAACATCACAGTTCTGGAAAACGAGGCTCGTTACGCCCGCGGAGGTATAAAGAAAAACACCGGCGAGTCATAAAAAAAAAACATACAGGAAAGCAGGCTTGAATGCGAAAGGAGACACACCTCGCTGTGCATTGGGTTTTAGAGATACCTATTGTATCTACTCTTGGGTCCTTGAGCAAGGCCCTTAACCCTCTGTGCTCCAGGGGGCGCCAGGGGGCTCTGACCTCAAACAATCTGGAGGTATGCGAAAGAAAGAATTTCACTGTGCTGTAATGTACATGTGAGGTGGTATCTCAGTAGACGTTGGACTCTGGACCGGAAGGTCGCAGGTTCAAATCCCACCAACATGAAGTTGCCCTTGAGAAAGGCCCTTAATGCTGTACATGTAAATATGTGACAAATAAAGGCTATTCTCCTAAGAAGAATAGGATTGTGTGTTCATCCCAGCAACACCAATCTATCACTATTTTGGGCCCCTGAGTAAGGCCCTTAAACCCCATCGCTGCTTAGTTGCATGGATGAGATTAATGGAAGTCGCTGGAGATAAGTACAGAATGTCATAAATGCAAACACTTTTTCTCCACCAGGTGTCCTCTAAAAATGTCCACCAAATTACAGATTTACCGTAAATTCTGGACTATAAAGCGCACCTGCATATAAGCCGCATCCGCTCTATTTAAAAAAAAAACCCAAAAAATCATAAATAAGCCGCACCTGCATACAAGCCGCATCCGCTTTTGAATTGTAAATGTACATGTATGTACCTAAATAGATCCTTTCCTAACCTGTATTTTAACACGGTGTAACGGTGGACGCTGCACAGAGACGCGGAGATCCGGAATTCATACAAAACAGGATTTATTAGAATAAAGAACTCAGGAGACGCCGCTCATACGGAGCGGCCAGACAGGCTAGGGAGCCTTGCGCTCTGCGCGCCGTGGTACCGGGAGTACCGGAGAGCAGGAGTCCGGGAATCGGGAACAGACAAAGGTTAGGCATAAACATATATCGAGCGTCCGTGTCCGCGACACTAGGTATGTGCTACGAGCCCGGACGGGGATTGTAGAGTGAACCGGGCTTATATCGGGAGAGGGAAAATCAAGAACAACTTTGGCTGAGGCTGATGTGTGTGTGTGTGTGTGTGTGGGGAAAAGAGCAGGGAGGAGAGAGAGAGAGAAAGCACCGAGCAGAAACTTTACTGATTAAAACGGGACAGAACCAAGAGAAAATAAGCGCTATTTACAGTATTTATCTTCATTTCTCCTGTGTGTGAAATCACGTCACCTTAACCTTGTAAAGATAGAGTTTGTCCTCCTTCTATCCGCTTCTACCCACTTATATCTGCTAAAGAGGAACTAGCGCATTCTTCTTCTTTGCATTTATTTTGTGTTAGTTTTGATTCTAATTCCGGTTAGAGCCCCTAGCGGTCGGGAAAAAATCTGCAGAATAGCCGCACCTTATTATTAGCCGCATGGTTCAAAACCTAGGAAAAAAGTAGCGGCTTATAGTCCAGAATTTACGGTACAAGAAAGCAGGTGGACAACGAAGAAAAAAAATGCCTTTTTACATCACACAGTCAACAAGTCCTTAAAACCAAAAAAACACTTAAACGTATTTATCATCGAAAAAAACACAAAAAAATATCAATATAACAACGTCTTGCTTCTAACATTGTTGGAATGCTTCCGGACCTCATAAATCTGAAAAAATTGTGTCCCAAATCGACAATGAGGGTCAATCCCTAATGAATGGGAATCAGACGGGAAACTCGTCATCGCTGTCGTCGTCGTCGTCGTCGTCGTCGTCGTCGTCCCGCCCCCCGGATATGAAGTACTAAACAAAATACCTGCTTTTGGGGACCGAGGCGTCCTCATAAGGCAGGTGCTCGCTTCTTTATACTGTGTGTGAGAATAGAAAGCAATTGTGTGCGTGTGTGTGTCTAGGTGTGTGTGTGTGTGCGTGTGTGTGTGTGTGTATGTGTGTCTATGTGTGTGTTGTGTGTGTGTGTGTGTGTGTGTGTGTGTGTGTGTGTGTGAGTGTGTGTTGCAGAGCTTCATCCCTACAGGCCTTGTCTAGGTTACTGTTTTAAAAACCCCTCTTTTTTTACCCAACAACACTTTTGCTTAATGGCCGTGCACGAGACCCTCAGGGAGTTCCATAACTCAGTCAGTGGAATCTCCACCTCGGAAGAGTGTGTGTGTGTGTGTGTGTGTGTGTGTGTGTGTGTGTGTGTGTGTGTGTGTATGTTTGTCACCTTGGCTGCTCCCACAGGGAAAGTGACAGGAGCGTTTTTTCAGTCGCTGACCCGCGAAGAGGACACTGGGACAAATAGCAGCAACTTCCTGTTCACTGACTGAAAGTGTGTGTGTGTGTGTGTGTGTGTGTGTGTGTGTGTGTGTGTGTGTGTGTGTGTGTGTGTGTGTGTGTGTGTGTGTGTAAAAGCGTGTTATTTGAATGAGTGAGTAAGGCCTGACTAAGGCCTTCTTTTATTCCACGGCCTTCCAGAAGCTTCCGAAAGAGCAGATTCGATCTTGTGTATTCAGCACCGTGAGGTCAGGGTGTGTGTCTGTGTGTGTGTGTGTGTGTGTGTGTGTGTGTGTGTGTGTGTGTGTGTGTGTGTGTGTGTGTGTGTGTGTCCAGTCCTGCTTCCTGTTGAGTGTGTTTTCTCTGTCTTTGATGTCAGGCGGAGATTAAAATCTGATAGAGGAAGTTGAAAGAATACAGTGTGTGTGTGTGTGTGTGTGTGTGTGTGTGTGTGTGTGTGTGTGTGTGTGTGTGTGTGTGTGTGTGTGTAATATAACCAAGAACAAGGCTAATTTATCGACTAAATGAGTGTTGTGTGTTTTTGTCCGTTTCTAGTTACCTCAATCAGCTACAGTAGGCTCCTGGTATGTCATGTACTGTAAGATGAAGAAAGAGACAAAGAAGAGAGGGAAAGATGTGAGGGAGAGGAGAGAAGAGAGAGAGAGAGAGAGAGAGAGAGAGAGGAGAGAGAGAGATTATCCCTTTCCCAGTCGGAACGGACACATGAAAGAAAAAGGAACTAAGAGATGAGGGGGGTAAGTGTGAAAGGAAGAAAAGCGAGAGGGAGGAAGCGAAAGAGAGAGGGAGCCGCGAGAGATGGAGAGAGAAAGGGAGCGAGGGATCGTTTCATGTCTGAGATGCTAAAGAGAGGGATTAAAAGATTAATGGATTCTCTAAACGAGTGTCACTCCTCCGCTTGTTAACTCTCACTCGGTTCTTCGGCGACCGGCACGCCGAGGTCCCCGTAACGACTGGATAATGGGCAAAGCAAATCAGAAGACCCTCGGCTTTCTCTCACACACACACTCACACACACACACTCACACACACACACAACACACACACACACACACACACACACACACACACACACGTGCGCACAGAGGGCGAGGACATCAGGGGTCTTGAGCTCTGATTAAAGATTAAAGCTAAGCTCACTGTGCATATCAATGCTGGTGTGTTAACCTTTTTCAGTTCAGGGCCCCCCCTGTATACACACTCACACACACACACACACACACACACACACACACACACACACACACACACACACGTAGAACGGGGCAAGCGGAAATAAAACGAAGCAGTTTGCAAAAAAAAATAAATAAATAACAGGATCCAACCTGTCAAAATAAAAAGAGTGAGATCATGTGTGTGTGTGTGTGTGTGTGTGTGTGTGTGTGTGTGTGTCTGTGTGTGTGTGTGGACTCATTGGACTGCAGTGTGAGTGTTATATGTAGAATGGACCAAATCTGGTCATGTGACCGAGGAGAGCACGACAATGAGTATGACTATGGAGATGAAATGATTTTTGGTTTTTCAAATTGAGACGTTTTTTGTTTATTAATTGAGACGATTTTTGTTTATTAATTGAGACGTTTTTTGTTTATTAATTGAGACGTTTTTTGTTTATTAATTGAGACGTTTTTTGTTTATTAATTGAGACGTTTTTTGTTTATTAATTGAGACGTTTTTTGTTTATTAATTGAGACGTTTTTTGTTTATTAATTGAGACTTTTTTGTTTCTTAATTAAGACGTTTTTTGTTTTTTAATTGAGACGTTTTTTGTTTATTAATTAAGACATTTTTGTTTATTAATTGAGACGTTTTTTGTTTATTAATTAAGACATTTTTGTTTATTAATTAAGACGTTTTTTGTTTATTAATTAAGACGTTTTTGTTTATTAATTGAGACATTTTTTGTTTCTTAATTGAGATGTTTTTGTTTATTAATTGAGACGTTTTTTGTTTATTAATTGAGATGTTTTTTGTTTATTAATTGAGACGTTTTTTGTTTCTTAATTGAGACGTTTTTTGTTTCTTAATTGAGATGTTTTTGCTTTTTAATTGAGACGTTTTTGTTTATTAATTGGGATGTTTTTTGTTTATTAATTGTTTTTTGTTTATTAATTGAGACATTAATTGTTTTCTGTTCCTTTCCTGACGTTCGGATCTCATTATAAGTGATAAATGGAGAGTAAATGTGGAATGTGATGTTCTGAAAGCACCAATTTAATTCTCAGGTGTCGCCCCAACTTTAGTCTGTGTAATCGTAAAGAAGACGTGCGTGTGTGTGTGTGTGGTGTGTGTGTGTGTGTGTGTGTGTGTGTGTGTGTGTGTGTGTGTGTGAGGAAGGTTTTGTTTTTAATCCGTGCCATTTCATTTCTCTTGCTGTTGCTGGATTAGAGTGATTTTATTGAAACTGCAGGGCAGAGGGTGGAGAACGAGAAGCAGGACCTTTATCGAGATTAAAAGCCTTACGGGTTCTGCAGGCGGAGAGAGAGAGAGAGAGAGAGAGAGAAGAGAGAGAGAGAGAGAGAGAGAGAGAGAGAGAGAGAGAGAGAGTGGGAGTGAGTGGGCGTGAGGGCGCCATTTAATATGACTAAAACGATATTAAGATGTGGCTTAGCTGTGAGCCGTTACTTAAAAATGAAAAACAACAAGCGGAACAGAAAAGAGATCAGTGTTACAGCGTTTACACGCCATTAAAGAGATGAAGGGAAGGAACAGATAAGACTCGGGGGGAGGGAGGGAGGGAGTGAGGGAGGGGAGGGAGGGATGGGGGAGGGAGGGGGGATGAGGGGGGTAATGAAGGGGGTAATGAGGGGGGGAGTAATTAGTAAATACGATTACAAACTCTCGTTTACCTTCACACGGGTCATTCGCTCCAACACCACCTCAGTCTGAGCAAAGTTTTACACACGCTATCATTTTACACTCGTTCACTCAAACAACAAACAGAACATAATTATTGGATGGGAAAGAAAGGAAAGAAAGAAAGAAAAGTGAAAGAGAAAGACCAAAAAATACAAAAAATAAAAGAAAGAAAGGGGAAAAAAGGGGAAAGTGAAAAAATGATGGGAAAGAAAGATTGAAAGAAAGAAAGAAAGAAACCATAATGAGTTAAGGAGAAAGGGAATGAAAGCTGAAGGATCACGATTGAGCAAGTGATCAGGAAAAGTTCAGGATGGTTTTCCTGGAGGTTTTCCATAAAGTGGGAATATGTTTTCCATAAGTGGGATGGGAATATGGGATGGGAATATGGTTTTCCATAATTATGGGATGGGAATATGGTTTTCCATAAGTAATTGGATGGGAATATGGTTTTCCATAAGTATTGGATAATATGGTTTTCCATAATTATTGGATGGGAATATGGTTTTGCATAATTATGGGATGTAATATGGTTTTGTTTTCCATAATTATGGGAATATGTTTTCCATAATATGAATATGGTTTTCCATAATTATGGGAATATGGTTTTCCATAATTATGGATGGGAATATGGTTTTCCATAATTATTGGATGGGAATATGGTTTTCCATAAGTATTGGTTTTCCATAATATGGGATGGGAATATGGTTTTCCATAATTATGGGATGTAATATGGTTTTCCATAAGTATGGGATGGGAATATGGTTTTCCATGGTTTTCCATAATTATTGGATGGGAATATGGTTTTCCATAAGTTTTCCATAATTATGTGGGATGGGAATATGGTTTTCCATAATTATTGGATGGGAATATGGTTTTCCATAATTATTGGATGGTTTTCCATAAGTATTGGATATGGTTTTCCATAATTGGATGGGAATATGGTTTTCCATAATTATTGGATGGGAATATGGTTTTCCATAAGTATTGGATGGGAATATGGTTTTCCATAATTATGGGATGTAATATGGTTTTCCATAAGTATTGGATGGGAATATGGTTTTCCATAAGTATTGGATGGGAATATGGTTTTCCATAATTATGGATAATATGGTTTTGGTTTTGCATAATTGGGATGTGGGAATATGGTTTTCCATAATTATTGGATGGGAATATGGTTTTCCATAATTATTGGATGGGAATATGGTTTTCCATAATTATTGGATGGGAATATGGTTTTCCATAATTATGGATGGATGGTTTTCCATAATATTGGATGGGAATATGGTTTTCCATAAGTATTGGATGGGAATATGGTTTTCCATAATTATGGGATGTAATATGGTTTTCCATAATTATGGGAATATGGTTTTCCATGGTTTATGTAATATGGATGGGAATTGGTTTTCCATAATTATGAATATGGTTTTCCATAATTATGTGGGAATATGGTTTTCCATAAGTTTTCCATATTGGATGGGAATATGGTTTTCCATAAGTGTGGGATGGGAATATAATTTTCCGAAGGAGTATTGTACAGTTTCACTGGCAGAATTAAACACACCCTGGCTTGAGCGCCGCATGGCCTCGAGCCTGCGCTCGCTATTTCCTCTCATTAAAGGCTATTACTGACTCAAAAACGCATCCCGGATGTAAAATGATTGGTTGAGACGTGTCGTTTCAATCGTGTTGAGGTGGCGCAGAACAAACGCATCGAGCTGAAAAAAAGCAGGAAAAATGTGACATCTCCACTCTCAGACTCGTCTCAGGACACGTCTCCACTCTCAGACTCGTCTCACAACATCTCCACTCTCAGACTCATCTCACGACACATCTCCACCCTCAGACTCATCTCACGACACATCTCCACCCTCAGACTCATCTCACGACACATCTCCACCCTCAGACTCATCTCACGACACATCTCCACTCTCAGACTCATCTCACGACACATCTCCACTCTCAGACTCGTCTCAGGACACGTCTCCACTCTCAGACTCACGTCTCACGTCTCACGACACGTCTCCACTCTCAGACTCGTCTCAGGACACGTCTCCACTCTCAGACTCGTCTCACAACACGTCTCCACTCTCAGACTCGTCTCAGGACACGTCTCCACTCTCAGACTCGTCTCACAACACGTCTCCACTCTCAGACTCGTCTCAGGTTTCACAACACGTCTCCACTCTCAGACTCGTCTCACAACACGTCTCCACTCTCAGACTCGTCTCAGGACACGTCTCCACTCTCAGACTCGTCTCACAGGACACGTCTCCACTCTCAGACTCGTCTCAGGATACGTCTCCACTCTCAGACTCTTCTCACAACACGTCTCCACTCTCAGACTCATCTCACAACACGTCTCCACTCTCAGACTCGTCTCACAACACGTCTCCACTCTCAGACTCATCTCACAACACGTCTCCATTCTCAGACTCATCTCACAACACGTCTCCATTCTCAGACTCGTCTCACAACACGTCTTTACTCTCAGACTCATCTCACAACTCGTCTCCATTCTCAGACTCGTCTCACAACACTTCTCCACTCTCAGACTCATCTCAGGACACGTCTCCACTCTCAGACTCATCTCAGGACATGTATCCACTATCAGACTTGTCTCACGACACGTCTGCACTCTTACACTCGTCTCACGACACGTCTCCACTCTCAGAGTCAACTCGGAGCACAGACTCATCTCATCACTGCTCTCAGACTCGTCTCACGACACATCTCCACTCTCAGACTCATCTCACGACACATCTCCACTCTCAGACTCCTCTCACGACACATCTCCACTCTCAGACTCGTCTCACGACACATCTCCACTCTCAGACTCCTCTCACGACACATCTCCACTCTCAGACTCCTCTCACGACACATCTCCACCCTCAGACTCATCTCACGACACATCTCCACCCTCAGACTCCACTCACCTCCCAGACTCACTCTCAGACACATCTCCACCCTCGACTCATCTCACGACACATCTCCACTCTCAGACTCACGACACATCTCACTCTCAGACTGTCTCACGACACGTCTCCACTCTCAGACTCGTCTCACGACACGTCTCCACTCTCAGACTCAACTCGGGGCAAAGACTCATCTCGTCACCACTCTCAGACTATTCTCAGGACACGTCTTCACTCTCAGACTCGTAGAGAGCAGATGTAGTATCTCCTGCCCTTTCTGAGCGAGGGTCCACTCCACCTCATCCTAATCCTAATCTGGGATTATGTTCTATCACAGTGGAGAAAGTGATGATCTGCAAACAATGGGTTTTTGAAATACTGCTGCTGATGCCCTGCACCACTACAATACCAACACACACACACACACACACACATCCTGGCATTGGAGTGGATTCTTCATACCCCATCACCCCACACCTCCCTCACACACACACACACACACACACACAATATGTTACCCCAGGACACTTCTGTCCTACGCAGTAGATCACAGTCCTGCTACAAGCACAACATTTGTTTACGTTCTCTCTGTATATTGATGAAAAGGTCAGTTTGTGCTCTTTAGGATAAAAAAGCACCGATTAGGAGATAAAACGCTTCATCTCAAAATATCTATTTATAAAACAATAAAACTCCATCTGAGAGGAGAAAGAAAGTGTTACTGTTAAAGACCAGAAGATGTTAGAACTGATCCAGAGTCAGTAATAAAGGTATTATAACACTGATGTTAGAACTGATCTGGAGTCAGTAATAAAGGCATTATAACACCGGTGGAGACGTTCGAGCTGATCCGGAGTCAGTAATAAAGGCATTATAACACCGGTGGAGATGTTAGAGCTGATCCGGAGTCAGTAATAAAGGCATTATAACACCGGTGGAGATGTTCGAGCTGATCCGGAGTCAGTAATAAAGGCATTATAACACCGGCGGAGACGTTTGAGCTGATCCGGAGTCAGTAATAAAGGCATTATAACACCGGCGGAGACGTTTGAGCTGATCCGGAGTCAGTAATAAAGGCATTATAACACAGGTGGAGACGTTTCGAGCTGATCCGGAGTCAGTAATAAAGGCATTATAACACCAGGTGGAGACGTTCGAGCTGATCCGGAGTCAGTAATAAAGGCATTATAACACCGGCGGAGATGTTAGAGCTGATCCGGAGTCAGTAATAAAGGCATTATAACACCGGTGGAGACGTTTGAGCTGATCCTGGAGTCAGTAATAAAGGCATTATAACACCAGGCGGAGACGTTCGAGCTGATCCGGAGTCAGTAATAAAGGCATTATAACACCGGTGGAGACGTTTGAGCTGATCTGGAGTCAGAAGCTCATTTTTTTTCGAGGCATTTGATGACTGAATTAGTGATTGTCGCCAGGCGATTGGAGTCTGGCGGAGACACATGGTTTGATGGTCGAGGGAGAGAGTGGAGTGGTGTGTGGGGTGTGTGTGTGTGTGTGTGTGTGTGTGTGTGTGTGTGTGTGTGTGTGTGTGTGTGTGTGTGTGTGTGTGTGTGAAAGAAAGAGTGCGTGAGTTTCTGGGCAAGCAGCGGTTCGCAGGTGCAAGAGGCGTTCCAAAGCGGGCACACATGGCATCCGTGCCCACCGAGCTGGCACCAACTTAAGCGAGAGAGGGGGGGTGGGGGTGGGTGGGGGGTCAGGGGATGGTAGGATGGGGGTGGAGGATGTGTGTGTGTGTGTGTGTGTGTGTGTGTGTGTGTGTGTGTGTGTGTGTGTGTGGTGAGGGAAAATACAAGGTTAGCAAAGCAATGTGTATTATATATATATATTATATATATATATATATGTTCATAATAGCGTCAAAACGCAGCTCGTCCTGGGGATTTTTCCGGGAACAGGAGACGAGTCCCGCCGGAGACGTCCTTGTCCTCGTGTCCTGGACAGCGGGCCGAGCTGGTGTAGCTCGCGGCGAACATCCCGATCGATCCATCAGGAAAAATCAAACTGCGCGATATTGATCGCTTGCCGACATCTTTGGTGCGATCGATTCCATCTGACAGACAACCTTGAATTCTGGCGGATTAGAGCTGTATATAGGTCAGGTGAAAGTGTGTGTGTGTGTGTGTGTGTGTGTGTGTGTGTGTGTGTGTGTGTGTGTTGGGGGATTCTTTAGAGAATCGGGTTGTGACCCATATAAGTGATAACAGGCCATGATGCTTGTGTGTGTGTGTATGTGAAAGAGAGATAGATTCCAGGCTGGCAAGTGTGTCCTAGTATACTGTGTGTGTGTGTGGTGTGTGTGTGTGTGTGTGTGTGTGTGTGTGGTGTGTGTGTGAAGACGAGGAGAGGAGAGAGAGAGAGGAGGGGAGAGAGAGAGAGAGACACCCCCAACGTCAGCCAGATGGCATCAAAAAGTGCGTTCTTATTGGAATATCGTACCCCCACCACACACACACACACACCACACCACACACACACACACACACACACACACACAACACACACACACACACCCTTCTGAACCCTGGATGTAAAATCGTTCATGAATAATAAATAATAGTTTTTACTTATTTCAAAGCCGAAATCATTTCAACAACGGCGCACATAATGACACTCGAGCCTCAGGTTTAGAACCGCTCGTGTGTGTGTGTGTGTGTGTGTGTGTGTGTGTGTGTGTGTGTGTGTGTGTGTGTGTGTGTGTGTGTGTGAATGCGCCTAAGACGAGATGGAGTCATTAATGACTGATTAGGGCTTTTGGGACAGAGTCGTTACAGCCTAAAGAGCTTCTGACAAGCCTGCACACACACACACACACACACACACACACACACACACACACACACACACACACACACACACACACACACACACACACACACACTGTGGACAGATGGGGTTAGGTGTTCCTGTGCCAAAATGGTAACTGTTATTCTAACATCGCTAATAAAGCTCCTGCTCTAGTCAACACACACACACACACACACACACACACACACACACACACACACACACACACACACACACACACACACACAACACAACACACACACACACACACACACACACACACACACACACAATCAAAAGACAGACCAATGTCAATTTAGGAATGAAACCTTTGAAAAGTGGGAAGATTTAAGGGTAGGAAGATGGTTGGGAATTATTGATACACACACACACACACACACACACACACACACACACACACACATTTGTGGAATGTTTAGCCACGCCCCCCCCTCCCCCGGGTGTGTAATTGGGGTTGTTATGTCTCATTAGCTGAGGCAGTAGAAACTGAGGTCACTGTGTTTAACCAAAAGTTTGTGGACACCTGAGCATCTCCATCAGACCTGGACGATGGTGGTGAGGACGTGTGTGTCGCCCAGCGGGTAAAGTGATGGCCTCTAGATCAGAACATCACGGGTTCAAATCCCACTACCACCACCAAGCTGCCACTAGTGGGCCCTTGAGCAAGGCCCTTAACCCTCAGTTGCTCTGGATAAGGGCGTCTGCCAACAGATTCTGAAGCGATTCTCAGATTCTCCTTTTAAGGCATCTTGTGGGCGGAGCTAAAAACGTAAAGTTGGTCAGAGACAAATAAATACATTTTGCGATGTCAAATGTGACCTTTTATGGAATGTGTAGCATCCTGTGGGTGGAGCCAAAAAAAAAGAGTCAAGTTTGACCCTTTTTTTTATAATATATTTTTTTAAAGTTTATAAAGTTTATTGTGGGCGGAGTTAAAATCCTGTAATAAAATTGGGCTTTTTAAGGAGTTTTATGGAGTCAATAACTTAAAAATAACACGTTAAGTAAAGATCGACATTTTACGGAATCTTGTGGGCGGAGTAAAAAACAAAACTTAGAGACGAGTTTGACCTTTTTCAGTTTAGTGCGTAGAATAAATTTTTCTTTAAGTTTATAAAGTTTATTGTGGGCGGAGTTAAAATCCTGTAATAAAATTTTAAGGTGTTTTATGAAGTCAATAACTTAAAATAACAC
>JACRUU010000015.1:13711513-13714013 GCA_030449085.1 Kryptopterus vitreolus
CGTTATTACGTTTTATTGGATGTGAAATACAACTGTCCCCTGGATACATCGTCCTTCAAATCCTTTGACTTGTTGAAGTAAACCCTGCATTACTGACAACACACACACACACACACACACACACACACACACAAGGTCAAGGCCTGTCTGGTAAACATTGATTTATACGGCGGCATTCGGGCCTCTGATCCATAAACGGGTTGCCAGGTGCTCGGTATAAAAACTCCACCAGCAGATGCACTTTTTCCATGGGGCTGTGTATTAATACACACATAAGTCTTGAAGACAGTCCAGAGAATTTCTGCCTCCTATTGTCTCGGACAGTGCGTGTCATGTTACACACACACACACACACACACACACACACACACACACACACACACAATCACGCGCTCCTGGGCCTGGGATATCTCACCCTCACTTTTTCCATAATGCCATCCACTTTGACATCCGTGTCCTGTTTTCATTTTTTCTTTTTTTTTCTTTCTTGGAAGTTTTTTTTCCCCCTCGAAATTCCTTCACATTATCCGTCTTCCCTTTTTTCTTTTTTGACATATCCCCCCCTCCTTCCCTCATCCCTCTTTTCTTTGTCTTTCTCAGCTGTTTCGTCTTGTCATGGCCGAGTGGCGTGACAGCGGCATGCGATTGGAGCGTGCCACGGCCTCTCAAACACTTCACAAGCTTGCGTGTGTGTACGTGTGTGTGTGTGTATGTGTGTGTGTGTGTGTGTGTGTGTGTGTGTGGGTGGTCAAGTGCCTCGGAGAGTGTTTGACTTGAAAGCCTAACAAGACCAAAAAAAAAATGCTGAAAAAATCCGTCCGATTTCTCACATCATCGACCACCATCATTGAAGGTGAAGGTCAAGGTCAAACAAGGTCAACTTGATTAACTTTATCAATTCTTATAATTCTATTATAGAATTATAATTCTATAATTCTATTATAATTCTTATATTTCTATGTGAAATGTATTGGGACAGGAAATGTTTCCCTTCACTTGAAATAGAATACCTACATCAGGACCCGGCTTTGCCAAATCTCCACCAAATCTCCAACAAATCTCCAACAAAATCTCCTCAAAATCTCCTCAAAATCTCCAATATCTCCAAATCCACCACAAATCTCCAAAATCTCCACAAAATCTCCACAAAATCTCAAAAAATCTCAAAATCTCCACAAAATCTCCACCAATTCTCCACAAAATCTCCACAAAATCAACACAAAATCAAAATCTCCACAAAATCAAACACAATCTCCAATCTCCACAAAATCTCCATCTCCTCAAAATCTCCACAAAACCTCCTTTAAATCTCAAAATCTCCACAAAATCTCCACCAAATCTCCACAAAATCTCCACAAAATCTCCACAAAATCTCCACAAAATCTCCACAAAATCTCCAAAAAATCTCCACAAAATCTCCAAAATCTCCAAAATCTCAAACCAAACCTCACAAATCACCATCTCCACAAAATCTCCACAAAATCTCCACAAATCTCCACAAAATCTCCAAAAACAAAATCTCCTAAAAACAAAAATCTCCATCTCCTCAAAATCTCCTTTAAATCTCCTCAAAATCTCCACAAAATCTCCATCTCCTCAAAATCTCCAAAATCTCCAAAATCTCCACAAAATCTCCTCAAAATCTCCATAATATCTCCATAAAATCTCCACCAAAATCTCCACAAAATCTCCACAAAATCTCCACAAAATCTCCACCAAATCTCCAAAATCTCCACAAAATCTCCACAAAAATCAACACAAAATCCACAAAATCCACAAAATCTAAATCGCCACAAAATCTCCACAAAATCTCCACAAAATCTCCACAAAATCCATCCAAATCTCTCAAATCTACAAAATCCAAAATCTCCACAAAATCTCCACAAAATCTCCATAAAATCTCCACAAAATCTCCACAAAATCTCCAACAAAATCTCCACAAAATCTCCACAAAATCTCCACAAAATCTCCACAAAAAAAATCCACAAAAATCTCAAAATCTCAAAATCTCAAAATCTCCAAAATCTCCACAAAATCTCAAAATCTCCACAAAATCTCCATCTCCAAAATCTCCAAATCAAAATCTCCACAAAATCTCCAAAATCTCCAAAATCTCCACTCCTCCACAAAATCTCCACAAAATCTCCAAAATCTCCACAAAATCTCCAAAAAAACACCACCAAAATCTCCACAAAATCAGCCACTAAATCTCCACCAAAATCTCCAAAAATCTCCAAAAAAAACTCCATCTCCAAACTCCAAAAATCTCCACAAAATCTCCACAAAATCCACAAAATCTCCACCAAAATCCAGTGGAACATCTTCCCAGAATGTTAGGCCTTATTATAGGAGCAAAGGGAGACTCGGAATGGTGTAGAATGGGAAGTTGAAAAAGCACATCATACTTATGCTCAGGTTTCCGCAAACTTTTGGCCACACATTTCAAAAGAAATCAAAGAATAAACACTTGCAGGGGGAAAATACAGGGGGGGGGTGCCAA
>JACRUU010000015.1:13721513-13729013 GCA_030449085.1 Kryptopterus vitreolus
AACATTTTCAAAGTCAATCACTTTTGCTTCCCTTCATGGAGATGCATCGCGGCATCGCATCGTGCAACATTTTCCCATAAAAGAATCAGAATCCGTATTTATAATGTGCCTCGCGGACGTTGAGGAGAAGCAGGACTTAATCTCCGTTCAAACACACCCCGTCCGCTCGGCCGGACGGACCCACTTAACTGGATTTGTCCCGAGCTGAGCAGATGATCGGGCGTTTACAGGGAGGAGAATCGGGATGTTCTTAATTCGTATCTTTCCTCCAGCTCTGCTCAGAGCTGCTCAGCTCCCTAAGCCCCGTTTAGCCCATAAATCCGGCTACACAATGGTTTTAGGACACAACCACGCTCCTTTCAGATGGACCTCGCTCGATGGGATTCTAACGCTGTCCTTCTGAAAAAGAGTTAATGCTCATGTCACAAATCCCATAATGTGGTATGGTATGTGTGCGATAGAGACCGGGACAAAAGACAAGTACTTAATTCTTCTTTTTTTTTTTTATGTCGGATGAGAAGCGAGGCAGATCGGACGTATCCCTCGCGCTGGTTCTGCCTCGTCACATCTCGGTGGTGGGTTAGGACCGTCCTGAGGAGCCTCCCAAAATCCCACAAATTACATGCTTCCATTCATAGACACAATGGACTTGAGAAGCAAACATTTTTATTGATTTTGAACAGATCGTGCAATTCGGCTTCCTTCCCGGCTTTGAAGTAGTCAAACTAATCCAATTCGCCAATCCTCGTCCTGAACATCTTTGCACTGTGAAATCAACTGAAAAGACGATCAAGACACAAAAGTCAATGTCCTCCACTGAAAAGGTAGGACGTCCTGTTACCAGACCTGCATCATCTGCACATCATCACCATCTATTACGTAACGATCTGGACATTTCTAATAAAATGGCGAGTGCTTGAAGGTTCCGAACCTGGAATTCCTAAACAGTAGCCCCCAAACGACAAGCCTCGTACCCCTTTCACAACATTTCCCACCAAGTAGCACCACTTTAGGACCGCAATATCGGTCCCATGTCAAAACTCGGAACAACTTCAGCGGTAAAAAAATCACCCTGAGATGAATCCAGAGCAGTGGATATGGATTCACCATGGTATGGGTTGTAAATGCGTTCCTTAAACGCGTCAAAGCTGTATTTTACCGCACACTTTACCGCAACCATTGTCCATCAGGGTTCTTCTAACCTCAACCAAACCATCATTAACCATCGTTTTGGGGATTGATGGATATTTTGTTGCGACTTTTTTTTTTGGGGGGGGGGGACTTTGTGGAGATTTTGTGGGGACTTATTTTTTTGGGGGGGACTTTGTGGAGATTTTGTGGGGATTGATGGAGATTTTGTTGGGACTTGGTGGAGATTTTTGGGGGGGACTTTTTAGAGATCTTGTGGGGAACTTATTTTTTTGTGGGGGGGGGGGGACTTGGGGAAATTTGGGGGGGGATTGATGAGGATTTTTGGTTTTTTTGGGGGGGGGGGGGGACTTTGTGGAGATTTTGTGGGGACTTATTTTTTGGGGGGGGACTTTGTGGAGATTTTTGGGGGATTGATGGAGATTTGGGACTTTTTTTTTTTGGGGTTTTTGGGGGGGGGACGTTTTTTGGGGGGGGGGGGGGACTTTGTGGAGATTTTGTGGGGACTTATTTTTTTGGGGGGGACTTTGTGGAGATTTTGTGGGGACTTATTTTTTTGGGGGGGACTTTGTGGAGATTTTGTGGGGATTGATGGAGATTTTGGGGTTTTTTGGGGGGGGGCACTTTGTGGAGATTTTGTGGGGACTTTGTGGAGATTTTTGGGGATTTGGAGATTTTTTTGGGGGGGACTTTGTGGAGATTTTGTGGGGACTTTGTGGAGATTTTGTGGGGATTGATGGAGATTTTTTTTTTGGGGGGGGGACTTTGTGGAGATTTTGTGGGGACTTGGGGACTTTTTTTTGGGGGGGACTTATTTTTTCGGGAGGGGGGGGGGGGTTAGGAGATCTTGTGGGGTCTTGCTATTTTTTTTGGGGGGACTTTGTGGAGATTTTTGGGGGGATTGATGGGAGATTTTGGGTTTTTTTGGGGGGGAGGGGGGGGCTTTGTGGATTTTTTTGGGGGGGATTTTGGGATTTTGGGGACTTATTTTTTTGGGGACTTATTTTTTTTGGGGGGGGGACTTTGTGGAGATTTTGTGGGGACTTATTTTTTTGGGGGGGACTTTGTGGAGATTTTGTGGGGACTTATTTTTTTGGGGGGGACTTTGTGGAGATTTTGTGGGGATTGATGGAGGGATTTTTTTGGAGATTTGGGACTTGTGGGGGGGGACTTAGGTTTTGGGGTTTTTTTTTGGTCTTTTTTTTTTTTTTTTGGTTTTTTTTGGGGGACTTATTTTTTCGGGGGGGGGGGGGGGTTTAGGAGATCTTGTGGGGACTTTGTTATTTTTTTGGGGGGACTTTGATTTTTTGGAGATTTTGTGGGGACTTAGTTTTTTTGGGGGGGACTTTTTGGAGATTTTTGGGGGATTGACGGAGATTTTGGGGGGGGGGGGAGGGATTTTTTGGAGATCTTGTGAGGACTTGTTTTGCTGGGGGGGACTTTGTGGAGATTTTGGGGGATTTGATGGAGATTTGGGGGTTTTTTTTTGGGGGGGGGCACTTTGTGGAGATTTTGTGGGGATTGATGGAGATTTTGGGGTTTTTTTTTTTTTTTTGGGGGGGGCACTTTGTGGAGATTTTGTGGGGACTTGATTTTTTTTTTGTGGGGGTTTTATGGGGAGATTTTGTGGAGATTATAGCAAAGGTGTGAAATGGTCCTGGAAATTGATCTGTTAAGGTATATGAGGGTGGACTAGCCCAAAAACCACGACCCTGATACCCAGGGATTCTTGCAGAAACCCATGGCCGAGTGGGGTATAAGAGATGATATCTGTAGCTCAAGATTTAACCTTCAAGATGTTATGACAATCTAGACAATCTAGGCATGACTAGCACTACACCCTTAGCCCTACCATTACGCCCTGGGATTCCAAGCCCTGCGACTTCCTGCTGAAGACCAAATTCAAGATTCTTACCTCAGGGCATGATAAGCAAATGAAGCCAAACTCCCTCCTTCCACACCTCCCACCTCTTGGCTGATTACTCAGACTCGCTCAAGTCCAGAAACATTAGCCAGAAATAATTAGCCATAAGCTGCACTGCTGAGAGGATGAGAAGCAGAGCTTGGCAGTGTTAATAGTAATGATAGCACCGAGCGCTCCTGCTGCCGCGACTTCTATTTTCTTCGTGGCACAAGTCATGGACGAGAGCTTTACGAGTGATCTGAAACTGGAGACTCCTTCCACAAATAGTGAGGTCTCCATATGCTCTTTATATATTTATTAATACTTGCCAAAGTAGGCATTGTTATCAATTGAAGTAACCACTAGTCATGTGTCAATGCAAGTCCCCATGTTCGTTGTTACCATAGAAACCGTACCTTGATTGGTATCCTGGGTGACGCGATTCTAATATACCATCGCATTCGTATGCTAACATCCTGCTTTCCTCCAGCTCTTGTAGTCATACTCACTATAACCCCTGCTGCAGCTACCATACCTTCTCTGTTTACACACCTGCCATACTGGACTATTTACAGATATACACAAAGTCATACCCCGTGTTCCAGTCCCCTACTTACCTGCTTTCTCATCCACGTTGCTTCCTCGACGTCCTCATCGCGTTTTCTAGGTCCGGGTCTGGTATCTCTTCACGTATAACCTACAAAATCAAATTCCAGGATTTTCTCCGTTATGCAGTTGATGATCGCTACCTGCTTTTCGAACACCCCGTTCCAAATGAAGTTCTTCTCAAACAATCTTCCCTCTGAGGGAAGGATATAAGTGAGGTAAGGAGCCCCGGGGTGCCGTTCCTATTCATCCCATAGCGATGCAATAGGTTTGAGGGCCAACCCATCTTCATAGAGCTGGCTTTTCGTGAACAGAGGTGCTGTTCATCGGGGGTCCACTTGCTCAAGACTCCATAGATGTCCTATACAAGGGTCAAATGGCTTATGATTAGGTATCAGAAGGTGAAAAAGAAGGGGCACGGTGGTTTAGTGGTTAGCACCTTCGCCTCACACCGCCAGGGTTCGGGTTCGATTCCCGTCTCGGCCATGTGTGTGTGGAGTTTGTGCATGTTCTCCCCGTGCCTCAGGGGGTTTTTCTCCAGGTTCTCCGGTTCTCCGGTTTCCTCCCCCCGGTCCAAAAACATGCACGGTAGGTTGATTGGCACCTTGGAAAATTGTCCCTAGTGTATGAATGTGTGTGTGTGTCCTGCGATGGGTTGCCTTAATGCCCATAGACGCCTGAGATAGACACAGACTCCCCGTGACCCGAGGGAAGATCGGATAAAGCGCTAGAAGATGAATGAATGAATGAAAGATGAAAAAGGTGAAATTACGTTTGATCTCGCCTTGTTTTGAGGACCTGGTCTGGATTGTACGCCCCCCCCCCAATACACACTTGTACTGGGTACCTATGGCTATATAAAGAAGGCACGACATTCCAAACGTACAGCAAGTGGCAAGATCTGACGGTAAAATGTTGAGGTACATCATGTAAAAAAAATCACAGTGTGTTCGGGTGTGCCGTGGTGGTGTTGCGTTTGCGACGGCAGGGCAACTGGCGCATTTTCCAGCTTTGCGAAATTTCTTGCATATTAATGGTTTTGTCATAAGGTTGGCTTGTTTGAATTGTCTTTTATCTGGCTATGTAAAGGCTTTAATCTCCTCTCTTTCATCATCAAGACCCTCTTTCACTCACTCCGTTTCTTCTTTTGTGTTTTTTTCCCCCTCTCTATCTTTGATTAAAATTGATTGCGATGCGACAGCCGCTTGGCAGGAGAAGGCGTTGTTTTTTTTTTGCGGGCTGTTTTGTGAGTGTGTATCTGTGTGTGTGTGTGTGTGTGTGTGTGTGTGTGTGTGTGTTTAGGATGCTGTCCCTCTGTCTAACCTACACACAACTTGGCATGTGTCATTCATTTATTATTGATGGCAGCACAGCTGGCATTAGAGCAGCCTGCTCACTACACTGGGCCACTATTGTTCCAGTTGCCTCCAGTCGTTTTTGCTTTTTTTTTTTCCCTCCATTTTTTTCATTCTTTTTTTTTTTAATTTTTTTTTTTATTTCTGAGACAACAGTCAAATTCCCAAAATGCACAGGTAGCATTCCAAACAGTCCTAGAAGAAGTGTCTCTTACCATCTTGGGTATCGGGGAAAATCAATCCACGTGAGCTCTTTAAACAAATAAACATTTTTATTCCTTATTTTTCTTGTTTACTTCTCCTTCTTCTATTTTCCTTCCCCATATCACCCTGTTCCTCTACATCTGCCTCTTTTTTTTACCACAACCTTCATATCATCCCTTCACCACAAACATAAACCTCCTACTCTTATCTTCTGCCTGGTCTTTCCATTATTATTTATTTATCCTCCTCTACATACCATCATTTACTTGTTTGTTTGTTTGTTTGTTTGTTCATTTCCCTTGTGCATGAAAGGAGACTGAAATAAGTGAGAAAAAATATTGTAAAAACCTCGACTTGTTGAAACAATAATGAATTGCTTCTAAACGGCCTTCACATATCAACAGGCGGGAAGACGATCTCTTCCTTGATGTGCATTAAAGATGCAACGGCCTTATAAACCCGTACCAGCTGGTTAAGCAGCAACCATCGCTTCCTTCAATGTATGGCTCATTTTTGTGATTGTAACACATAGCAAGTTTATAAAATAAACGCAAATAAATTCAAAGCAGCGATCGAGAGGATTCCAAAGTCGTCCCATGAAAAGTGTGAGTAATTCGCCGATGTGACCCGATTTGCTCCGATTGCGGAACGATGTCGAAACTCTGACGGCAAAGTCCAGTCAATCGCATGACCGTAAATCGCACACACACACACACACACACACACACACACACACACACACACACACACACACACACACACACACATTTGTGTCCAACCTTTCATCAGGTTTAAAGGTCACCCTCTGTGTTTACTGTTTCCTTCCTCCATACCCGAGTCCTCGATTCTGATTGGCCGCAATGTTGTTTCCTGTACTTTCTACACCTTACAGCTACATCATATCAAGGGGTCAAATTAAGGAAATAGGCGACGAAATTTGAGCAAAAGTATTGGGACACCTTTTCGACCACACGTGCTTCGATACATTTATTTGGCAGACGCCCTTATCCAGAGCGACTTGAGGGTTAAGGGCCTTGCTCAAGGGCCCCACTAGAGGCAGCGGTGGTGGGATTTGAACCTGCGATTTGATGGATCCAGATGCCACTGAGCTCCCTTTGATTAGATAACCAAAACTTTGCACCTCGACTTCAAGATGATAGCAAATCAATACGATGGCAAAAAACAAACAAACAAACAAACAAACAGACCGATAAATAAATAAAAACGGAAACTGAATAACGCAAAATTGTTTTCCTTTACGAATAAACGCCCAACGATCTGGTGAAACGTATAATAGAGGCTAAAATTATAAATTGTCATTTTTTGTGCAAGCTATTTAAAAAAATAATAATAAATAAAATAAATAAATAAAAAGGGGGTGCCTTTCTAGTACCGGTAAATATCTTGCAACACTAAGATGTAAAATCACACGGATAAACATGACCAAAATTGTTTACTTATTTACAGAATCCCTATTTTTTTTCCTAGTGAATTTAATTCTCGTTACTACACGATTGTATTGAACGTCTTTCAGCATTCCATGTGGAAGATCTTCCGTCGAAGGGCACTAAACCTCAAACCTACTGAACACCTTGTGGAAGATCTCCACCCTTATGAACCCTTATGAACCCTTATAATCCCACATAAACTGATGCCCTTGAACAACACAAACACTCCTGTCCCAGAAGTTCAGAACTCGTCCTCAGGTGTCCACAAAGCTCAGTGCATGTAGATGAACGGACTCTGGGGTGGATCTCGGGATGTCCTGCGTGACACTCGTCCTGGATTGGCCAATAAAACCTTTCGCGTCCTTCCTTTTTGTCCTTACGAACTCGCTCGCTCGTCGTGTTTCCCCCACCACCCGACTTTCCATCTCCCCCTCTTTTTTTCTCTCTCTCTGTCTCTTTTCCATCTCCGTAAGCTTTCAAAGCTTTTTTTTTTTTTCTTTCCCGACCGAATGCAAGTCACCGTGAAAAATTCGCTGCTTCAATATTTGCACAGAAGTGGGTTCTGGGTAAGGCAGATAGCCTATCGGTGTTTGAGTTTGGCTTCCCATGCCCTCAATAGCCTGTTTAGCTTATTGATTGGTTTGGCAAGAAAAACTGGGTCCCCTTAGCAGTGACCAAGGTCATCTGACACACACACACACACACACACACACACACACACTTTTCTCTCTCTCTCTCTAAGGGGTATGATTGTAGGAATCAAGGGTCACTCTTCGTCTGATTGTTCGCATCAGCATGTGTTTTCGTGCACGCCCGTGTGTGTGTGTGTGTGTGT
>JACRUU010000015.1:13739013-13752223 GCA_030449085.1 Kryptopterus vitreolus
GCTCGGTGTACTAAAACTGATCCTCAACTCCAAACCCACATTACCCTCAGCATTCCCTTTTCCTGGAAGCAAGTATCTACATGTGAGGAGATCCTTTGGGACATTTGGGTATTATTGTAGGGGTTATTTTTGAGCTTTGTGTGGAAACCATCAGGTCCTGAGTGATTTGGGAAGCCTGGTGTGGCATTCCCAAGGATGTTCCATAGGACAAACGGGATATATTCCAAATCTGGCAACCCGTGGAAAACAGATCTTCATAGCGCTGGCTTGGAGAGACATTCTTACATAGTACTTTTTTTTCTTTTTTTTCAACGTAATTTCTTTTAATTCTGTGACAAATTGGGGTCACGGAACACATGGAACACGGGGAAAAATTTTTCCCGTGACTGATGAAAAATCCGCTACAAACGACGTACTTCTTGCTCCAGTTAGCTAATTGGTGATGTTCCTCGTGTTTTTTTTTTTTTTTTTTCTTCTACAAACGAGACGTTCTTTATTTACCAATTAAATCCAATCGTCCCTCAGTCCAAATGTCTCGTTAATCAAAGGAATCTTGATGATTGCGAAGCGCTCATTAGATCGTCGGATTCTTTTTTCCTTCACGGATATTATTCCATTTGAATTCATTACGCTGGCAAAGTGAAATAAAGAAAAAGCCATGCTTGTTTTTTTTTTTTTTTTTGGGAGAGTACAGAGAGCGAGTGAACAAAAAGCAAGACGATTCGAGCGAAAAAGAGAAATGGGGGGGCGGACAGAGGGAGGAGGAGGAGGAGGGGGGGTGGAATGGCGTTAATGGCCCTGGATAGAATTCAGACTCTTAATAATGAGCATGGCACTTGAATTTCAGGAACACGACTCCCCATCATTCTTCTCGTCTCCACAATCTAGCTCTTTCCACCACTTATCTCATCACTCCTCTTGGTTTTTTTCCCCCTCCCCTCTCCTCTCTCTCTCTCTCTCTCTCTCTCTCTCCGAGAGTCCTGGGCATCAATGCGAGCCTCATTTTTGCTGCACACCATTCTGTGGTTTACCTGAAGAGACTGGGGGAAACTGAGGGATAACTGGGGGGAGACTGGGGAGAAAATTGGGGGAGACTACGGGAAAACTGGAGGATAACTGGGGGAGACTGGGCTGAGACTGGGGGAGACTTTACAGAAAACTGGGAGATAACTGGGGGGAGACTACAGGAAAACTAGGGGGATACTGGGGGGGAAAACTAGGGGGAGACAGGGGGATAACTGGGGGGAGACTGGGGGAAAACTGGGGGGATACTGGGGGAAAACTGGGGGGAGACAGGGGGATAACTGGGTGAGACTGTGGGAAAACTGATTGATAACTGGGGGGAGACTACAGGAAAACTGTGGGGAGACTACAGGAAAACTATGGGAGACTGGGGGAAAACTGATGCATAACTGGGTGGAGACTGGGGGAAAACTGGGGGATAACTGGGTGGAGACTGGGGGAAAACTAGGGGATAACTGGGTGGAGACTGGGGGAAAACTACTGGGGGATAACTGGGTGGAGACTGGGGGAAAACTGATGGGGGCTAGGGGATAACTGGGTGGAGACTGGGGGAACTGGGTGGAACTGGGAAAATGGCATAACTGGGTGGAGACTGGGGGAAAACTAGGGGGGAGACTAGGGGATAACTGGGGGAGACTACAGGAAAACTAGGGGGATACTGGGGGAAAACTAGGGGGAGACAGGGGGATAACTGTGGGGAGACTGGGGGAAAACTGGGGGGATACTGGGGGAAAACTGGGGGGAGACAGGGGGATAACTGGGTGAGACTGTGGGAAAACTGATTGATAACTGGGGGAGACTACAGGAAAACTGTGGGGAGACTGGGGGAAAACAGAGGGATAACTGGGGGGAGACTGGGGGAGTTCAATGGCACGGTCGTTCGCACCAGAGGCCACGGTGTCATTGCCGTAATGAACTGGCCTAAATAATCGCAACTTGCCACCAGCGCTGTTTTAATGAAGTGTGGAGCCACCGTGGCACGACCAAGTCATAAGAACCGGCAACGCTGTCGTATTTGTAGATGCCTCTGGTAGCAACAACGCTCGAGTGTCCTTCAAACACAAACATACTTCATAGTCATAAGTGACCTGAACTGCATGAGAACTCCCCCCTGCCCCCCCATCCCCCCCGAAGGTACTCATACATCCTGCTTGGTTCTCCATGTCTTCTTAGTCTCTTAAATAAATACAAAAAAAACCCTCAGACAAACAAAAGAGGGTGGACACCTTTTATATGAGTTTTTCAGTTTGATGTCCACATCCTACAATAAGAGGATCTTCTGGGCAGATGTTCCACTGGAGTTTAGATCCCGGGGCTCAACAGGGTTGGAGCTGTCTAGCAGGGGATCTTCCTCATCAAGGAAGCAGATCTTCGTAGAGCTGCCTCGGAGGTGCTTTGTCATGGAGCTTTCTCTAGTCCAGGTAAATTCCATGCTCCATCCCAAAAAAAAAAGCGTCACCAGGAGGGGACAGGAAACAGCCACAATAGCTCTGAGCAGACGTACATTACCGGCATGGAGATACTGAGACAAGTGATGGGGGACATGAGGAACTGGGTTGGAGCAGGAGGGTCGTTGTCGTTGGGGGGTGGGGGGGGGAAGGGGGGGGTGAAAAAGTGCCGGAAAAGGTGTTGTTGTTGAAAGTTAGCGAGACGAGCCAGCGAGACGCTAATGCTCTGTTACTGAGACGACCGTCCTAAGCGCTACACGCACTCACCCAGTGGAGAACCCTTGTGAGTGCTATTACGGGCGCCCCAGCAGATGGGTAATTACTGTTTTTTTTTTTTTGAGAGAGAGAGAGAGAGAGAGAGAGAAGGGAGGGAGGAAAAAAAAAGAGAGAGAGAAAGAGAGAGAGGCAGAAACAAGGTGGTGCATTAGTGACCCGTTCCATTGTGATCGTCTAATGTGTACAGAGCGCTGAGGGGACGGGGAAAAGCACAATTTCACAAAAGGGTCACAATCAGTGGAAATACCCTTTCTCTCTTATACAGACCACATACTCGTTCTCTCTCTCTCTCCTCTCTCTCTCTTTTTTCCTCCTCTCTCTCTCTCTCTCTCTCTCTCTCTCCTCCCGCCGACGTGCATGGCAGATTAGCGCTTTGTTTTGCCTCTTTTCTTTTTCAACTTTCAAGTGGCGGAAAAGTGAGACGCTTTAATTATGATGGAAAACACCGGATCCTAATAAAGTAAATTGGCACCGCTCGCATTTCACGAGGGCTTCACCTCATTTATTTGTAAAAAAAATATATATATATAAATATAAATAAATAAATAAATAAATACAGGAAGCGATCGGTTCCCCCGGAGCGCGGAAGCGTCTCTCTTTGTTGTCACGCTTGTCTTATTGTCTCGCCGCTACAATAATCTCTACCTGACAAAACAGCTCGGCCCTTTCACGCGCAATAATCTCGTTCTTGCGCCTATTGTGTCGCTCGCCACCGAGCGAATTAACACGCGCTCGCGCCGCATAAAAGGGCTTGCCGAGAGAACAATCCGCTATTAATCGAGAGCAATTAATCCTCGGCGCCGTCCCGGACCGGCGAGGCGGAGGTGTGAGGTGTGTGTGTGTGTGTGTGTGTGTGTGTGTGTGTGTGTGTGTGTGGGGGGGGGATAATAAAAAAAAAAACCTGCCGAGACGACAAATTTGAGCGTTACAGGTGTGAGGCCCGATTCACACGGATATACAAAAGACCCATCCAGATGTGCTTCTTCATCCATACTGTTTCCACAAATAACATTTCCCTTTGTGAGACCCAAAACCTGTTCCAACATCCTCACCAGCATCTCCATCAATAACTCCATCAACATCCTCACCAACATCCTCACCAGCATCTCCATCAATAACTCCATCAACATCCTCACCAACATCTCCACCAGCATCTCCATCAATAACTCCATCGACATCTCCACCCGCATCTCCATCATCTCCATCACCAATCCAACTCCATCGACATCCTCACTCTCCCAACATCTCCACCAACTTCTCCATCAATAACTCCATCGACATCCTCACCAGCATCTCCATCAATAACTCCATCATCCTCAACAATATTCTCACCAACTTCCTCGTCAACATCTCCACATCATCTCCACATCTCCATCAATAACTCCATCAACATCCTCACCAACATCTCCACATCATCTCCACATCATCTCCACACAACATCCACATCATCTCCACATCATCTCCACATCTCTCCACATCATCTCACATCATCTCCACATCATCTCTCCACATCTCCACATCATCCACATCTCACATCGTCTCCACATCATCTCCACATCCCATCATCTCCCATCACTCCACATCGTCTCCACACATGTCTCCACATCCACATCATCTCCACATCATCATCCACATCATCTCCATCATCTCCACATCGTCTCCACATCATCTCCACATCGAAATCATCTCACATCATCTCCATCATCACATCCATCATCTCATCATCCACAAAACATCCACATCATCTCCACATCATCTCCACATCATCATCTCACATCCACATCATCTCACATCATCTCCACATCGTCTCCACATCATCTCCATAATAATAAAAAAAAAAATAATAATTAATAATAATATAAAAAAAAAAAAACCTGCCGAGACGACAAATTTGAGCGTTACAGGTGTGAGGCCCGATTCACACGGATATACAAAAGACCCATCCAGATGTGCTTCTTCATCCATACTGTTTCCACAAATAACATTTCCCTTTGTGAGACCCAAAACCTGTTCCAGTACGAACCAGCTCTGTGAAGATCTACTCTCCATGAGATGGAGGATGTGGGAGATTTCCTACAGCTTCAAACATCTTTGGAATGAAGGTGGACCTCCGAGACCGAGGCTTCTGCATCTCACCGGCATCGGGAGAAGTTCATGGTTAATCGCTTGTGGCGGAACGAGCACAAAATCTCCACCAGAATCTCCATCCTCACCAACTTCTCTCATCAATACTCCACGATAATCCATCACCAACATCTCCTCAATAACCAAGCCTCATCCAACATCTCCATCAATAACTCCATCGACATCCTCACCAACTTCTCCATCAATAACTCCATCAACATCCTCACCAACATCTCCATCAATAACTCCATCGACATCCTCACCACATCTCCATCAATAACTCCATCAATCCTCACCAGCATCTCCATCAATAACTCCATCATCCTCAACAATATTCTCACCAACATCCTCGTCAACATCTCCACATCACTCCACATCTCCATCAATAACTCCATCATCCTCACCAGCATCTCCATCAATAACTCCATCATCCTCAACAATATTCTCACCAACATCCTCGTCAACATCTCACATCATCTCACACACCTCCACAAAACATCCACATCATCTCCACACACATCCACATCATCTCCACACATCACACACCTCCACATCATCTCCACATCATCTCCACATCACCTCCACATCATCTCCACAAAACATCCACATCATCTCCACATCATCTCCACATCATCTCCACAAAACATCTCACATCATCTCCACATCATCTCCACAATATCTCCACATCATCTCCACAATATCTCCACATCATCTCCACATCATCTCCACATCATCTCACATCATCTCCACATACATCTCCATCATCATCTCACATCATCTCATCATCTCATCATCTCCACATCTCATCATCCACATCACTCCACATCTCCACATCATCTCCACATCATCTCCACATCATCTCCACATCATCTCCACATCATCTCCACATCGTCTCCACATCATCTCCACATCATCTCCACATCATCTCCACATCATCTCCACATCTCCACATCATCTCACATCATCACATCGTCTCCACATCATCTCCACATCATCTCCATCATCTCCACATCATCTCCACATCTCTCCACATCATCTCACACACACATCCACATCATCTCCACATCTCCACACATCTCCACATCATCTCCACATCGTCTCCCCCAAATCCAGTTGAATATCTTTATTAGAACAAGAAATGGGAATCAAATATGGAATTGTCAAGTGTGTAAAATCTTCAGCTTGATTAGACAGCCAGACAGACAGACAGAGAGAGAGAGAGACAGACAGACAGTCAGACAGACGAGAAGAGAGAGACAGACAGAAGACAGACAGAAAGACAGACAGACAGACAGACAGTCAGACAGACAGACAGAAACAGATAATTCTTTCATCCCTTCATCCACACATCTTCTCATCCACTACTCTGTTCTTCTCATTCTCTCATCCCTTAGTCCACTCATCCTCTTGTCCTGTCATCCAATCGTCCCCTCATCTATCCACTCATATCTTCATCCTTTCATCCCCTCGTCCACTCATATCCTCCTCCCCTCGTCCACTCGTCCCCTCGTCCTTTCCTCTCCTCTATATATACATCCTTTCATATCACACAAGTTTGACATCTTGAATATTTTCGACATCCTTTGAAAGAGACGCGTTTCACTTTCCCTCCGGCCAAAATCCACTCGTCCCACGGACGTCTCAAGGAGACGTCTTTCAAGTGTCTTTCTCTCTCTCTCTCTCTCTCTCTTCCTCTCAACTTCCACCTCTCTCTCTTTTCCTCTCAACTTCCACTTCTCTTTTCTCTCTCTCTCTCTCTCTCTCTCTCTCTCTTTCCTCTTCAAACCTCTCTCCCTCTCTCTCTCTCTCTCTCTCTCTCTCTCTCTCTCTTCCTCTCAACTCACCTCTCTCTCTCTCTCTCTCTTTTCTCTCAACTTCCACCTCTCTCTCTTCCTCTCAACTTCCACCTCTCGCTCTCATCTCTTTTCCTCTTCAACTTCCACCTCTCCTCTCTCTCTCTCTTCCTCTCAACTTCTCTCTCTTCTCTCTCTCTCTCTCTCTCTCTCTCCTCTCTCTCCTCTCTCTCTCTCTCTCTCTTCCTCTCAACTTCCACTCTCTCTCTCTTCTCCTCTCATCTCACTTCCCTCTCTCCTCTCTCTCTTTTCCTCTCAACTTCCACCTCTCTCTCTCTCTCTCTCTCTCTTCCTCTCAACTTCCACCTCTCTCTCTCTCTCTCTTCATCTCAACTTCCACCTCTCTCTCTCGCTTTCTCTGTCTCTCTTTTCCCCTCAACTTCGACCTCTCTCTCTTTTCCTCTCAACTTCCACCTCTCTCTCTCTCTCTCTTTTCCTCTCAACTTCCACCTCTCTCTCTTTTCCCCTCAACTTCCACCTCTCTCTCATCCTCTCAACTTCTACCTCTCTCTCCCTCTCTCTTTTCCCCTCAACTTTGACCTCTCTCTCTTCTTCTCAACTTCCACCTATCTCTCTTTCTCTCTCTCTCTCTTTTCCCCTCAACTTCCACCTCTCTCTCTCTCTTTTCCTCTCTATTAACAAATACATAACTCCTGAGTAAGAAGAAAGAAGAAAAGAAAGAAAGAAAGAAAGAAAGAAAGAAAGAAAAAGAGAGAAAAGAAAAAAAAGAACAAACAGTGGGAGTAGAAAGCAGGGAATGGAGAGATGGGAAAGAAAGAAAGAAAGAAATGCAACAAATGAACAAACGAACAGAAGGAAATAAACGCTCAGGGCTAAACGACAAGAAAAAAAGAAAAAAAGAGGGGAAAAAGAACAAACAGCGGGAGTAGAAATCGGGGAATGGAGAGATTGGAAAGAAAGAAAGAAAAAAAGAAAGATTGAACAAACAAACGAACAAACGAAAGAAAGAAAGAAAGGGAAAAAAGAACAAACAGTGGAGGGAATAGAGAGATGGGAAAGAAAGAAAGAAAGAACAAAGAAAGAAAGAAAGAAAGAAAACAAAAGAAAGAAGGAAACTTTTCTTCCACTTTAACATGGCCGTGTCTCCGGGGTTTTTTTTTTGGTTTGGTCCATAAGGAAAAAAGATTGCATAGCAAAATGACTGGAATTCACACACACACACACACACACACACACACACACACACACACACACACACACACACACACACACACACACACACCATCTGCTTGGAGAGAGCCCAAATCCTGACGACGCTGTGATCTTACCCACAAGCCACTGCATCAGCCCCTGTCAAGTACATGTACACACACATCGACACATTATCCCTCCATATGCGCTCGCACCGCACAAACCCTGAGCGTCGTACACACACACTACACACACACACACACACACACACACACACACACACACGTCCCCGACGTCGACCCTCCACACGGTAATTATCACCCACATGTAACCACCACACACACACACACACACACACACACACACACACACACACACACATGACCCCTGTCACTCCCATTGAAAGTGTATGACTGCATCTGGAAGTAAATTACGAGGTATAGAGGTTTGTGTGTGTGTGGTGTGTGTGTGTGTGTTTGTGTGATCAGCTTTGTTTTTGTGTGTCAGGGGATGATGAGGCTTAGGGATGCATTGTAGGTATATCATGCATGCTCTTTCTCTCTCTCTTCATCTCTCTCTCCTCTCTCCATCCTCTCATCTCTCTCTCTCTCTCTCGACCTGTAGCCTCCTACATTAGCAGCTGCACTCATCTGCCAGCTCTTTAGAGCGTGGAGCAATGAGGATAAATGGAACAGTTAGTGAGGGGGAAGGAGGGAGAGACAGATAGATAGAAAGAGAAAGAGAGAGAGAAAGAGAGGGTGGAAAAAAAGGCCTCTACACATCTCAGGCTGCTTCAGAAAGACTGAGAAGTGGCCTGTAAAGAGAGAGAGAGAGAGAGAGAGAGAGAGAGAGGGGGGGGGGTCTTTGTTTTGCATAAATTTGCATCTTCATTAACGAGCACCTTTTGTCCGGCCTCCTAATTATCATGACACATCATGTCTTCATCGCCGAAGACTCCATCCATTCATACATCTATCTCTCTATCATCATTCTCTCTTTCATTCCATTTACCCATCCATACATCTGTCAATGCTATCTATCTATCTGTCTATCTATCTATCTCTCTATCTATCATCAATCCCTCTTTCCACCCAACCATTTACCAATATATCCACCCCACATTTCTGCATCCATCATCCATTCATATCATCTATCTATCCATTTATTCTATCTATCTATCTATTTCTATCTATCTATCTATCTCTCCATCCATATATCGATCTACCATCAATCCATTCATTCCCTATCCATCTATCATCTTCTATCTATACATCTATCCTCTATCATCCAATCATCATTCAATATATCCTACCTCTATCTATCTATCTATCTATCTATCCTATTTTTATTCTATCTATCTATCTATCTATCTATCTATCGATCTATCTATCCTTTCATTCATCAATCCCTCTTTCCATACAACTATCGATCTATTCGCCAATCCATTTATTCATCCCTCTTTACACCCAACCATTTACCAATATATCCACCCCTCTATCATTTCATGCATCTATCCATCCATCCATCCATCCGTCCATCCCGCTCATTGTTTTGAATAATATGTGTTTATTCTGAAACCCCTTGTTTTTGTTTCAGCTGAGTGTTTCTTTCCTCCCCTCTCCCTCCTTCTATCTCTCCCTCCATCTCGGTTGATCAAGAAGCGAGGGATGTATCGTTGTTTTCGCTCAGCCCCCCCCTTCCCCCCCGTTCTCCTTTTCTTTTGGTTGATGCTAATCTTGCGGCGGTGGACGAGTCTACAGGTGCACCGTCATTCATATTCGCTTTTAAGGAAAGCGTTAGCGTGGCGGATCTGGACGCCAATGCTAATTCACAGGTGTTTTTTTCTCCCTCTGCCACTCTTTTGGATTGAAGACGCATTCGAGGGGCTTTGACACGACGCCAAGAGGACGCCTCAGAATCCCGCGAGAGCGCTACTGACTGCTGAAGCCAGCGATGGAGCCGTGCTTTATCAGACTGCTGATTAAAAGAGACGAGGTAAACCGGATCACGGAGCGAATGATATTCTGATAAACGCTAGCTAGTTATCCCGCTAAAACCTTCACGCCGACATTCATTTGGAGTCCAGGACGGCTCTTTTAGGCGAGACAGCTTCGCTAATTTTCACCAGCTAGCATTACGCGTAAAGTGCTTGAATTAGCATGACTCTGGAATGTACTGCTAGGTCATGGTGCATGTTAGCATATAACTAGCCTAGCATAGCTAGTTATGTGTTTCACTTGACACAGAATAGATTCAGACGTGCTTTCAAATACGTGCTAGCGCTCGACTTTTAGTTTTGCTAGCTAGCATTTGACTAGCGTGTTTATTGAAACGAAAATGCTATCTATCTATCTATCCTTTCATGCATCAATTGCTCTTTCCAAACATCCATCAATCTATCCAATCTATTCAATCCATACATTCACCCATCTATCCACTAGTCTATCTATCTATCTATCTATCTATCTATCTATCTATCTATCTATCTATCTATCTATCTATCTATCTATCTACTATCTACATACCCTTTAATTTATCAATCCCTCTTCCAAACATCAATCTATTTATCATTCCATTTATTCATCCCTCTTTCCACCCAACCATTTAACGATATATCCACCCCGCTATCATTTCATGCACCTATCCATCCATTCACCCATCTATCTATCTATTTATCATTTCATGCACCCATACATCCACTAGTCTATCTATCTATCTATCTATCATTTCATGCATCCATCCATCGATCTATCTATCCATCAATCCACTCATTCACCCATACATCCACTAGTCTATCTATCTATCTATCTATCTATCTATCTATCATCTATCTATCTATCTATCTATCTATCTATCATCTCATCTATCTATCCCCTCTACATCTCTATCATTTCATGCATCCATCCATCATACCATAAATCCAGTCTTCGATACCCATATCCCATCTATATCTATCTATCTATCTATCTATCTGTCTGTCTGTCTGTCTATCTATCTATCTATCTATCTATCTATCTATCTATCTATCAACTAGGAATACAACATCCTCAACATCCTGTCAGGATGTTTAGCTAGCATTTGACTCGCGTGTTTATTGAAATGTAAACGGGTGAACTCGCTTGTTAGCACTAGAGTTTCGTGAATGAAGTTGTTTGAGATAACTAGGGTAATACAAGATGAGAAATGAGAAGGATAGAGGGATGGAGAGGGATGGAGAGAAAGTGGACAATGAGAGGAGGGTTAAATCTGCGATTAGCGCAGAGATTTCCGCGGCCGCCTGGGCCACGCGCCAGAGCGCGGAGTCATCCGCCGTCTGCTGGGGGTGTAAGTGGATTGCATTAGGGTGGCATCGCTCCGGCGTCCGCCACCAGGCAAAGAGGAGGAGAGAGGGATGGAGGGATGGAGAAAGTGAGACGGATTAAGAAGCACATTTAAGTTCATGCACTTATATACAGAAGCTCGTCCATTTACATTTACATTTACATTTGCAGCATTTCAGCGCTTTATCCAGAGCGACTTACAATTGGATTCAGGTGGGCCGTGATTCCCTCCTCACGTGCAACAACGATCCTGTGACCGTGTCCCCGGGTCACCACCCGTCCATCCTTGGAGCACTTAATGGATCCTTACCACTGAAACCGGGACACGCCCCTCAAGACCTGCAGATTTGGTAACCCATATTATATATATATATATTATATATATATAATATATTAAGATATCTAGTATATTCTATATATATTATATATATATATATACATACATATAAAAATATACATATATAAATATATATATATACACACACACACACACTCACACACATATATATATATATAAATATATTTATAGACAACATATATTTAAAACACAGGTTCCTTTAAAACCAACATACAAATATTTTGTCTTCATGTTCATTATTTCCCAGTAACTACACAATACACCATTTGTACATTTGCGAAAGACACTCCACTGTCCGAGAGAGAGGAGGGAAAGAGAGAGAGAGAGAGAGAGAGAGAGAGAAGAGAGAAGGACACTTCCAAAAGGATGGACACACACAATCAAAAATCAGCGCCTGCACATCTGGCTATTAGAGCAGCGAGCGTCTGCCATTTGGCACCAAAAAACACTGCTTTCTTGAGCAATTTTCAGTCTATCTTCACACACACACACACAACAACACACACACACACACACACACACACACACACAAGCGGGCTAAACAAAAGATAAAGAAGATGAGAGATAGATGGAAAAATGGAGGAAGGACTTTAATCGGATCTCCCGTTAGCTAGTCGATTCTTGCAATGCAATACGCTAATTCATTCACACACACACACACACACAAACACACACACACACACACAATTCATTTATAATACAAACACGCATGCGTTCATGCTTCGTTGTGGCGAATCTTCGCTTACCACAACAGCACGTCATACTTATAATGTAAACGTGAGAGCTAGCCGAACGTTAGCTAGAGAGGTTATTAATAGCTGACTTTATGATCGTATCGCTAACAAATGTGATCTCTCGAGCTGAAGTGATGAGTCATGCTGTATTGATCACACACACACACACACACACACACACACACACACACACACACACACAGGGTAATCTGTCACACGGGGCGCTGAAAATTTTCTTACAAAGACACTCTCGCAAACACAGCGATGCTCGTCTGTGCCAAGACTGAAGACGCTGTGAGGGCTGGGACTGCGCTGAGATCCACGGGATGCAAAAAACACACACACCACACACACACCCACACACATTATATATATATATATATATAAAAACACACTTCCACACTTCCATAAAAACGCCTCGCTTGCTGCCAAAGCTGAGATACACCATGTCTGAGGAGTCAATACACTCAGGCATCTCTCTCTATCTCTCTCTCTCATTCTCTCCATCCCTCTCTTTCACAATCACACATCTCGTTTTCCTTCTCCTCGGGCTGTGGATGATCTAACACAACTGTAAGGGGTAAGGAAAGGACACACACACACACACACACACACACACACACACACGGTCACACAAGGTGTGTGTAGTGTAGCGTAAAGAAAAGCTTCAGACAAACCAAGCACATTGATATGACTAGAGAACTAATGTAATTCCGAGGCCTGAGGCGCCTAAACACACAACACACACACACACACACACACCACACACTGGACAGATGTGGCCTGAGACACCTGCAGTAGAAATGCGTATAATGTGTGTGTGTGTGTATGATACTGATGCTGCAGGTGACCTCATATTTAGCGCTACATCTTGCTAGCTATAATGGCTGAGGTAATATCAACAAAAACAATTAAATGATCA
>JACRUU010000015.1:13752723-13790223 GCA_030449085.1 Kryptopterus vitreolus
AGAAGAAGAAGAAGAAGAAGAGAAGAAGAAGAAGAAGAAGAAGAAGAAGAAGAAGAAGGGGTAGAAGAAGAAGAAGAAGAAGAAGAAGAAGAAGGGGTAGAAGAAGCGGAGTAAAATAATGCTGTATACGTGTGAACTGAAAGTGCTGTAATAGGAAGCGGTTGGTCGGGTCACGTGACTCAGGGGCGCTAATTGGCCTGGTGGTGGTGGTGGTACCTGAGCGTGGCACGTTTTCAGGAGGGGAACGCAAAGACACGTAAATAAGACACGTAAATAAACATAAAAATGGAGTGGAAAAAAGAAAAGAGAAAGAAAGAAAGAAAGAAAGGAAAGCGGACGGAACACGGCGACGGGAGGAGGGAAAACGCTTTTGGATTCGTGTAGCGCGTGGACGGTGTGAACGCTCTCCCTTTTCTCACCGCGTGCGAATCAACACGTGTAAGTGGCACACACTTTAATACACGTTGTTTGTTTTGGGGTGTGTTTTTAATACACTTAACTGCTGGTTATTTACTAACATGTGCGATGCACGCGGTTTGTCTTATTGTGTCGCATTTGAGTGCTTAATGGTGTCATGTGTCTGTGATATGCGTCGGTAAACAGTTATATACGTCTGTGATTGCGTTGTGAAGGGGAATAAGGCGTCTTATTGCGTTCTCAGTGCTAGTGTAGAATACTGCACAATAAGGAGCCATAATGCATGCATGAGTTGCATGCAAAACAGAAAATGCACAGTTGTACAGATAAACGAAAAATAAAAAATTAACGAGAAATAAATGCACTATATGCACCATCATGTAACACACACACACGTGTATGTGCATATATATATATATATGTGTGTGTATTTGTGTGTGTGTACATGATGGTGCATATGCAGTGCATTTATTTTTAGTTTATTATATATTATATATAAATGTGTGCATGTGTGTGTGTATGGTGTAGATATTATATATATCCCCTATACAACCCTTTGCAAATATGCACCATCATATCTATATATATATATATATATATATATATATATCCCCATATATATATATATATGCAACATCATATATATATATATATATATATATATATATATATACTGCACGCCATGTGTATGTATATTTTCTATGTCGTATTAAAAACATGGTTTTGGCAACCCGTGACAAGTCCTTTGTTGAGAAACTGCGCTCCCGGGTCTGACCAATCAGAAAGCAGTGGGCTGGAGTTTCGGCAAAGATTAACTTAGTTCTCGCAACAAGCTTAACTGCGTCCCGAGTTGTTTTTGTTGTGCACAATAGGTAAGAAATGACTGGCCCACAGACTGGGCCTTTATTATTTATATATATATATATATATATATATATATATATATATATATATATATATATATATATATATATATACGCGACACACACACGCGTATCTGTTTTTGCGGGTTTTTTAATCCGGTTCCGTGGTGGCCTGGTGCGCATGGAGCAGCGGTTGCGGCTGCGGGTTCGAGCTGAAGTGCGTCACCGAGATTCCCAAACATTATCTTCTCTCTCTCTCTCTCTCTCTCTCTCTCTCTCTCCCCCCTCCTGCTGTAAAGTCCGGGTGAATCTAGTCGTATTGTTGGAAGCTTTTCCCCATCCTGCTCCTGGAGAAGCTCCTACAGAACGCATGCTCTTCTTCTTCTTCTTCTTCTTCTTCTTCTTCTTCAAACTCTTATTATTCATGTCAAAGATCCTTTTTTTTTTTAAATATACATTTTTGTTTATAAAGAATGCATTTAAATGGCACAAGCAGGTGCACCTTGTTAAACCCATTTATATCCTTTATATTTGTTATTTTACAGACCCCATTGGGGATTTGTAGACAGTGTAAGAGGTTCCTAAATGTGGCATGGGTTCATTTATGAATGGAATTGATCATTCTGGAGAATGCAAAAGTCAATAATGGGTGTAAATAAAATAAATAAGGTGTTTGTGTGGGTGTGTGTGTGTGTGTGTGTGTGTGGGTGTGTGTGTGTGTGTGTGTGTGTGTGTGTGGAGTTTTGCATGTTCTCCTGGTTCTCTCCGGGTTCTCCGGTTTTTCCTCCCCCGGTCCAAAAACATGCACGGTAGGTTGATTGGCACCTTGGAAAATTGTCCCTAGTGTATGAATGTGTGTTTGTGTGTGTGTGTTTGTTGTGTGGGTGGGTGTGTGTGTGTGAGTGTTGTGAGTGTGATGGGTTGGCATTCCATCCAGGGTGTATCCTGCCTTAATGCCCATAGACGCCTGAGATAGGCACAGACTCCCCGTGACCCGAGGGAAGAAGGGAAGAGGGATAAAGCGGTAGAAGATGAATGAATGATTGTATATTGATTGTGATTGGTGAACACAGGCGTGTGAATAGCGTGTGGAAGAGATTTTGGCTCTGAAACGATCCCGAGCCGCCGTCGCTCATGATCTGCTCCCTCGCATGAAGGGAAAAGCGAGCAGCTGCTGGAAACCTCTTTCATCTGCTTCACGTGTCCCGACCTGAAGCTCCTCCTGCGTTCAACTCGCCCGGTGCTTGTGGGGGGGGGGGGGGGGATCTCGCGTGGAGTCGTATTCATGGATTACAGAATTCCATATTATGGCCATGGAATATGGATGGAATATGGACTTGATTGATGTGCTTGTGGATGATCATATTTCAATAATTGTAATAATGACAGACGCCTCTGCTAACGAGGTGTTTATTAATCAAAATAATTACATACCCCTATGCTAATTAGCTGTTTAGTAATCATAACAATGACAGATGCCTATGCTAACCAGGTGTTTATTACTTCAAATAATTACAACGCCTATGCTAATGAGGTGTTTATTACTTCAAATAATTACAGACGCTATGCTAATAGGTGTTTATTACTTCAAATAATTACAGACACTCATGCTAATGAGGTGTTTATTACTTCAAATAATTACAGACACTCATGCTAATGAGGTGTTTATTACTTCAAATAATTACAGACACTATGCTAATGAGGTGTTTATTACTTCAAATAATTACAGACACTTATGCTAATGAGGTGTTTATTACTTCAAATAATTACAGACACTCATGCTAATGAGGTGTTTATTACTTCAAATAATTACAGACACTTATGCTAATGAGGTGTTTATTACTTCAAATAATGACAGACGCCTATGCTAATGAGGTGTTTATTACTTCAAATAATGAGACGCCTATGCTAACGAGGTGTTTATTACTTCAAATAATTACAGATGCCTATGCTAATGAGGTGTTTATTACTTCAAATAATTACAGACACTCATGCTAATGAGGTGTTTATTACTTCAAATAATTACAGACACTCATGCTAATGAGGTGTTTATTACTTCAAATAATTACAGATGCACTCATGCTAATGAGGTGTTTATTACTTCAAATAATTACAGATGCCTATGCTAATGAGGTGTTTATTACTTCAAATAATTAGACGCCTATGCTAATGAGGTGTTTATTACTTCAAATAATTACAGACGCCTATGCTAACGAGGTGTTTATTACTTCAAATAATTACAGACACTATGCTAATGAGGTGTTTATTACTTCAAATAATGACAGACGCCTATGCTAACGAGGTGTTTATTACTTCAAATAATGACACGCCTATGCTAATGAGGTGTTTATTACTTCAAATAATTACAGACGCCTATGCTAATGCTAATGAGGTGTTTATTACTTCAAATAATTACAGACGCCTATGCTAATGAGGTGTTTATTACTTCAAATAATTACAGACACTCATGCTAATGAGGTGTTTATTACTTCAAATAATTACAGACACTCATGCTAATGAGGTGTTTATTACTTCAAATAATTACAGACGCCTATGCTAACGAGGTGTTTATTACTTCAAATAATTACAGACGCCTATGCTAATGAGGTGTTTATTACTTCAAATAATTACAGACGCCTATGCTAATGAGGTGTTTATTACTTCAAATAATTAGACGCCTATGCTAATGAGGTGTTTATTAGTTGAAAGACTTACAGACGCCTATGCTAATGAGGTGTTTATTAATTGAAATAGCACTCATGCGCAAGTTTGTCATTAGTGATGTGTATAATTATGATTATTGATCATAATGTATGATTATTGCGTCATTTACTGTTGGGTCACACTGAGTCAGGAGTGTATCTGATCCAGTCCCTTTCATACGGGTTTGGAAGAGTCCGGAGCCCAGCGGGTCACATGTTGGACTTCCGAACGCGGGGGTGTTATGAGTTCGGACCCCCGGCTTCGCCGCGCTTATCCCCGTACTGATCGTTGTGAGATTTTTTTTCCCCCTGCGATTATGTAATGAGTTTTTGTTGGCGCGTCATTTGCATCCCGCTTTGGTTTTCCGCGGATGTGCGGTTTTCCCAGCAGTACCGAAGCGGCCGGACTGTGTTGTGTGTTGATTTTGGCCGCAGCACGGATTTTCCGTCCTCATAAGCCGGAGAAATGATGCCACGTGCCACCATGCAGTGTAATCACACGCTCGGTCCTCTGCCAAATCCTTCCACTAGTGTTATTACTATTATATAATATTCATACAAAATGCATTCGAAACATAATGTGTGTGTGTGTGTGTGTGTGTGTGTGTGTTGTGTGTTGGGATCAGGGGTGGGAACGACAGAGCGTGTACTCTCTCAGAAACTCTTAGCGGTGATGTCACTCCAGTTCCTGGACTTTAGTCAGAGTTTTGTTGGAGTGGTGTGCGTGTGTCGTGTGCGTGTGGTGTGTGTGTGTGTGGTGTGTGTTGTGTGGTGTGCGGATTGTCGTGTGTGTGCGTGTGTGTGTTGCGTGTGTGTGTGCGTGTGTGCGTGTGTGTGCGTGTGTGTGTGCGTGTGCGTGTGTGTGTGTGTGTGTGTGTGTGCTGAGTGTGAGTGTGTGTGTGTGCGTGTGTGTGTGCGGTGTGTGTTGTGAGTGTGTGTGTGCGTTTGGTTGTGTGTGCGTGTTGTGTGTGTGTGTGTGTGCGTGTGCGTTGGTGTGAGTTGTGAGTGTGTGTGTGTGTGTGTGTGTGTGCGTGTGCGGTGAGTGTGTGTGTGGTGTGTGTGTTGCGTGTGTGTGTGTGTGTGTGTGTGTGTAGTACTATTCTCTAGTTCACATCTTTTGCTTCTTCACTCCTCCTTAAAAGAAAGATAAACTCCCTTAAACAGGCCTGTATTCTGTCCTCCCCATAGCCTCAGTGGGTTTTAAAGCTGGTGCTCCTGTCCCGATGCTCGTCAGGGGGTTCGAATCCTCCTTCAGCCGCTCTCTTTATTCTTTCGCAGCAGGTAAAACACAAGTAAAGCCCTCACAGAAAGCACATTGTGAATCTGTGGCCCTAGTGGCCTCGTGGTAAAAACCGTTGTCGAGGTTCCCGGTTCGAGTCTCGCCTCCTGCTTTTGTTTGCTCATGTGATTTAGGAACATGAAAGTGAAATGTGTCTCACGGCGTGTTGGCGTGAGACGCCGTGGCTCAGGTGGAAGAGCTTCGCCTCTGGATTGTGAGGTCGCCGGTTCGAATCCCGGCCGGGGTTCTCGGGGTATGAAACGGCTGCATGAAAGGTCCTGGCTGTGCTCTGTGAAGGTCCTGGAAGAGCTGCGCGAGAGGTTCCGGGAACTGTGGTGGTTGCGTGAAAGGTTCATTGTGGAAGAAGGTATCGGTGGGTGTAACAGAAGAAGTCAGTATATGAGGATGACACTGGGGGCCTCAGGGGTCGGTCCTGAGGGGCCCAACTGAGAAGAGATGCAGAAAAAGGAAAATGAAGTGAAAAAGTAATTTTTTTGCACTAATAATTCCATATATATGCAAAATTAAGTCTTCCACACCACTTCTTCAGCCTTCAATGGTCTTCCACACCACTCTTTCTCTCTCTCTCTCTCTCTCTCTGATGTCATCACTGTTGACAACCAGAATCTTCCAGGACCTTCACCCCTCCCAACCGGAACCTTCCACACCACCGTTTTCCCTCCGCAGACCCGTCACTGTTCTCGTTCTGAACCTTTCATGCCGCCATGTCATATCCTGGTCGGGACTCGAACCAGCAACCTCTCAATCCAGAGGTGAATCTCTATTCACAATAAACAGTAAATAAGCAATAAATAAAGGACGAGTGTCGCGGCTCAGCGGGGACCTTTATTTATTTATTTATTTTTATCTTCCTGAATCCAACACCCAGTACATGTGACTGGACTCGAACCCAGGTTTATACCTGATACAGACATGAACTGAGGTTCATACCTGACACAGATACACACGTCAAACCCACTGAGCCGTTTCAGACGACGTCTTACATGGTTTTTAAGGGGTTTATCTTTGTTTGTACACCTCGACCAGTGATAAATATTTATTTATTTATTTAGCGGTGAGAAATTATTACCAAAAACGGTGAACTTTGAAAGCGAAGCAGGGCTCGAACCCGTAACCACCACCTTCCTGTGAGGAGGATGTAACACACAGAGCTATCACGCTGCCAGATGTGTTTCTGTGTTATTTAAGGCGGTTTATTCTTTATTTTTATTGATTGAGACAGAAAGACAATGACGGAGAGAAGTCACACCTCAGGTCAAATCCTGGTCATGAACAAAGTGAAAAGTTGTCATGCATGTCGTCATCTCTGTTTATCATAAAGCATGTAAAAAATCGACCTGCAGTGACTCAGTGGGAACGTTTATTTATTTTTATCTTCCTGAATCCGACACCCAGTACATGTGACTGGACTCGAACCCAGGTTTATACCTGATGCAGACACGAACTGAGGTTACAGACCCACTGAGCCGTTACAGACGACGCGTTAAACCCTTTCCACACCTCTATTAGTGCTAAATATGTATTTATTTATGTATTTATTCTACAGGATTATTAGTGATGAAAGAGTTTTGGTGATTAAAGATGAATTTTTCCAGCTTTATTTATTTATTTATTTATTTATTTATGTAATGTATCTATCTGTCTGTCTTTATTTATTTATTTATTTACTGCTGCCTTTATTTATACTTACTAAACTCATACGACGACAGAAAGAAGTCATATCTCAGGTCAAAGCCTGAACAGGGTGAAAGTAGAGATGTGGTGCATGTCTCCCACTCTATAAAGATGTGTGAAGAAAATAAAATGTTTAAATAAAATGTAAATAACGCGACCCTGCGCCCCCCCCCCCCCCCCCCCCTCCCCCGCCCCCCCCTAAAGCCTGGTCACTTTAATATTTAGCGTTGACTTCCAAATGCTAGCTCGTTCGGAGAGACGATGGAGTGTTTAGACACCAAAAAAAAAAAAAACAGGTTTTTCGGGAGGGGGCGGGGCCAGTGACGCACGTGACATCATCCAAATTATCCAGCGTCCAACTTCCGTCGATATGCGCCGAGCGTTTAGACACGTCACACGCCATGCGGCAGGCATATGATCACGACCTACTCCATCTCGCCTACGAGTGGAATATGTCAAATGTGCATGTCGGGCGAACACGGGCCGGATAGCTGAGCGTCAAATTTCCCCATTCATTCTCTATGGGGCCGGAATGTCGTGGATTTCCCGAAATTCCGAACGTGTATAGGTTTCGGGAAGGTATATGATCGTGATCCACTCCGGACCCCCTACGAGTGTATATGCCATATGTGACCGAACTGAGAGGCACGAAAGTTCGGCCCTATTCATTTTCTATGGGAAAAAATTCCCGCTTTTTGGCCCTGGGTTCGGAATTCCGCCGCTTAGCAAGCATCACTAATAATGAATTTTATAGCGTTTAGAAGATAAAAAGACTAGCGGTTAGAGCCGGGAGATTTTACGATTTCACTTCGGTTTGGCACAGCGGGCTTCCATAGTACAACGTGGCGGCGTGGCTCTGACCAATCCGAAGGGTTCGTTTCCAAGAGGGGGCGGGGTTTCACCAGTCGTACGGAAACGGTTTGGGTTTCGTACGTTCAACACACCAAAACCGCCCGCTGTAACATTTATTAGCAGCTATAAATATAAAAAAGAAATATATATATATATATATATATATATATATTATATATATATATATATATATATATATATATATATATATATATATATATCTATAATATGTTCGGAGTGCCAGAGCGCAGTGTATGGCGCCCCCTGGAGCCCACAGCGTTAAGGGCCTTACTCAAGGACCCAAGAGTGGCGATACCGGGGTCTCGAACCCCCGACCTTCTGCACTCCTCCCCCGGGAGGTACGGGAGAAAGACAAACATGCTCCTGAAATAGTAATCATTCGGCAGTAGTGACTTTACTTTCGGGGCGTATTCCGGCGGGCAAACACGAGTCATTCAACAAAGCGTGGGTGTGAGCGGTTTCACCGGGATTCCGGGAGAGAGGGAGGGAGGGAGGGAAAAGACGGAGAGAGGGAGGGTTTCAGGAGAACGTGTGCAAAGAGTAAAGAAAAGTTTCTCTGGTGTATTTTTTTTATTATATTAAGTTTTTTCTCCATATTTCTGGAGCGGTGAAGGAGAAAAGCTGCACTCGTTCCTGTCCATCTATCCCATGCACTTCCTGGGTCCTGCTTGGACTTGCCCGCTCACCAGGTCGCCGTTTTCACAGATAAAATGCCTCCGAGGCGCACGATAGCCTGCTTTTTTTGTCTTTAGACGCCCCCCCCCCTTCTTTTTTTAATATCACTTGGTGAAAAAGAGCGTGTCGGTGCTGTTGCCAAGGCAACGCATACAGTGTAGGTGTAGGCTACATTTGGATATTCGTGACGTTTGTTAAAGTCCACACACACACACACACACACACACACACACACACACTGACTGACTGACGCTTTTCCTGTGCAGGTGGTAATGGAGGTGTCGCTCCCGTAGGACCGGAGCTCGGCTCGATGGCAGCGGCGGGGAGCGGGAACGTCGGCACTTCCCGCTTCGGGTGGGTGGCGTTCGGCGATGAGCCCGTGCACACAGGTATGTCCTTTTGCAGGTAGATACATGCTCAGGGTCAGAACACATCCAACAGGATTAGTGTGTGTGTGTGTGTGTGTGTGTGTGACCACTTTAGATTTCATATCAGCTCATGTTTAAGCCTGTACAGAGTGATTAGTGAATCACACCGCAGTGCTCACAGGAGCCACGTCGTTTAGTGAATGGTATTAACGCCTCAATCTGGACCAGACCCAGTCCCAGACCCAGTCCCAGACCCAGTCCCAGACCCAGTCCCAGACGCAGTCCCAGACCACCCAGTCCCAGACCCAGTCCCAGACCCAGTCCCAGACGCCGTCCCAGACCCAGACCCAGACGCCGTCCCAGACCCAGACCCAGACCCACCCAGACGCCGTCCCAGAGTCCCAGAGTCCCAGAGTCCCAGACCCAGTCCCAGACCCAGACGCCAGTCCCAGACCCAGACCCAGACCCAGACCCAGAGTCCCAGACCCAGTCCCAGACCCAGTCCCAGTCCCAGACACAGTCCCAATCCCAGACCCAATCCCAGTCCGAGACCCAGTCCCAATCCCAGACACAGTCCCAATCCCAGACGCCGTCCCAGACGCCGTCCCAGTCCCAGACCCAATCCCAGTCCCAATCCCAGTCCCAGATGCCGTCCCAGACCCAGGCCCAGTCCCAGACCCAGACCCGGTCCCAGACCCAATACTGCATTCAAAACTCTTTTGGAAACGTATCCGAATGAGTCACCAATGTTCAGAATTCCTGGTGGGATGTATAACGTCACTGGCCCCACCCCCCTGAGCGGCGTCTTGAGTCGGCCAGCATCACTCACCTTTTCTTCAGGAAATATCCCGTGTCTAGTTTTCATATTAAATCCACTTTACAGTTCAGAAACTGTTCTGGAGAAAACGCTTGTCCTTCTCCAGACACACCAATCGCATGCGTTTACGCAACTGCTGCACATACAGGTGAACAAACGGATGCTACGGTAAATATAATGCCTCCGAACAAAAGCGGTATCACAAACGTGGGTTTTAATCAATAATCAGAACTTTATGACCAATCAGAATCCCGAGTGTTATCCCTGAGCAGTCCGTTTGCATTAATATCAGAGAAAAGAACCAGTAACAAAAAAATAAACCAGTGTAGACCAGTCTCATGTGCAGGAAGATCAATATTTGTGGATGTATTGTCAGCTTGCTGTGACATTCCTGCTCTGTGTGCTGTAAAGGCAGGATCGTGTGGGAACATCTGCTGGTTTATCCTAACCTCTGTGTGTGTGTGTGTGTGTGTGTGTGTGTGTGTGTGTGTGTGTGTGTGTGTTTCCCTCCCCAGGCATGCACGGAAGCATGCATGCTCCCGGTGTGCCCCAGCCCATATCCGACTCCTCGTCCTGGGAAGCCTGCGTCATAGGCCCTGTGGCGCAGCAGCGCAGTAGCTGGGTACAGTTTGAAGAAAGACCCTGGACTCCATCTCCGCCTTCTCCGCCTCCTCCTCCTCCTCCTCCTCCTTCGTCGTCGTCGTCGTCGTCGCAGGTTAAAGGTACGCCAAAATGAGAACGTGTAAGGGGGGAAGGGTCAAAGTCCAGCCGGGATCTCAGGCGGTCAGGAAGCAGTTAAAACCAATCCGGCACACTCGCGCCGTGCGGTCCGGGAGCTTGTCTTGCAAGACGCGACGCTCCATCACTTTTCCCTCCGGCACTTTGGAAGCGAGTGAGTGCGGGCGGAGAGATCGGCTCAGCGTGGCGTTAATGAGAACGTTTCGGCTGTCTGAGCGCTGGCGTTTCCCCGCGCGCCCAGAGCCGCTCGGCAGCCTGGCAGGCACATCGCCGCTTCGTCTGACACGCCGCAACGGCCTCGCTTACCCCACATCGCCATCATTTATCTGTTTGAAGGGGGAAGAAAACACTTTTAAATTGTTTGCATTACTTTGTTTTCACAGTTGCCAAAAAAAAAGTACTCGGTCATGCTTTCAACCAAATATATATATATATATATATATATATATATATATATATATATATATGTAATGTGTGTGTATATGTGTATATATGATACAGTCTCCCATACAGCGCCCCCTGGAGCACAGAGGGACCCAAGAGCAGCAGCTTGGCAATAGAAGGGCTGTGTGTGTGTGTTGTGTGTGTGTGTGTATGTATATGTATATATGTATATGTATATATATATATATATATATATATATATATATATATATATATATATATATATATATATATATATATATATATATATTTTTATCTCTCTATTTCACTCTGGACATTATTCTTATCAATTTAAATATTAACATTTCTTGTTAATGAATTAATTTCTTGTTAATGACAATGTTATTTGTTTAGTGTTGTTTTGAAGTGTAAAATATGGGACGTGGCTCCTTTAAGAATTGTGTTCTGGTTGCTTTTCCATATAAACTGGTGATACGGTGTTTAGGTTATACGGAATCGCTTTATTGCGTTCAGTAAAAATGCGCTTTATTGCGTAATGCGGATTTGGGAATGCGATGCGCTTGCGTAAGGTTCCGTACGGTAATATACGCTAATATAGTGAGGGGATCGTACCTGTTGTGTGTTTGTGAAAGGGCATTATGTATTCTGCGTAGCGCACGTCCTACGATGCAGTAGCTTTTATTCAGCGGCGTAAACACAAAGCACGTGTGTCGAAGCGTAATGATAAATGGAAAGAGTCATAAAGGAAGAGCAATAAAACCCTGTGCCATATCAAATCATCGCTTTATTATTGAGGGTTATGTTTTTACATGTGCACGTATCGATCGCACTCGCAAATTACCCCGGACGCCGGCGGTGCCACGGCGACAATAGGAGGCGTGCGGTTATTCCATTAGCGTGGATTACGAAACGAACGAAAAAACGACCCTGATGAGATTATGTATCTATAAAGGCGATCTTGATCATTAAATATGCAAATACACACACACACACAAACTAAAAATACAAAGATTTATATTGTGCGCATAAATAAATAAATAAATAAATTGTGTACTCATTGTAGAATCCGAGCTCGTTTGCTTGTAACGAAGTGCACGAGGGGTCCGAGTCAGCTCTGTGAAACGCCATTTCCATGCAGACGGAGCCCGCGAGGTTTTTTTCCTTTCTTTTTTTTTTTCTTTTTTTTTGCGTAATATTTGTCTCGCTTAATAAAGCCAGGCTGAGAGATCAGGCTCTATTACACAGTCATTCCGAACAAAAGTCCTCTCGTGCGATGGCATTTACAGCGGCGCTAATTAAGGACGCCGGGGCTGATTGATTGCAGCGGCGCTTAATCGGCTCGATACCCATCAGCACACGCTCCGCTCTCTCTCACTCTCTCTCTCTCTCTCTCTCTCTCTCTCCTCTCTCCTCTCTCTCTCTCTCATCTCTCTCTCTCTCTCTCATCTCTCTCTCTCTCTCTCTCTCTCTCTCTCTCTCTCTCTCTCACCCGGGACGCGTAATCCGTTTGTAGAAACACTCGTCTCTCTCCCACTGTGCATATTTAATCGTCTCTGTTTGTAATTCAATGATCACACCTGCTAGTTATGGAAACACACACACACACACACACACACACACACACACTGTTGAAAGGTCTCTAGGGCCTGAATAGGGACAATCCTGGTCCGTATGTACAGGAGGCATTCTGTAATTATGGCTTGTTGCAGGTTCGTTAATGATTGTTCGGAAGGCGCCGATTCCTTTTCTAATTAAAGATTATGTAAAGTTATCGGTACCCTTCGACTAGACTTGTCCATGGGTTTCCTGCCTTGCTTTTTTCTCAGGAACGAATGAACCCCGAACAACAAACGAATAAAGAAACGTTCAGTGCATCCACTCACACTTCCTAAATTTCCCCCTGAATTACGCCCCCTAGCTGCGCATTCACAACACGTACGATCTCCTCACTATATTAGCGTATATTACCGTATGGAACCTTACGCAAGCGCATCGCATTCCCAAATCCGTATTACTGCAATAAAGCGCATTTTTACTGAACGCAATAAAGCGCTTCCGTATAACCTAAACACCGTATCACCAGTTTATATGGAAAAGCAACCGGAACACAATTCTTAAAGGAGCCACGTCCCATATTTTACACTTCAAACCAACAATAAACAAAAAATAACATTGTCATTAAACAAGAAATTACTATTAAACGAATCATTTCCAGAGTAAAATAAATATGAAATAATCAATCATTTTATTAAAGGGAGAGATTTTGAGAGAAATGTATATCTGTTGGAATAATGTGTGATTAATCACGATTGTTTGACAGCCCTAATTATTATTTATTATTTAAAAAAAAAAAAAACAACGCTTAATCATGAAAATATGCTAGATGAAATCAATGTTAGATTAATAAATAGACTTATAAATAAATAAATAAATAATAAATATGGCCTCGCGTGTCAAAACAAGACAGCACATCGTGCCAGTGAGTCACCACTAGAGGCCGCTCTTGTGACGACAGCAGACTGGAAAAACTATCTGTATGAATAATCACGCTGTCCTGTGCGTTTCAGTTTTCCGGCACAGCGCGTGTTCCTCCGCCAGTTTCTGGAGCTCGGCTCCTCCCTCCGAGGGCGCTCCGTCCGAGGAGCTGAGCTCGGCGAGCATGGACGCCTCGTCCTGCGACCTGCCTTCTCCCGGCACGGAGGATCCTCCGAGTCACAGTGCGTCCCCTCCACGCTCCTCCCGTGAGTACACGGAGAAACGCCGTCATGCTTTTGTTTTGGGGGGGGGGGGGGGGGGGGGGGACTGCAAGTTTTGGGGGGGAAAACATGTGCACTCTTATTTATTTATTTATTTATTCTTTCTCAAAGACGAACAATAACATGTGTTATGGTGATTGTTTGTCAACAATGGCACGAGGAGATGTTTGCTTAACGCTTTATGGCCGAGTTCGTGCGAGCTCATGCGTTCTCGCTTCTCTTATCGTGGTTTTTCGTGAGCTCTCGGTGGCTCGGAGCCACTCCCAGGGGCGTGTCAGCCGAGCGTTCGTGATTCATGCTTTCAAAGCCCTGGAGGCCGTGGCGAAGCGCAGGGACCGAGGTGAAGCAAAAGTGCGAGTGAAGCTGCCAGGCAAGGGCCGGAGAAAAAGGCCGTCAAGCTCGATGTAAAAATGATGGATGATCTGGAAAGCACAAATTCTGCCGGCCCCCTGACAGGTGTTCCTCTGACGCGCCGCCCGGGTGAGTAATGAGCGCCGCGGAGCAGCGCCGGCCTGATTGCAGTCAGAAATCTCTCTCTCTCTCTCTCTCTCTCTTTCTCTTTCTTTCGCTGGTGCGCGGAGGTAATTCACCGCAGAGCCGTTAGTGTAGACGAACGATCCATCTGCGCTCAACCTCAGACGCCTGCCATGCAGCCGGCCCAGAACTGGGTTTCTATGGAGACGGGAGAGGCGCTCTGACACGTTTTATTTATCATTTTATTAGGAAAAAGTACAAAAAAAATAAAGCGATATTTAATGAGAGAGAGAAGAAAAATAAACCCCAATGTATTATTATTATTATTATTATTTTTAGGGCTGTAAAAGTGTTATTAACGCAAATTGATTTTAACAGCGCTATTGATATTATCGTGTGATTATAGAAGAAACTTCTAACAAGAAGAAAGGGTGGTGGTGTAGCCCAGTGGTTAAGGTGTTGGACTCTGGACCGGAAGATCATGGGTTCAAACCCCACCAACCACCAAGCTGCCACTAATGGGCCCTTGAGCAAGGCCCTTAACCCTCAATTGCTCAGTTGTAAGTCGCTCTGGATAAGAGCGTCTGCCACATGCTGTAAATGTAAAGAAATTAATAAATAAACGTTCAGTGCATCCAATCACGCTTCCTAAATAAAAAATTACGCCCCCTAGGTGCGCATTCACAACAGGTACGATCTCCTCACTATATTAGCGTATATTACCGTATGGAACCTTACGCAAGCGCATCGCATTCCCAAATCCGCATTACGCAATAAAGCGCTTCCGTATAACCAAAACACCGTATCACCAGTTTATATGGAAAAGCAACCGGAACACCATTCTTAAAGGAGCCACGTCCCATATTTTACACTTCAAACCAACACTAAACAAAGTAGCATAGTAATCAACAAGAAATTCATCTTAAAAGTGTAAAATTAATATGAAATAATCAGTAATTTTATTAAAGGGAGAGATTTTGAGAGAAATGTATAGAATTATAGCATCTGTTACAGTTTGTTTACGATGAGGACGATTGCGGTGAGGTGATTGCGGTGAGGTGTAAACGACCTGCGCCGGCCCGGAGGAGGGTTTCTATGGAGACGGGAGCGGCGCGTTGACAAGTTTTCTGTATGAAAACGCAGTTGTTGCTCCTCCTCATGAAACACTGAGACATCGCTGGTGGAAGGAAAGTGACCTTGTGAAAACGGACTATTTTAATATAGGCGTCGTTTTTTTTGTTTTTGATGATTTGACGGAATACTTGAGCTATTTTTAGTAATTAATTATATAATATATAATATATATATATATATATATATATATATATATATATATACATACATATACATATTAATTTCTTGTTAGTGTTCATTTTTATCCGTTTTTTTGATCACCTTGGAGACGGAGACAATACAGCGCATGTTCAGCGTGTATGCCTCGACATATCACCAAGGTGTGGATATGTGTGTCAGAGTACAAGTGTGGTGTGTGTGTGTGTGTGTGTGTGTGTGTGTGTGTGTGTGTGTGTGTGTGTGTGCGCGTTATTGATGCAGCTGTGCAGTTGTGTAGCGTAGAGCATTACGTCTTTATGACAGCTCTGTGCTGAGAGGACTCCTGGGACACAAAGGCGTGTAGATGTCCAGCTGTTTCCTCTCACACACTTTTACACAGTCTCTCTCTCTCACACACACACATATGCACACACACACACACACACCGTGTTGTGCGTGACTGAATTTTTAACACGCCGCATAACGTTTTACAGCATTTCTCTCCGTTTCCGCAAATCCATCGCTAATCCGAAGTGCCCGTAAGGATCATATTGGCGCCGTACTCGTTAGGCGATACCGCCGCACCCGTGACGTTTCCTTTCCTCCCTGAACCTCTGACCCCTGGAAACACCAGCACGCATTTTTTCAGCGTGGAAAGAACTTTGGAACGCAGGTGAAGTCGTGACGCTGTTTGTTTGTTTGTTTGTTTGTTTACTTATTTATTTGAACTGGTTAGCATCCCCAAAAATAGCCCGTGTTTGTTTTGTTTCCGTACAGCTTGGGCGAATGATACAATACCATTTTGATGAAGGCATCAAAGCCGAGTCTGAATGCAGTCAAAGCCGGCTTTAATCCCTATAGGAACTCCTGTGTGTGTGTGTGTGTGTGTGTGGAGGCATTTTTGTAAAGGATTAAGACTGATAAATAGAAATAGTGGAGAGTGCAGTGAGAAAGCGCTCTGGGCAGATTAGAGTTATAAAGACCAGGAGACACAGGGGGGTTATTAACCCTGTGCAGGTGTTCACACGGCATGGACAAGCGGACACAGTGTTTATGAAGGAACTCGGCTGGTTGTTTGTTCCATCTTGGAGAAGTAAAACACAGATCTTCTGTGGATGGAGACGTTCTCACATCCTTCTGTCTCTTCATGTGTAATCCCACACACACTCCATGATGTAGAGATCAGGGCTCTGTGTGTGTGTGGTGGGGGGGGAGGGGGTGTGCCATCACTTCCACTACTTCTATTTCTTCTAAAGCATGGGGTGTATTAACTTTTTGGCAAGCGGGCCAGATTTTGCTGAATCATTGACACTGAAGGCAAACGAACTATTTAATGCAAATAGTTTGCTTTCTTCCAACAGGACACGAATAAATATAAATACATTTTTACCAAATAATATTAAAATTTAAAGACCACATAAAATTAAGGGGGGAAAAAAAAGTCTGGCAAGAAAATAAATAAATAAATAAATAAAACTTTGGGTACAATGACACATATCTTGGTTCATTTGAAATGTTATACATTACATTCGTCTTCTTCAGAAGTACAAACATTTGAGGGCGTTCTTATCAATGCAATGTGTTATTGATTGTGTATCGGATATCAAAAGGCAGGTTGTCATTATTACGAAACCATACAGTGGAGTTTTATAGCTTTGCCTCCTCCTTCCCTGACTTTGTATTGGAAGAGTGAGGCCACAGGTCTACCGCCATCTTCTGGTGAAACATAAAATAGCTTTTTTGTACATTTCGTGTATATTATACTCGGCGGTGCTGATGGGACGCGTGTTGTTGATTTGTTGAGGGAGGACGCGGGACGGTGGGAGTTTCAACACAGACTTTGGCTGTTCTAAACATACTCACAGCAAATATTGCTTTTTTTTCTTTCGTTCGCTCCCTTTGCATTTTGTACATTGAGAAAAATAAACAATCATTATTTATATTTCTGAAATGCATTCTTTGTTTACAGCATTTTTTTTTTACTCCTGGCTAAAACTTTTGCACAATACTACATATATATATATATATATATATTATATATATATATATATATATATATATATATATATATATATATATATACACATACACATGTGGTACATGTAAAATGTGTATATATATATATATATATATATATATATATATGGGGTCAGAGCGCAGGGTCAGCCCATGATATGGCGCCCCCTGGAGCACAGAGGGTTAAGGGTCTTGCTCAAGGACCCAAGGGCGACAGCTTGGCCATACCGGGGCTCGAACCCGGATCTTCCGATCAGCAGCCCAGCGCCTTAGACCACTGAGCTACTTTGGACCCTTTTGGAACTTTTTAATTACTTTCTAAAAGTAAAGTCTGATTACATTTGATTACTTTTTGATTACTTTAATTTTTCCCCAGAATGAGCGATTTTGTTCTCGTCACTCCACGGAATGTTATTATTTAAGCTAATTAAACCGATTCTGCACACGCTATTGTCCCCCCCCCCATCGCTTTATACTGAGAGTTTTGTTATTGTACAGTGTCATTGTTGATCTTCCGTGAGGTAATGATTTTCCTTCCTTTAGACGTCTTAAGCTCAGGATTGCGCGATCGTGCAGTGCGTCCCTTTTTGCGTAATAAAGATTTTCAGTTCCCGAATTGAAGTGCACGCGGCTTTTACGCTGAACACGCCCCCCCTGAGTTACTCAAGGATTTAACACTGTGATATCACAGGAGTATCACTGGTGATAAAAACTGCTTCGTCGTAAAAAGATTTACCGCTAATTGTTTACCTGGCGTACGCGTGCTATAATGGTGAAAATGATGGTTATCCGAGTGTCCGCGTTACAGGGTAGCGTTTGTGCACGGCATGTATGGATACCTTTTGGAGAGCAGAGAGACGGCGTGGGTGGTGAGACAGGGGGTAGACAGATAGACAGGCAGGCAGGCAGGCAGCTACATGCCGGTGCTCAGCTATGCGGCCAACTTCATGTCCAGAGTCTCACGTGACCTCCTCCTCCTCCTAAATCCTAAGTTCTCAGGGAAAGCGTCCCAGCGAATCTCTCCATCGTCGTCGTCTCAAACTGCGGGTCAGAGATATTTACTCTTTTTATAAAAGCTTTATTCCTTTTTCCTACAGTTTTATTGCGTAATTCGTGTTTATTCGTTAATTCGTGTCTTTATTGGCACCATGGTAATACATACCAGGAGGAGCTGGTGCTTGGAAACGGCCCTTGGTATTGAGAGATTACCCGAGTGCTGAAGGGCCCCCCCCCCCCCAAAAAAAGGAAGAAGTTGTTGTTTAGGGAATATGTTAAGAAAATAGAAGGGGAAATAAATAAAAAAACAAAGCATTTACTGTCTTGTGCTGATGAAGCTTCAGATCTGCGCCTGAGGCACGCTCGCTTTATGTTGGAGCATGAAAAGACTTGCTTATTTCTCGTTTTTTTTTCTCTCGTACAGAGCGTCTAACCCCGAGCTCCTGACTCTCACACGTTCACTTCTCACTGAAAATATCAACAGCCCGTTATGTTTGTTCACTTGTTTCAGACAAAATGTGGATGAAGGCCGTAGTGTGTGTGTGTGTGTGTCGGAGTGTGCGCAAGTTCATTCTCCTTTGCTGCGCCGGCGAGAGAGACGGGTGTGAAATGCACAAAGCTGGTGCCTAGCAACAGGTGAAGTCGTGCCCCCCCCCCCCACTCCCACTGCTATGGGAACTTTGTATCGGGCCATCGAAGGATTGAATTTGCCGCGGTGTGTACTTCTGTAAACAACTGTTATTGCCTGCGAAGTCATGTGATCGTAGCTTTTGAAAGCCCAGGTTTGTGTCAGCAGATTCCGTGTGGCTGCAACCAAAGCCTCGTTTGAGGAAACGATGTACCGAAAGTCTAGTCAGCTGTCGCAATCCGCTCGTGCCGGTAAAAAAAAAAAATAATAATAATAATACTTAGACATTTTTTGTTTATTGGTGCCTTTTACAAAACTCAGGGACTCCGTACAATAAGAAATAAAGCAAACAGAGGAGGGGGAGGGGAAAGAAATGCTGGTGTACTGGCCTGGGTGTTCGGGTTGCTGGACACTTACCGTTAAAAAGTGGTAGTAATAAAGTAATAATTAAAAGCTGGCATTGGTTTAATTATCAAAAGCAATAAATATATATATATATATATATATATATATATATATATCTATATATATATATATATATTATATATATTATATTAAATATTGTCATTGCAAGAGCGGGCCTCTAGAGGTGAATCGTTGATACTACGTGCTCCTGTTGTTTTGACATATGCAACTGCATGGAGAATAATAAATCCATGTTATTTACTTTAGGACATTTTCATGATTCAGGACGTTTTTTTTTTCGTAGTAAATTTCAGTACTATTTTTTTTTTGTGTAGCGTTATGTTATTTATTTATTGTTGTTATTATTATTATTTTTTTAATTTTCGGAAATGTACAATCCAACCTATAGTCTGACCAAGCTATCGGTATCTGTAATGTGTGTGTGTATATGTATATGTGTATGTATATGTGTGTGGTGTGTGTGTGTGGTGTGTATATATGTATGTATGTATGTATATATATATATATATTGTGTGTGTGTGGTGTGTGTGTGTGTGTGTGTGTGTGTGTGGTGTGTGTGGTGTGTGTGTGTGTGGTGTGTGTATGTATGTATATATGTATGTGTGTATATATATTATATATATATATATATATCTATATATATATATATATATATATATATATATATATATATATATATATATATCTATATATATATATATATATATATATATATATATATTACACACACACACACACACACACACCCCTAGTGCTGTTTTTCGGCACGTTTTACGTATATATATATATATATAGATATATATATATATATATATATATATATATATATATATATATATATATATATATATATATATATATATATATATATATATATATATATATAAATGTACTAGGTGTGTGTGTGTGTGTGTGTGTGTGTGTGTGTGTGTGTGTATATATATATATATAATATATATATATACATACACATACACACAACTATTGCTTTTTTCACTAGATTCACCATACAAGTCATCTTTTTTGACACGTCATATAAGGGTTTTAAGGTTTTTTCCCCCTTTTTTCTCCGCTTTGCAGATTCATCTGTCTGCCTAGAGGATGAAGAAATGAACATGGACACACTTGACTGGACGTCGAATATCACGCATACAAATGGCCAATCGAACAGCAGCTCCAGCCGCTTTGCCAGCTGGGTGACGTTTGATGATGATGATGATGGCGTGGAAGAGGAACCCTTCCATCATGCGTCCAAACCATCCAACTTGAACACTTTTCGTTTACAGGACACCAACAGCAACCTGATTGTGTCCTCCAGCCAAACCCAGAGTACAGGGTACCGACACATTCTGGATTTGACGCCGGACGGCGCGGATTCCGTGTTCGACTTCGAGAGGCCTTACACCAAGAAGAACCCCTTTCTGCATGAGGATTTTTCCAACATCCAGCCCTCTCCTATTAACCCTTTCAGTGCCTACTTTAACCAGACGACGTCATCCGAAACCCAGGGGACACGGCCGGTCGCTTTGTTCGGCTCGCCTGCCCCCGAAAGCGACCCCCGAAGGGACTCCTCCTTTTTCTTTTCCACTGCAGGGAGTTTTGATAATGAGACCGAGCCTTGTACTTATCCCTCAGGTATCCTTGAAGAACACCTGGCTCAGTTCAGAAACAGGCAAAACTCTAACTGTGACCAGGACACTGTTGCGCCGGACGATTCCGAGGACGCGGCGGACGTCGAACGGATTCCGTACCAACCTCCTCACATGGCTCCTCGGGACGGTTGGCCCATGCTCCTGCGCATCCCCGAGAAGAAGAACATCATGTCGTCTCGGCACTGGGGGCCCATCTTTGTTAAGCTCAGCGAGGCCGGTCAGCTGAGGCTGTACTACGAGAAAGGCCTGGAGAAACACTTTAAGGAGTTCCAGCTCAGCACTCAGCTGGAGATCTCCGAACACAAAACGCAGCACTATGAAGACAGTGGCCGTGTCCATACCATCGTCCTGGACCAGGTGGTGTACAAGGAGAAGCGGAAGATCCAGCCGAAAGTCGCCGTGGTACATATTCCCGTGAAGGAGCAAGTGGTGAAGCTCGGGACGACGGACTACCAGGATTTTTTAAGCTTCAGGTATGCTTTGCAGGAGATACTGGCGGTGATGTCGGCAGACGCGGACGTCGGCGCCTCGCCCGTGCCTTACTCCGAAGAGGAGATCCAGGTTGAAGTGGTCGATAGCTTTCACGGGGTCCTGTCTAAAGAAGACAACCGTATCTTACAGCAGCTGGTAACAACCCGAGTTTCCGTGCTGGCCTTTTTAACGGGCTCGCCCACGTGCCGTTTGGGCCTCAACGATCTCCAGGTGAAAGGGAAAGAGGTGGTGTCCCGGCACGACATCATTCCCAACACGACCACGCGCTGGATTCGTCTGCGCGATTGTCGGCTGCACGAATGCGCAGACGAGTCCGAGTTTACCCAGTCCAGGGGCATCTCCTTCGAGCCCACAATCTCCGGGCGGAGATTTGAGCTGCTGCGTTTCCGGACGGCGTACGCGGAGAAGACCCTTCCCTTTACCCTGAGAACTGTGGTCGGCGTTCGGGGGGCCGAGGTGGAGCTACAGTCCTGGCTCGTGATGTCGACGGGCTTCTCGTCCAACAGAGACCCTCTCGCCGTGATACCATGCGAAAACGTGGCTATCCGTTACCCCATTCCCGATATGTGGGCTAAGAACTTCCGCAGGGAGAGTGTGACTGGAGAAAAGTCCTTGAAGGCCCGTTTTAATAAAGGAGCCAGTTTTGGTTCCGCCAGCACCTCGGGGTCAGAACCAGCGATGAGGGTTACTCTGGGCACGGCCAAGTACGAACAAGCTTTCAGAGCCGTGGTGTGGAGAGTCAGCCGTCTGCCGGACAAAAACTCGGGTAGGAGTCTATCGTGTTACTCTGTTTGTTTTTCAGATAGTTAACTGTTGTCTTATTCGCACAATTTTCTTTTGAAGTACTGTAGTTAAAAGGAAGGTTATGAGCTTATGACAATTGTAACAGATATCAATCACTGCTTGAACCATTGATTGGTGTTTTAAGAGTATCGGTACATTCCTCCGTTGTCCCCCCATCGGTACACTTCTCCGTCTCGCCCCAACGTCGCTACACTTCTCCGTCTACTTCTCTGTCTCTCCCTACCTCCTGTACACTTCTCCGTCTCGCCCCCAACGTCGGCTACACTTCTCCGTCTCGCCCCCCCCGTCGGTACACTTCTCCGTCTCGCCCCCCCCGTCGGTACACTTTCTCCGTCTCGCCCCCCCCGTCGGTACACTTCTCCGTCTCGCCCCCCCCGTCGGTACACTTCTCCGTCTCGCCCCCCCCGTCGGTACACTTCTCCGTCTCGCCCCCCTCGTCGGTACACTTCTCCGTCTCGCCCCCCGCGTCGGTACACTTTTCCGTCTCGCCCCCCGCGTCGGTACACTTTTCCGTCTCGCCCCCCGCGTCGGTACACTTTTCCGTCTCGCCCCCCCCGTCGGTACACTTCTCCGTCTCGCCCCCTCGTCGGTACACTTCTCCGTCTCGCCCCCCGCGTCGGTACACTTCTCCGTCTCGCCCCCCGCGTCGGTACACTTCTTCTCCGTCTCGCCCCCCGCGTCGGTACACTTCTCCGTCTCGCCCCCCCCGTCGGTACACTTCTCCGTCTCGCCCCCCCCGTCGGTACACTTCTCCGTCTCGCCCCCCGCGTCGGTACACTTTTCCGTCTCGCCCCCCGCGTCGGTACACTTTTCCGTCTCGCCCCCCTCGTCGGTACACTTTCTCCGTCTCGCCCCCCGCGTCGGTACACTTTTCCGTCTCGCCCCCCCTCGTCGGTACACTTCTCCGTCTCGCCCCCCCCGTCGGTACACTTCTCCGTCTCGCCCCCCCCGTCGGTACACTTCTCGCCCCCCCCCGGTACACTTTTCCGTCTCGCCCCCTCGTCGGTACACTTTTCCGTCTCCTTCTTTTCCGTCTCGCCCCCCTCGTCGGTACACTTTTCCGTCTCGCCCCCCCCGTCGGTACACTTCTCCGTCTCGCCCCCCTCGTCGGTACACTTCTCCGTCTCGCCCCCCCGTCGGTACACTTCTCCATCACCCTCATGTATTGTGTTTAGATAATGCTAGAAAGACGATGTTAGTTTATGGATTGATTTTGGACGCTTTTGAGACGCTTTGAAATGTTTTGCCTTCTGAGGAATTCTTGAGGAATTGTAGAGGCTGTTGTTAGTAATCCTTCAGATCTGTTATGTCTACTCGTAGAAAAACACCATGTGTCGCATTCCATTCAGGACTCGCTTCGAAAGTGAGATAACTTCCACAGAACTTTACATTGGAAATCAGTCTCTACATAAAATAACAACAATAATAACAAAAATAATAATAATACATTTTATTTATATGCACCTTTATCAAAACTCAAGGACACCGCACAGTAACAATAGCAGTAGGTAATATACAAAAATACTTAGATAATAGCCATATATAATCAGACAGCTATCTTTGGCATGTACACAAAGCTTTTATAGTTTTTATTTATTTATTTTTAAAATTTTTTTTACAATGAATGATATATTTATCTATTTTCCTTTTTTTCCTGCTCTACGGAAGTTAATATTTCCAGTTTAAATAGCTATGGACGTTTTTTTTTTTTTTGAGGACCCGTTTTGTAATAGCCTCATTCATTTCTCTCGCAAACTTTCGTATTTTCCGTATTTTTATCACTTTTATAACCTCATTTATAAATGACTCGGGTTCGAATACATTCTTCTATCTGAAAAAGAAATAGGTTTCAACATTAGGCTGATTACACCAAAGGGAAGTAAATGTTCTAACATTAAAACCGGGACCAGGACGGTCATTCAGAAGTGATTAGCCTTAAAGAACTTCAGGGTGAAAAATAGAAAAATAATGAACGACGACGCTCATTTTATTAAATGTATTTTCCATTTCCAAAAATATATCACTTCTATATATGGTATATATTATATTATAGAATATATAAAGGAAATGATTTTTGTAACTGCCAGTAAACATGGTAACATACAGGGTTTAAAAAAAGTTAAGGTGGTCTGAAGATAGATATAGAGATAGATATAGATATAGAGGATATAGATATATATATATATATGAGAGAGATATATAAGATAGAATATATATATATATATATATACACACACATACAGACACACACACACACACACACACACATACATAGATATATATTATAATATATATATTATATATATATATATATCCATATATATATATACATTACATACATTACACTTCATACACATATACTTACCTACACGTGTTTGTGTGTGTGTGTATGTGTATATATATATATATATATATATATATATATATACACACACACACACACACACACACACACACACACACATCCTTCAAAATTTTTTCGTACTTTTTCATTTATTGAAGAATTGTTTATTTAGATGCTTTTTTTTTTTTCTGTTACTTTTAACTTAACACTCATTTAAAAGCCCTTAATTAGGTAGCTAGCATAATCTAGGTTTTCGCTGGTCCTGGGCGATGCACTTATCGGACAAACCTGCAGGGGGCAGTGTTATGATCGCCACTTCCATTATTAAACCCAAAGTCTAACTCATTGAAAGGTGCTTTTAAATAAAATGTATTATTATTATTATTATTATTATTTTTGTCGTTCTCAAATTGTACGTATTTATTTATTGGTATTATATATATTTTTTTCAATTGCTGCACATTAGAGGGACACAACATGCCATCACAAATAAACAACGGCCTTAAAGTGGGCAGACATAACGCTACGAACGTTAATGAGGCGAGACAAGGTGACCTTGGACAATAATGGACAGACCGCAGGAAGTGACCTGATTATTCCTCGTCACGTGAGAAAAGCGTCGCGGGGCCAACGAAGCATTAACCCCTCCCCCATCACCACCCCCCCCACCATCGTTTGTCTAATTCGGTTCTTATCTGGAATATGATCAAAGCTGGTCGTATAAGTATTATAATGTCGCTATTTTACTCTTGCAAAAGATAAAGTGATTTAATAACGGAAACGACGTGAGCAAAGAGTGAAGAGTGTGTGTGTGTGTGTGTGTGTGTGTGTGTGTGTGTGTGTGTGTGTGTGTGCCGGATTGGCGAAACAATGCCCCAGCTGTCGTTATTCATTAGGTCTCACACACACACACACACACACACACACACACACAGCCTTTTCTTTTCATTTTAGCCCTTCGTGCATTCTCCCACACTGCGACAGTCGCGTTTGTCATTTCTTTAATACTCGTTTTCCACGCCGTTTGATCTCTTCGTGTTCCATCCGCGATCGCGCCGTAACATCTATACTGCGATTGTTGTCTCGACGTAGACATATGCTCGTTTCCCGCGGACAGATTGCGTTTACTTTACCGACTGTAAATACAAAGAGAATCCCCGATGAGCACGCCGAATAGACCGTGCATAATTTGCGCCTGGGAAGTCGGCCCAGCATCGTAACGCCAAGCTGCGGCCTGGAACTCGCAGTCCTGTTTTTACCACCAGCGCTGCTCAGTCACCATCTCGCGGGAACCCTACCGTCTTTCACTTTGTCCTGCATTAAAAACAAAACCCTGATTCAGCTCTTTAACGGTTCAGTAACGATGTGATTAAGTGAATCGGAGAAGGAATACACAGGGCTTTGAGACTTTGATTTTTTGTTTTTTTTGTCAATGTTATTGTTAATGCGCCAACGCAAATTGACTTTAACGACGCTAATGTTATTAACGTGTGTTATAACGCAGCGTGCGTTACTATGCGAGCGATCTGCTCCCTTACTCTGCGTCGTCTTGTGCGAACGAACGAAACCCGATGAACAAATGAATAAAGAAACGTTCAGTGCATCCACTCACACTTCCTAAATTTCTCCACATTACACCTACTATCTGCGCATTCACAACGGTTATGATCTCCTCACTATATTAGTGTATATTACCGTATGGAACCTTACGCAAGCTCATCGCATTCCCAAATCCGTATTACTGCAATAAAGCGCATTTTTACTGAACGCAATAAAGCGCTTCCGTATAACCTAAACACCGTATCACCAGTTTATATGGAAAAGCAACCGGAACACAATTCTTAAAGGAGCCACGTCCCATATTTTACACTTCAAACCAACATTAAACAAAGTAACACTGACAAGAAATTCATATTAAAATAATATTAAATATTAAACATTTCTTTTATTAAAAGGGAGAGATTTTGACAGAAATGTAATATATATATATATATATATATTAATAGATATATATATATATATATATATATAAATGTCTCCATCTGATCGCAAGTGCTCATTCACAGGAAAAGCAAGTGTAATCGATATGAAGGAAGGAGTCTCCGTTGTCAGTGCGTTGACGTAGTCGGAGAAAATGTATTTATACATTATTACTTTTCTGTGACCTGTGTGTTTTGCTAACATTTCGTTTTGGTTTGGTCAGCGTTGGGTCACCCGCACACCTTCTTCTGCCGCTTGGAGTTGGGCTCGGACTCTGAGGTGCCCCACACGTTCCAGAGCACGGTAGAGGTGGAGTTCGACATGCCTGCAGCTTCGGCTTCCAAGACCACCGTCCGATCCCTGTCTGTCCAAGACCGGGCCGAGCTGAAGAAGTGGATCACTTACAAAGCGCACTACTCTTACCAGGTCAGCTCTTTTTCATGTTTGTGCGCTTAAACATGGAGCTTCTCGTACAGCAGTTCGGTTCTGCCATCACTGGGTTCCCAAGGGTTTTTAAAAAAACGCCCTTTCTTCTGCAAACTTAGACCTTTTAATTCATAGACAATCTTCAGATTTCAAAACGGTGTCGTCTCGGGTCATTAAAGAAAATGCATTTCTGGCCATCATGGCATTTGTAATGTTTTTTGATGGTTTATTTGCAGGTTTTCATTCATCTAATCTAATTAAAGAAATCTCCACACAGGTGGGATTAGTGGGAATGAAACACGTTTATGGGAAAGATTAGACGCCGTGTGTTTTAGTGTTGCATGATATACCGATATACTAGAAAGGTATCGCGATACCCTGCTTTTAAAAACGATACGATTCATAATTTTACCAGGTTTTTTTTTTTTATTAGTAAAAAATACATTTTAAATATTAAAAAAATGACAAATTATTTTTTAGACAGTTCAGTTTTATTTTTGGATTTGGTTTTCAAATAGTCAATCTATGTATCGTATCGAAGTTTGTGGTATCGCGGCGACACTAGTCTGCGTCACCATTAGAAACCATCACAAAGCATTTGAATGCTGTTTTCATTCTCATTTCGCTTTCGACAGCAATAGGAAGTCGTGTTTATTGTTTGGGTTTCGGCGACAGAAAGCCACATCGGGTTCTTCATCACACAAACTTGACCATTGAAGATTAGAAGAAATACAATTTATCTAATCTTCAATTTGGTTAAGTTTTCGATTGGAACCGGATGTGGATTTCTGTTGGTGTATCATCATTCACAAGGGCCGTTGTGTCATAAACTGTGGCGCGATTATTTGGGTGACTGATCTCAGATCGTTCTCATCTAATCTCGAGACAGGGAACAGTTTTGGTGAGGTAGTACAGTAGAATTTGTTGATATTGGTAAATAATTTAGCACGACAGTATAATGGACAAGGGCCACGGTGGCTGAGTGGGTTAGCACGTTCGCCTCACACCGCCAGGGTCCTGGTTTGATTCCCGTCTCGGCCATGTGTGGAGTGCCTGTTCTCCCCGTACCTCAGGGGGTCTTTCTCCGGTTTCCTCCCCGGTCCAAAAACATGCGCGGTAGGTTGATTGGCACCTTGGAAAATTGTCCCTAGTGTATGAATGTGTGTGTGTGTGTGTGTCCTGCGATTGGTTGGTATTCCATCCAGGGTGTATCCTGCCTTAATGCCCATAGACGCCCGAGATAGACACAGACTCCCCGTGACCATGATGGAAGATGAATGAATGAAGTATAATGGACATTATGCATATGGCAGAGAGGCACGGGTTCGCGAGTGGAGGGGCGGAGCTTACGCCGCTTGGTTTGTTGTGCAAAGTATTTTGTCGTATTGCTTTTGTCATAGTCGAACCATAACTTTTAACCTGTAGGCTTACGTGTAAACATAACGAGACTTTACCTAAAGCGCCGATCGAATACAAGGTATTGGAAGGTAGTAATAAAATAATAACCTAATGTTAATCTATATTTATTTTATCTACATGTTTAAAATGCATTTTGTATCAATACATCAAGGTCTGTGTTTCCAGAAGAAGAAAAACATTTGTGGTACGTTTTAAAGTTTTCTGAAGCCCCTCCTCCAAGTCAAAAGGGGCGGGGTAACAGGGTGCGTACACGTAAGAAGCTGTTTTTTTTTTTCCTCCTCACCCTCATGTGATAATCCTCGCGAGGGTATAATTCCCAGCACCTGGCGCTCGTTTTAATAACACACTCGCACACTTCAAGTTGTTTTAAACAACAACAAGGCGTTAAAATAAGTGTGTGGTTCGTGCAGCAGTCGCTGCATGTTTGAGTGACGCATGTGCCATTTGGGAAGGAATCAGTCCCTGCTAAAGTTCATCAGCCACTTGACAGTCACTGAAAGACGGGGGAGTCGCCCCTCCAGCAACCTGCTGTCTCAGCTGCCAGAGCTGTTTTCCCCCTCGCTGCAATCCAAACATGTCATTAAGGTGGCTGGAGCCGTCATCCACAAACATCTGCTCCCATTACAGCTCAGCAGACGAGTGGCAGGAGCGGCCCGTCTTCACAGGAGGGCTCGGGGAAAGAGTGGAGCAGGTAAGGGTTGAGGGAGGGGTTCGGAAGGTCTTGGGTACCGTAGGGTTGGTCGGACTCGTACACCAGGTACGGGGTTCTACCTGTGAAAAGAGGGATAAAGTGTATCTCACTTGTCCTTCGAGCGAGCAAAGTAATTTTGCATTAGAGGGTTAAGGGCCTTGCTCAGGCTTGGCGGTGGCGGGGTTTGAACCCGTGATCTTCCGGTCCAGAGGCCAACACCTTAACCACTAGGCTACACACCAGCTCGTTTCAACCCAGGAAATTCTATGTGTTATATTCACATTTACCAGACGCCCTTAAACAGAACGACTTAAGGGCCATGTTAAGGGCCTTACTCAAGGGCCCCAGTGGCAGTGGCTGGACCGGAAGACCCCGTGATCTTCCGGTCCAGAGGCCAACACCGGAAGACCCCGTGATCTTCCGGTCCAGAGGCCAACACCGGAAGACCCCGTGATCTTCCGGTCCAGAGGCCAACACCTTAACCACTAGGCCACACCATCTCCCTACAAATAAAATACCCCATATTCCCTTACCTCGGAGGACAGTCATTCTCTTCATCCCTCCATTACGTCGTCATAGTGTTACGTACGCTACGAGAGTTAAACAGTCACCATACATGCAATTCCACATCATTCAGTTTCAAATGACCATCACGAAGAGTGTCAATAAGCTTTACTTCTCTAAATAAACAATATCCTGTTTACTCAGTACTTACCCTATAGACGCGTTCCTGCCGTAGTTGTTGGTCGTCTTTCACACCTCCTTTTCGGAGAGAAGAATAAAGCTGGATTATATAAAACAGATGAAACTTAAAGACTCTTAAATTTGTCACTATAGAGATGCTAATCCATCACAAACTTGTAAACAAAGAGATTCAAATTACCCATTTTTGTACCACAGGATTTGCCTGCCCTCTGGTGGCAGCGGAATGTCATTACACCTCCGTTTTTCTTCACCCTTGCAGGTTGGGATCGAGCAAGAGAACGAGGGATCCACGGAGAAGCAGGAGGGTAGCGGCCGGTGCGCTCAGCAGTGAGGAGTCTCTCATTTCACCTGGGTTCAAAGTTGCACTTTTTGGGATCTGATGAACGGTGATCAAATAAAAAGGACTGCGGATGTTAACGAGACTCCGCTGTTTGGTGTCGACGTCTATAAAGGGACATAATTAGGATGCAGATTCGTACGTGACTTGTAGCTGCAGGTTCGGGACAACCGAGTGTGTTCAGTTATTAAAGGGAAATATACAGTGCTTTGCAAAAGAAAGTCTTGGCACCCCGTCAGAGGCCTTAACTTAGTGTTAAAATAGTGTTGCACTTATTAAGAAGCGGCTCGTTGATGACATCATTATTATTATTATAATAATAAGTAATACTAACAAAAGAAGCCCAGATTTAAACTAAAAACTACAGTGTACTGTTCCCAAGACAGTTTACAAATGTAGTCTTTTTTTTTTTTAATATAAGGAATAAAACATCCAGTGCGAGGGAGTAAAATAAAGGTACTTTACCTCCGTCTGATACAAAACACAACAACACTCCCAACATTCTTACATAATGAGCTGCTGCTACTCAAAATCACTCCACACCTTCTGACCAATAAGGAAGGAGAATTTAAAAAGCAATGCGGTGTAAATAACCTGCATGCATGTGCATATAATGTAAGGCGACAAATGTTTACAATTATACATCTATCAGGATAAATAGTGGAATAAAATGTACATTTTGATTCCTCATCAATTCCAGGGTGCATTTTTTCTTTCTCACCCGGCAAACTGCCAGGACCTTCCATAGGCCAATCTTCCAGGACCTTATGTGAGAATCTAAACATATAAATTTGTAAAACCTGAAGACAGAACTAATTATAATAAACTAAACTAATTATAATAAACTAATATATATATATATATATATAATATATATATATATATATATATATATATATATATATAATATATCTATATATATATCATACATACACGCAAACAAAACTGGAATCGATAAACGGAATCAAAGTTGATAAAATTAAAATGATACCCAACACTAGTTAGAAGCGACATGCACTCTATTTTTCTAAATAAATGAAACATTTTACACACTAAAAAAAAAAAAGAGATATTTATCCATCAGCTGTTATTGTAGTGAATGTATTTGATTTTTTTTCTTAAATAACGATTAAATCACGTGTTCTTAAAACAGCGTAATAAATAATAACAATGCGTCATCAGGGAACCGTTAATGTTACTAAGTATTTGCACATTAGATGTTTGTACTGATGAACTGAAACACCATGTTGGAGCATCACTTTTTTTTTTTTTTTTTTTTTTTTTGCCATAAGGATTAAACTAATCTCTGTACTTACCACTACAGGTGTACTAACGATGCACGACAAAGCCGATGATCCTCCCGAGATCGTCCTCGAGGACTTTAGCGCAAGTGTTTCTTTACCATTCATGTAGTTTAGTGTCGAGACCAAACACAGGAAATCAAACCTGCGTACAAAAAAAGGAAGGGGGGGGGGGGGGTCTAGTTAAACTTGAATTTCGTCCACATTAAAGTCAGTGTGACACACACACACACACACACACTTCCTCGGGTCACGGGGAGCCTATCTATGCGTCTATGGGCATTAAGGCAGGATACACCCTGGATGGAATGCCAACCCATCGCACACACACACACACATTCACACACATTCATACACTAGGGACAATTTTCAAGGGTGTCAATCAACCTACCGTGCATGTTTTTGGACCGGGGGAGGAAACCGGAGAACCCGGAGAAAAACCCCCTGAGACACGGGGAGAACATGCAAACTCCACACACACATGGCCGAGACGGGAATCGAACCCGGACCCTGGCGGTGTGAGGCGAACGTGCTAACCACTAAACCACCGTGCCCGAGACACACATTATTATTATTTCTTTTTTTTACTTTTCCATCAGTCTTAACCATTTATTTAAATCCACACGGAGAGAGAGAGAGAGAGATATGGGGTGTACAGGTCACTTATTTTTAGGAAATAGAATAATAATTTCAGTCGTAAAACACTTTCTACATTCCCTTCTTTTCACACACGGACACGCACGATGGTTTTGAAGGGAGAAAAATAATAAATAAATAATAAAATCTCATTATAAAGATGCAGGAAGCCCTGAATTGTGGATGTTCCTCACAATAAAATGCATAATAAAAGTGCGTCTTCCTACAATAAACAGCGGACCTGACGCACCTTTTTGGGGCGAATATTCGAGTTGGTGGTGGAAGCGGTGACGTCGTGACGTCACGCCGAAACTCTTTTTTTTACGCAGGTTTTTTTGCTAATCTTTTCTGCGGCTCAATCGCTATTTGACTTTCGACTGTAGATTGTTGCATAGAAACAAAAAATCCTCGACGTTGATGTCGGAGTGAAAAACTACTGAGTTGTTTTATATTAGGTGTTAATATAATGTCGTTTGTACTAATAACGTGTATGACGTCTCTCGGAGGGGGCGGGGCACTATTAATATTATTATTATTATTGAGCCTTAAACGGTGTTATTTTTAGGGAACGGTTTTGGCCAGCATGAGGTGTTTTTTTTTATTTCTTTATTGCTTTTGTTGTTTTTTTGCAAGATACATTTTTCTTCGCAAATAAAGTTTGTCTTTGGAAATGTTTGTTTGGAATGTTTTGTGTGCTTGAAGTGCAGTTAAGAGTGCTCAGACAAACAACAAACAGACCACCACAATGACAACAAACAACACCACAACAACAAACAAACAAACCAAGACAACCACCAACACAAACTCAACCACACCAATGACAAACAACAACAACCCAACAACAACCAACCACACCAATGACAAACAACAAACAGCAAACCAACCAACCACAACAATGACAAACAACAACAACCAACCAACAACAAACCAACCAACCACACCAATGACAAACAACAAACAACCAACAACAAACCAACCAACCACACCAATGACAACAACAAACACCAACAACAAACAACAACAACAACAACAAACCAACCACACCAATGACAACCAACAACAAACAACCAACAACAACAACCAACCAACCACACCCAATGACAAACAACAACCCAACCACACCAATGACAAACAACAAACAACCAACAACCAACCAACCAACACAACAACAACCAACAACCAACAAACAACAAACAACCAACCCAACAAACCAACCAACCACACCAATGACAAACAACAAACAACCACCAACAACAAACCAACCACACCAATGACAAACAACAAACAACAAACAACAAACAACAAACAACAAACAACAAACCAACAACAACCAACCAACCCACACCATGACAAACAACACCAACCACCACCAATGACAACAACAAACCAACCAACCACACCAATGACAAACAACAAACACCACCACCAACCAAACAACAACAACCAACCAACCAACCACACCAATGACAAACCAACCACAACAACAACCAACCATGACAAACACAACAACCAACCAACCAACCACACCAATGACAAACAACAAACACCACCACCAACCAAACAACAACCAACCCACCCAACAACCAACCAACAAACAACCAACAAACAACCAACCAAACCAACCAACCACACCAATGACAAACAACCAACCAACCACCAACACACCAATGACACAACAACAAACAACCAACCAACCAACAAACAACCAACCACACCCCAACCCCTCCCACACCAACCCCCACCCACCCCAACCCACCCCACAACCAACAACAAACAACAACCAACCAACACAAACAAACAACAACCACATCCAACACCCCACCAACCAACCACAACACCAACAACCAACAACAACCAACCACACCAATGACAAACAACACAACAACAACAACCCAACAACAACCAACCAACCAACACACCAAATGCAACAAACAACAAACAAACAACCACCAACAACACAACAACAACCAACCAACCAACCACACCACAACAAACAAACAACAAACAACCAACCAACAACACCAACCAACCACCACCAAATGACCAAACGCCCCCCCTCAACAACCCAACCAAACAACAAACAACAAAACCAACCACCAACAACCAACAAACAAACACCAACAACAACAACCAACAACAACACAACCAACCACACCAATGACAAACAACAAACTTCCAACAAAACCAAACAACCCCAACCCCCCCCACAAACCCCACCCCCAACCACACCAATCACAAACAAACACCACAACAACCAACCACCAACAACAACCACACACCACCACCAACCCCCACAACCAACCAACAACAAACAACAAACAACCAACCACCAACAACACAACCAACCAAACAAACAACCAACAACCCCACACCCACACCAATGACAAACAACCAACCAACGACACAACAAACAACCAACCACAACAAACAACAACAACAAACAACAACCAACAAACCAACCAACCACACCAATGACAAACAACCAACAAACACCACAAACAACCAAACAAAGCAACCAACCACAACAAACAACCAACAACAAACAACCAACCAACAACAAACCAACCAACCACACCAATGACAAACAACAAACACCCAACCAACAACAAACAACCACCACCAACAAACCAACCACACACAACCACCACCAACAAACACCACCAACAACCAAACAAACCAACCAACCACAACAACCACAACCCAACAACAAACAACCACCAGACAACCAAACAAACAAACAAGACAAACAACCAACAAACACCACAAACAACCAACCAACAACAAACCAACCACACCAACAAACAAAACCACCAACAACAACAACACCACCAACAACCAAAAAAGCAACCACCCAACAAACAACCAACCAAAACAAACAACCAAACCCAATGACCAACAACAGACAAACACCAAAACAATGAGACAAACACACAAACCAACCAACCACACACAACACCAATACAAAAAACAACAACAACAAAACCACCAACAACCAAACAACAACCAAGCCAACCCAACAACAAACAACCACCAGACAAATCAATCTGCTCGATCAAGAAGAAAAGCAGATGTTTATTTGCTGTGATTTGTGCGACGGGATTCGTTGTTTGTTGTTACAGTCGGACAAATCCATCATCATCATTGTTCTCGTACAATTTGACGAATGTGGATAATTACACGCCTGCTTGTTTGCTGATTACACGTTCGTTAGCGTCGATAACACGAGAGCGCTGCGATTTATCCGCTGTGTGTTTTATAGTTTAGAGATGATCAACTCTGATTGCTGGGTGGCTGATTCTATTTATTTATTTGTTTGTTTATTTATTGATTTATTTATTTTGGACGTTTCACTTTCTCAGGCTGGGATTCTCATCTTCGTCAGAGGAAGCCACGAGAGCCTCACTGTGATCTCACGCTCAGAAATACATCCGTGTACAAATACAGATTCTTCTACATTATCTATTTAATAAACACAGTTCAACCCGGATATTTACATCCAGAAAAAAAAACAACAAAAAAAAAAAACAACAAAACTTTTTTTTTTTATTTACCGTCAAACAGTAAATAAGAGTAAACTTTATCTGTTTTCGATCAATAAATATTAACATTTTTTTTTTTACATGTGGTAAATGTTATAAATGAGCAAGAAAGAATTTTATGGATTTTTATTAAAATCACTTCCATCATTAATATTGAATCGTGTAAAATAAATAAATAAATAAAAATAAATAAATAAATAAAAAGATAGATAAATAGATAAAAGAGAGAAGGAAGAAACGGACCAGAACGAGGAGAAAAATAGGAAAGTGCTTTACTTGATAGTATATTATGTTGATGCAATGTATTCAGATGCAATCCTCCACAGAGCCACACGAGGGCAGCATTTCACAAGACACCATTTAATAGGCTTTCGCTTTTAACTTCAAACTTCAGTACATTATATACAATATCTTAATAAATAGATAAAATGATTAAAAAATAAACAAACAAACAAACAAACAAACAAACACTATGCATGTTTTAAATTGCGCTTGGTGGTGGTCTGGAGTGATGAGGTTTTATTTGTTTTATATTTATATATTTGTTTATATATTTTTCTTCGCTCCAAGCTTTTTAGTTGCATAATAGAAAACGACAAAAGCGACTCGCTTTACATTTACAGGATTTGCCGACGCCTTCATCCAGAGCGATTAATAGCGTAGAGTAATTGTGGATTAAGGGCCTTGCTCAAGGGCCCACTAACGACAGCTTAGTGGTGGTGGTGGGGGGTTTGAACCCGGTGCAGAGGACTTTTTTTTTTTTAATATTTTTTTATTATTATTTTTCTTTTTAACCGCCTGATTGAGAAGAAGTTCAGTCCATAAAGTCTTATTACAGCATTGTCGCACATTAAAAAAAATAAATAAACAACACTTTTTTTTTTTGTTTGTTTTTATTCAAGCACATGTTTTATTCTAAACAAGTGCTTAAACCGGGTGAAGATGCAATTCTACACGTATCCACACGAGGGCAGCATTTCACAATATACCATTTAATAAATAGGCTTTTAACTATACTACATGGAAACGTTTCGGTTTGGGGTTCGTGCATTCGGTATCGCCAACGCTGGCAAAACATTGGGGCCCTTGAGCAAGGCCCTCAACTGCTCCACATGTGCAGAGATGATTTCCCCTCTGGATGCTGACGAATAGACATAAAACGCCATGATTGACCGAATAGTTGTATTTATGCGTGTTCGACAAACAAAAACACTTTAGGACGCGTCACAAACAGCAGCAAAACTTAATTCCATTTTATTTATTTATCTATCTATTTACTAATTCATTTATTTATGTATTTATGCTCTTGATACAAAAGCTCACATCACAATGCCATTGACACGACAGGATTATTTATTTATTTATTTATTTATTTTCCCCTCCTCCATCCTAACAATCCATCATATAAACGTTCCTTGTATAGCTTTAACTTTTTTTTTTTTTTTACTATTTGTCGTTATTTTATGTGCATAAAAAAAAACATTAATTTGTATCCGAAACCCTTCGGTTCTTCGTATCTCTCATTTTTATCTCTCTTTTTTTAACCTTGAGTAAAATTAGAGCTCTTTTTCAGGAGATTGGCATTTTCAGTGCACCCGTGTGTCCAGATCAAGAGCGTAATTATTACTACGTGTGTTTACTAAAGTGTGTTTGTGCTCGAGGTATTTATATGAATAAAATAAAAAAGTGTTTGGTTTTTTTTATTGATAAAACCTGATGGCGTATAATAAAGACTTGTAGTTACAAATCATATCCAGTAGAGGGAGCTCTAACT
>JACRUU010000015.1:13795223-13805223 GCA_030449085.1 Kryptopterus vitreolus
TTAGTGAAGGGTGAGGCTGGAATCTTGGGAATCCCTCGGGAACGCGTTCGTTCCACCACAACTGAGGAGGAACGCCACTCGGTATAGATCCAAGTCGGGTCCGTTTTCTCGTTGCGATTTGGTAACTCTACGCGGCATACATTTCACCGAGACATTGTGAAATCTTTATGTCCACACGCTTTCTCCATTTGCACGAAGCTCGTGTGGCCAAAACAAGCACGGAGAGACGCAATGGAGCATAACGATCGTTTCCTGAACAAAGTTTGAGAGATGACGCGTGGTTCACACACCGTCATTCCGACGGCAAGTTTTCATCACAACGCCTTCATGATGTTCCTGACGCACCTCTTCCCGTCTCACTGGGTCGTCGGAGACCAAACGCAAAGCCCACCATCATAGAGTACTGTGCTGTACTATATATATATATATATATATATATATATATATATATATATATATATATATATATATATATATATATATATATATATATATATATATATATATATATATATATAAGTATATGGGCAGGAGAAAACATGCTGTAAACAAAGAATCCTTTCAGAAATATAAATAGTTTATTTTGGTCAGTTTACAAAATGCAATATCATTTGGTGCCTTGTAAAGAAGTAGAAGTAGTATAAGTGTTGGCACCCCCACAGAGCCCTGATCTCTACATCATGGAGTGTGTGTGGGATTTGCATGAAGAGACAGAAGGATGTGAGAACGTCGACATCCACAGATGTTTACTTCTCCAAGATGGAACAAACAAACAGCCGAGTTCCTTCATAAACACTGTGCCTAAGTGTACCTAGAAGTGTTACGGCTGTTTTGAAGGTAAAAGTGTGTTCACAACAAATATTGATTTAATTTCTCTTCATTTCACTGCATTAGATGAAAGTAAATAATAAACACTTGCACTTTTGAAAGCAGTTCTTTGTTTTTTTCCACACCTGCCGTAAACCTTTTTTTTTTTGCACACTACTGTATAGCGAATGTTTGCAAGACGCCAGAAATAATAATAATAAAAAAAAGTTATTCTCTTCTTTTCTTTTTTTAATTAACATTTTGTAGGGAAGGTTAGATTGCTGCAAAGCGTGTAGAATAGTGCAACTTTTCAAGTTCAACTTTTTTGATTACTTTCATTTGTCCACTAGGGGGCACTTAACGAAATGAACATTCTAAGGGAAAAAAAAAAACAACAAAAAAACAAAAACGTTACATTTTTCGAAATTGAGCCGCATCAGAATCAAACTGTGTAACATTTTCATAATGTCATTACAGGTTTTTTTTCCCCTCAGCATCTCGAACCAATTACTGTTACTTTTATCGCGTAGTTAAATGACGTCACGCCGTTACATGTAACTAGTTACTCCCCGAAACATGGTGTTACGTCGACCCTACAATTAAGTCTTTTGAAGCGTAATCAAAACCCTGCTGGCCTGCTGGGCATTTTCTTGTTACCATAGTAACATATACCAATGTTAACTTTCGTAACCGCATCGTTATATATTCATTTATTCCACGTAAATTTGCAGCGTTTCTGTTTCTCTCCAAACATTGTATTTAAAAGGTCCGTCGCCGATACGACTTAACCAAATCAAAGTGGCACACACACACACACACACACACACACACACACACACGACTTTGGCTAATCCTTGTTTGCTGTGCATGTGCACAAGACATCACTTAAGAAATGGTTGCTGCACAACCAATCAGAATTGAGAATTCCCCATCAGCCTTCTGCACTCTGATATACAACGCCTGCTTTAGCTCAGAGTCAATTTCATGTGATTGGTTGATGTGCAATAGTGTGCATGTGCGTGTGTGTGTGTGTGTGTGTGTGTGTGTGTGTGTGTGTGTGTGTGTTTGTGTTTGCACGTGTGTTTTTCAGTGTTGGCCCAAATCCTGTCTCTAATGAAGGACTGTGCTGTACTCCGAGACAGTGGCACCAGCACCCACATGAAAAGGGAAGCACATGCGCGCACACACACACACACACACACACACACTCATTACAACATTGACACACAATCAGAAACAAGTGAGGAATTCATGGCCAGTGTGGTCATTTTATTCCCATGGTCAGTACAGAGGGGTAACTGTGACAATGAGACGCTTTCGGGCCGAGACGGCGTCACGTACACACGAAGCGCTCGGAGACTTGGCCGCTTTTAGAAATCTGATAAATATAAATCGACCGGTTTGGCAAAATAACAGTGTACACGACGGCCTCCGGGTAACCTCGGCTCGTCTGCCTAGTGGAAAAAAAAACTTTTGTTTATTATTAGCCGGTTGTTTAGCAGGTATGGAAATAAACAACACGCGGGGGGGGGGGGGGGGGGGGGGGGGGGGGGGGGGGGGGGGGACAAAAAAAAAAAGTGCCTGTCAGGCCCGAGACTAAAAATGACTCCAAGTGAGAGGAAGAGACGGAGAAAGTGTGTGGCTGGATTTGATCCAGTCAAAACGAAGCAAACAAGCTGCAAGGGAAATCTCGGCACCGTCGTGCTTCGTCCTGAAGCCCATAATGCCTTGCTGATGATGACGATGACGTCCCAAACAGGATCGAACGTAATCCGCGAAAACGTCCCCAAAATGACGAATAGAAATAAGCAGATAACGTAAATCCCATACCGCACGGCATGCTGGTAGAAGAATAGAATATAGAATAGCCTTTGTGTGTCACAAACATTACAGCACAGTGAAATCCTTTTCTTCGCATATCCACAGCTTGTTGTTTGGTAGCTGGGAGTCAGAACGCAGGATACAGCCATGATACGGCGCCCCCGTAGGGTCTTACGGGCTTTGCTCAAGGACCCGAGGGCGGCAGCTTGGCCATAACCGGGGCTCAAACCCGGATCAGCGCCTTAAACCACTGCACAACACCCCCTCCCTGGTGAAATTGGTGTCAAGGAGCTCTCGGATCAATGCGCACACAGTCGTACATACACAATCTAATAAATCGGGGGTCGGAAACCTTTTACCCCTTAAAAAGAAAAACACCGGGAGCCACAAAACCCTTTTGACATTTAAAACGTGTTTTTTTGCCTTTATGTTATTATATAAACTAAATTATAATGTGTTGCATTTATGAAGGTTACTAAATAGCGAAATGAATATAACGCGCCAATAAAAGGTCAAATTCGCAAAAACACACAAAACGTTTTTAAGGCGATGTGGAATAATTCCCAAAACTGTAATGGAAAGGTTTTTTTCCCTCCCCGCATTTCCAGGTCACATGACCTTTATTATTTGGTAGCTGTCAACAGTCATGTGATCATTCTTTAACGATATTAAAAATTAAAAACGGCTGTGATATAAGTTTTAGTCGCATCGTACGCTTGGAATGGAAACGGCGTCAAATTTGAAACATTTTTTGCGACAAATTTATATCTCCTTTTTATATTTATGGGGGGAAAAAAAAAAAAACAAAAATAACAAAAAATACACAACGGTGAACTTAAATTATCCACCGGCAGCGAAACTAAAAAAATGGCGTCCTTTCTCTCTGTGTGTGTGCCGTCGTCCTTTTACTGCCGCGTGCAATCAGCGGCCGACCTGAATAATGAAGCATATGCGCAAAAACTGTTTTTTTTTTTTAAATAAATAAATAAATAAATAAATAAAACATCTGGTTAATGCGATTAGAATTCTCCATAGTTGTCACCATACTATTTCCATGAAAGACATGCATGAAAGAGCCTGGTACGGCTCCGGTACGGCTCCGGCACGTCGGGTTACGACCCCGTGTTATTGACAAACAAGAAACAGGACAATAAACCAAAAAAAAAAAAAAAAAAAAAAAAAAAAAAAAAGCAACGTTCGTCCCTTAGACAAAGCCTATAATCATGTGACCTGTTAATTACCACATGAGCATGTGATTAATACAGACGTGACCATTAGAATTCATCCACACATCCACCAAGATGCCTGTCTGAATAATGCTGACAAACAAACAAACAAACAAAAACAAAATCACCAGTTTCTTCACAGCTGGATGGATCTTCTGTTCAGACTTGCAGAGAGACAGTTATTTGAACGTCCCACAGAGCCACAGTGCCACACACACACACACACACACACACACACACACACACACACACACACACACACACACACACTGCAACTTCGACCACGAGTTTCTGTTAAATTATTACTCAAACTTGTGCACCCCGGTAATTGTGTCCCGGGTGAATATACGAAGCACTGCAGAGAAAGTCCTTTATAGACATACGCTGGCTGTGTTTAGGTTGGAAAAGTCTTAAGGGGGGGGAGAAAAAATCTTTAAAGCCACTAAAGGGTAAATTGACTTTTAATGGGCTGTGGCTCTGTTATGTTATATGGAATTTCTTTTCTCTCCCTCCTTTTTTTTTTCCTTTTTTTAACAGGTTTTAGAGCTGGTCTGCTCCCAGTGACCTGTGAGCGCTGGAGGTAAAAGGCACTCAAACACACAACAGTGCCGACCTGCAGGGACTGGGGAGAGAAAAACAAACAAACAAACAAACAACACCAATACCTAATCATAATAAAAACTTTCATCATCGTCGTTCTATTCATCCATCCATGCTACAATTCATATCCATTGCATTTCCCCTATTTGTCCGGTCCTGTATGAACTTCATACGTCACGTTCCATCCAATCCATTCATTCATTCATTCATTCGTTCATCTTCTAGCACTTTATCCGATCTTCCCTCGGGTCACGGGGAGTCTGTGTCTATTTCAGGCGTCTATGGGCATTAAGGCAGGATACACCCTGGATGGAATGCCAATCCATCACACACACACACACACACACACACACACACACACACACACACACACACACACACACACACACACACACACACACACACACACACATTCATACACTAGGGACAATTTTCCAAGGTGCCAATCAACCTACCGTGCATGTTTTTGGACCGGGGGAGGAAACCGGAGAACCCGGAGAAAAACCCCCTGAGGCACGGTGAGAACATGCAAACTCCACACACACATGGCCGAGACGGGAATCGAACCCGGAACCCGGCGGAGGCGAATGTGCTAACCACTAAACCACCGTGCCCCTTTTATATTTACATATTATTGTAATTAAATCAGTCATTATTGTCGTTTCATTGAATTCTGCCACCAAGATGATCACGCTGTAGGATATTTACTACCTAAAATTCAGATCATTTTGGCCGTGCTGTCCCGGAAGCTCCATTAAAGGACTCTTGATTTGGCCGAAGCCCAAAAGTGCCAAGTAGAGTCATTCCCTCTGCTGAGAAGTTTCCAAGTCGAAGCGTAACCTTCATCCAAAAACACTCACAAGGAAGGATTTTCACTCCTTAATTGTGTGTGTGTGTGTGTGTGTGTGTGTGTGTGTGTCTGCGAGTCTATTGATCCTCACACAAAGTCACTAAGTAGGTTATCTCAGAAGCTTTCTGATGCTATCAGGAATGATAAAGAGGGGGTGTTTTGACCTGGATCGAGAACTCGGAGACTCTTCCCTCGCCTCGCCTCGCTTTTTACGCTCTTGCACTAAGGAACACGTCGTTCCGTTCTGTTCCTGTCCTGCTCTGGTACCGGACCAAAAAGCGGCTCAGTCTGTTCCCTGCATAACAATTGTGCGGAGGTTCAGCTTTTCAGTTAATCCCTGGAGAAAAGGAGCTGAGACATGAAAGGGAGCCAGGCGGGGAAGTCCAGACCTGGCAACTTGCTCCGGTAGTCCACGAATGAACAGACACACTAGGAGGAGGAGGAGGACGCGCTTGTACACTAATCCAAACTTGGACAGAACATGGGTTTGTTTTTTTACTTTTAAATCCTTAATACTGGGCAAAAACAGGGACAAGACGAGGCACGATTCTGGTTTAGTCCTGTGCCAGCTCATTAAGGGGGTGCGCTAACTTTTGAAGGTTTTACATAACTCAAGATTGAGGTTTCCTTTTTTAAAAAAAAGAATTAGAAGAGAAAATGTCATGTGCTTTAAAACTATGCCAACAATTGTTTACTAACAAAATGAACTAATAAATAAATTAAATTAAATATGGCGGCTTGCTCTAGCTACCATAGAGATAGCATATGCAAAGACACCATTGGTCAAGCGGCTATAAAACTGCTATAAAATCAGACGAATCTAGAAAAGATTTTTTTTGTACATTTATAAAATAAGAATATTCAATAACTAACGTTTCTAAATTATTTTAAACATACTTGCGAATCAAGAACTGCTTCTATTTTTTCTCAAAATAAAAAAAAAAAATTTTTCCAGGTATTTAATTTATTTATAATTTTTTTTTCTTTTGCCTGGATGTAGATTTTTTTTTGGTATTTTGAAATATTTTAATTTCACTATTTAAAAAATAAATAAATAAATTCTTACAAAATTTGCATGTCATTAAATGTCCGAAATTTCTTTTATTATATCTATATGATATATATATATATATATATATATATATCTATATATATATATATATATACACACAATAACAAACAATAAAATTAATAAAATTGTAATATATTATACAACATATATATAATATATATATTATATATATATATATATATAATATATATATATACACATGCATTATACTATATATAATATATATATATATCATATATATATATATATATAGATATATATATATATATATATATATATATATATATATATATTATATATATATATATATATATATATATATATATATATATATATGAAAATTAGCTCGTTTCTGATTAGTCTGCAATTAAAGCAGAATTTCTTCGCCTCTCTGAAGATGTAAAGCTCAGACAGACGCTACAGAAACCATTTCTTGCTTTTATATGAGGTTACTCCCTGTTACAACACGGGAGCTGCCTTGCCAAAAACCTGCTGTAATTTTAGAAAGCTATGCGCGTCCCGGGCCGGTGCTTTTTGGCACGCCGTGCTTCTCTCTGAACTGTTACCCATGAATTGAAAGGACTAATAATGTTTTGCATGGCTCATGTCTTCACCCCCTGCTATACGTGCAATATTCTACAGCGCGCACTGCGTTAAAAAAACGCTTCTCCGTCGTCGCCGCCTCCATCCACGTCCAAGCGAGCGAGGATTTTATTTACTTTTCTGTAATCTGCGTTTAAAGACCTCGGATTTAATCGTGCATGGTGTTATTTAAACGCCATAAAATGTGCATCGGTGCAGCACGTTTCCAATCCTTCACGTGACCCAAGCACTAATGAAAAAGCGTTCGTTACGCGGTGCTCGACCTCCCGTCTGTTACACGAGTCGATTTTACGAATCCTTAGACATTAAAAGGACGACGTCCTTTAATTATCGACGGGCCGAGCGAGCTGGCAGGGCCTAGTCATCTCCGTGGCTCGGGAAAAACCTGGCCAGCGCTCCGAAATCCCACCGTGGCGGTGATGTTTGTATAGTTGTTTGTTTGTTTGTTCCTGTTAAAGTTCAATCTTTTCAATGAAATAGTCACGTTCCCTGAAAGACAGCGGTACTCGGAAATCTATCTGGGGATGAAAAGCGTGTAACATTGAGTCATTGTGAGATTGCCGGTGGTGTTTGATAATAAATAATGTAAACGACTGTTTACATTCGTGTACGCAAGGCTGACAACGACACAACAGTTTGGAGACACTGTCTCAAAGCAGGACAGATGCATGATGGGGACCAACGTGACTCGGTTCCATCTAAAGCAGGCCAGTAGTAGAAAGGTCTCAAAGTGGGCCAGACGTGGGAATGTGAAAGTTCAGATCTGGGAACGGTGTCCAAGAGGACCAAATCTGGATAGGTTTCAAAGTGAGACAGATGTGGGGACGGTCTCGAAGCATGCTAGATATGGAAGTGTCTGAAAACGGGACAGAGGAACAACGATCCCAAAGCAGGCCAGATGTGGGTTTTGCCTCGGAGAACAGATACAAAATGATCCCAAAGCTGGACAGATGATGGAAAGGTCCCAAATTGGGGCAGTTGCAAAAAAACGGTCCCAAAGTGGGACAAGTGCTGGGAAAAAAGTCCCAAAGTGGGACAGGTGCGGAAAGAAATGGTCCCAAAAGTGGGGCAGATGCTAAAAAACGGTCCCAAAGTGGGACAAGTGTGGACAAAAACGGTCCCAAAGTGGGGCAGGTGTGGGGAAGAAAATGGGGAAGAAAAGTGGGGCAGGTGTGGAAAAAAATAGTCCCACCTTGTTCAGGTGCCAAGGTGGTCCCAAAGTGGGGCGGGGGCCAAGGTGGTCCCAAAGTGGGGCGGGTGCCAAGGTGGTCCCAAAGTGGGGCGGGTGCCAAGGTGGTCCCAAAGTGGGGCGGGGGCCAAGATGGTCCCAAAGTGGGGCGGGTGACAAGGTGGTCCCAAAGTGGGGCGGGTGACAAGGTGGTCCCAAAGTGGGGCGGGTGACAAGGTGGTCCCAAAGTGGGGCGGGTGCCAAGGTGGTCCCAAAGTGGGGCGGGTGCCAAGGTGGTCCCAAACGGGGGCGGGTGCCAAGGTGGTCCCAAACGGGGGCGGGTGCCAAGTTGGTCCCAAAGGGGGGCGGGTGCCAAGGTGGTCCCAAACGGGGGCGGGTGCCAAGGTGGTCCCAAAGTAAGGCGGGGCAGGTGTGGAAAAAACATGGTCCCAAAGTGGGGCAGGTGTGGAAAAACAAACGATGGCAAAATGGGGCAGATACAGAGCGGTCTCAAAGCGGGTCAGATGAGGCCTCAAAAGCCCATTTTCAAACGTTTACACAGAGAATCATCGACAGGAGAACAATAATCAGATCCCTAAGCCCACAGACAGAGGGCGACCAAGAGCCTAGAGAAGAACAAGTGTAGCGTTTCCTCCAGGTTTCTCAGGCCACCAAAGCGCAACATAAATGTTTTGTCCCTGAATGCTTTCAGTAAGCTTAAACACACACATCGCGCCGGGGGTGGTGGTGGTGGCGTCGTCGTCGTGGTGGTGCTATTTGTAATCTCTACAAGTGTGCGCAATATTAAAAGAATGTAAACTGAAGCAGATCGAAAGCGGAGATTCAATTCATTCCAAACATTTTCGGCGTGCATGGGAAATAAATAAATAAATAAATAAATAAAAAGCCGTGTTTATTGGTTTGTGGCCAAACCGCCGAGCGTACTCTTTGTAACAGCGACTGAATCCTTCTGAGAATCAAGGTCACGTTTCACATGTAAATTAAAGTGTTTGGTCGTCATGGTTACTTACAAACCTGCAAATTCTGTGCATGCAAACGGCCGGCTGCGCATGCCGGATTTTGGGCTTGGGTCTAAAAGGTCGGAGATCAGGATTATGTTTAGTGGAACGGGGCCAAGGCTTGTTGGCATAACGTGTGCTGGATTATTGGTCGATTTTCCAGCAAGACAGTGTTTACTCGCCTTGGAAAAAATAAAAACGACGTAGAACTAGACGACGTGCATCGATTCGACACGTGGACGAAAGGTTACATTTCACATCACTGTTGCGCCGCCACTCCGCTCAAACCCACATCTACGCCGCGCTACGCTTCACTTCCTCTTAAGGTGTAGATTACGGGGAATATATTGAGTTTGCGCTACACATTAGTAGCCTAGATTTAGACTTCGCTGCAGTCATCAGTAACCACAAAGGCAAATATCCTGACGCTGCTGCTGCACCATGGGAGATTTTATTCACATCAACAATAAACGACTGAAATGTGTGCAAATAAATAAGACAAATGTCTTATTATGTAAATCGGTGATCTATAAAACAAACGATATCATAGAAAATATCAAAATATATAAAAAAAAACATTTAAATTCAATTGAAATATATTTTTAATTACAAAATAAATAGATTAAAAAAAACTTCAATTTAATAATTAATTTTTGTTTCACATTTTGTTTAGACACATTTTCTTTGATGGTCAAACAATTCATCATATGCATCGATTCCGAGAGCGCCCTCTAGAGGCGAATCGCTGACACCACATCATCCTTTTTTTTTTGGTCTGATTGACAGCGTGCTATATTTATTATTTCTAAATTAATTACATAATTACGTGAATAA
>JACRUU010000015.1:13810223-13815223 GCA_030449085.1 Kryptopterus vitreolus
CCTGCCTTAATGCCCATAGACGCCTGAGATAGACACAGACTCCCCGTGACCCGAGGGAAGATCGGATAAAGCGCTAGAAGATGAATGAATGAATGATAGTTTTTCCAGCCTTCTGGTCTGTAGCTGTTACAACAGCGGCCTCTAGAGGTGAATCGGTGTCACCACGTTCTTTACATTTTTAAAACACACCGTCTTTTGACTTATTATTGATAATGTATTAATTATATAAAGTTATATAAAATGTAAAAATTATATAGTTTTTTTTTGCAGATCTCTTTATTGGTAACATATAGAAATCATAATTACATGACATTTTGTTCATTTTAGCACATAAACAAAGTGTTTTCACTAAAAAAAACACTTTTGTTTACTAATTGATATATCGACACTTATTTCACTTGGCACTTAGTTTACTGTATTTTAATTCATTTTGTTTTGCTATTTTGGTACCATGACATGGACTGTTAAATAATGTTTCTTTGTTTTATTATTATTATTATTATTATTATTATTATTATTATTATTATTATTATTATTATTATTATTATTATTATTATTATCTGTATAAAACAATCCAACCAAGCAAATGCATCAGTAAAATTTTAAAAAGTATTAAAAATATTTCCTAAAAATAAATAAATAAACAAAATAAATTCTTTTAGAAAATTAATTAAATAAAAAAAATAAATAAATAAAAAAAAAAAAAAAAAAAAAAAAAAAAAATCGAGCCCCAGTCCGGCTGTTTGGTCTCCTGCATGTGGAGCGTTGTCGGTATGAAATGTGTGTGATGAAATGTCTCTGCCTCAGAAATGTATATATTGAGTAGTGCATTGTGCTAACAAGTTACTCGGAGCCAGAAAGAGAAGTGCATGCTGTAGGACAGCACAGATTCCTGGCTGACCTAGCGGATACCTTTTTATATCTCCTTCCGTATAAATATATACAGTGCATACATCTTCGGATTCCACTTGGCGGGGAAGTAAGGGTCCCGAGTCGGACCGGCGGGGTGGCGGATCTCCGGCGGAACGCTCCAGGACGCCTGGCTCCAGGACGCCTACTTTGCACGATCGCATTCCCGCTTAAATCCCCGATACACATTGTTACGGATCCACATCCAGTGCCAAGTTTGCATTACTAGAAAATAGCGCCGTCTTGTTTTTAGTGCTATCGTGGCGATGAGGGTAAATACTTGGCGGGAGCAGTCGCAGAACTCTGTTTACACTGCAGGGTCACTTAATCCTGGGGAAATTAACGGCACTCGCAAACAGAATCTCCTCACTAAGGGCTTCCTCCATGACGACGTCAATACAAAACACGCACAAACTTACTGCACTATTATATTCCAACACCAAGAGTCACTTCGTCCACCGGCTACTGTCTGTGAACAAAAACACACACCTCGTCCATATGCTTTCCTATTTACATTACAGACATGAAAACTGAGGGTTAAGGGCCTTGCTCAAGGGCCCACTAGGGGTAGCTTGGTGGTGGTGGGATTTGAACCTGCGATCGTCCAATCCAGAGGTCAATACCTGATCCATCGTCATTACCGTCATTAATGATTTTCTTCGGAATAAGGAGGGCAAATACTGTAATACTTTAATACAAGTTACCGCATTTCGCGCCAATAATGAATAAAAGAAATGATTTAGCGTTAGAACGCATGAAAATTATATAGTGGCACAAAATAGGCCGTAGAAAAATGACGGAGGATATTTACGAACAATTTTTTTTGCCAGAAATAACCATTAAGGAGAAATCCGCAAACGACCGAGGAATAGATCACGCCTTTTTAATGTAGATGTAAATATATTACATTACAACATAGAAATGAATCATTTGTCAGTTTCAGTCCAACAAAAAGCAAACAGCAGAAATTAGCTATTAGTTTCCATAAAAACACAGTAAAATATCAACACTATTTACATTCCAGAACTACTGAAACAATTTTTTTCTAATAATCTCATTAAAGCCATAATTAGCCATCTTATATATATGTGTGTGTGTGTATGTGTGTGTATATATATATATATATATATATATATATATATATATATATATATATATATATATATATATATATCTATATATATATATATATATATATATATATATATATATATATATATATATATATAGATAGCACTTTTAACAATACATAGTGTCAAAGCAGCTGTGCAGTAATAAATAGGACGCGGATAGAATTGTGTCAAGTTTGTTAACACACATTCATTATATCAGTAATTAACGCAGCAGTTAATTAAGAGGTTAGTTGACGCCTCGGTGCGTCTTTGTCTAATCCACTCGTGTTTTATGAGTTTCCTGGCCATAGTCACACTTGTCAAGTGACAAATATAAGTTATGACGTTGAACAAAAAAAAAACAATATTCGTTATTAGGTCATGCTGTAATGTCAGTTTTTCCATTGTGAAATGGCAATATACAAAACAACATTTTTGTTGGCCTTACATTGGTCCAAATTACTTCTAACTGGGTAACTAATTTAAATAATGTCCTATTTTAATGATATTTTTCAGGACAAATAATTATTTTTTTCTTTTTGCCAATGATTATCATCTGTATATAATTGCAGATTTAAAAAAATTGTGCTTTATTCCTTTTGTGCCACAGAAAAGAAGTAAATAGTGGCAAATTATATATATAAATTTATATATATATATATATATATATCATATATATATATATATATATATATATATATATATATTTTTTTTTTTTTTTTTTTTTTTGATTAATTTTTTTATTTAACGTGTGAAAATTGTTTGTACATAGAATAACCCAGCCTCTTCCTTTTCAACCTACAATTTGTTAAAACTTGTCTAGAAATTTCTGTAGCTTTAGATTTCGTGAGGCAGAAAAACTTTGCTTGCTTTTTGGTGCAAAACATCAAGAATAAACTTAAAGGCAAAAGAAGAAAGGAAAGAAATCTACATGATGCCCATTCTATGGGCCAATGAGACCAAGAGGTATTTGTTGTGGTAAGACGGGGTCACAACCTGGCAGAAATTCACGCTCCAGTGAAGCACGGTGGCGGGAGCGTGCTGCCATTCGGGGGTTGAACGAGTGCAACCCGAATACTTTTCTGTGGAGGAATATTCCGGCATGGGAAAGATCCAAAGCACATTCGGAGAATGCCTCGAATTAGACCAAACGCCTTCGGGGTATTTTTTGGAAGAGAGGAGGAGAAAAAAAAAATAAATAAAAAAAAGGCAGAGCAACTCGTCTAGGGAGACGCAAACGATAGAAAAAGGCCTCTGAAGAACAGCAGAACGTCTCTTCAGAAATTTGTTCAGCACTGCTAACCTTCATCTGGAGGGGGTTATCGAACATAAATGTGGAAATAGCAACCAAAAATAATCTAAATGGATCGTTTTTTTTTGCTTTTACTTTCAAATCGTTCGACTCGGGAGGAACGCGCTAACAAGGCGCTGATGAATTTCTGAGACGCTATATATATTTATATCGTCTACGGGAACGTTTTTTTTGCCACCGACTCCATCCTTCGCGGTTATTAGTAGCTATAACTAATAACCGCAAATATCCTCCGCAATTTACTTGTGCCAATCTATCATTTCTCATGCATCAGTCATATCAGGCATTATTGCTCAGTGTCCGTACATTTTACTGTATATTTATTAAATACTATTTATTATATAGGAAAGAAAATGGACCGGCATGAACGATGGTACATATCGGGGTGTATTTTACATTCGACAGTGTTTGGGAGAAACAGAAACACCGTACTCGAGTTTTAAATAGTGTCATCAACAGATGGACATTCTTGATCGCGATTAATCGACTCAAAATCTTTTAATCGCACCATAAATGAAGCGAGACATGAAGAGATGTTCGATAAATTTCACTCAAAATCTCTACCTTTAATAAAACAATTCATTTTTTAATTGGTTAATTTAATTGGTGGAAATTACTCTCCACACGTCAATTTCTTTCATTTTTAATGCGTGCTTTAAGCGTTAAATACGGGACGTGGCCCCTTTAAGAATTATGCTCCGGTTTCGGTTGCTTTCCATATGATGCGTTGATACGTTTACGGTCCATATATAGCGAGACGCTCGTGCGTGTTGTGAATGCGCAGCTAGTGGGCGTAAATAAAATCAGCGTCATTAAAGCCATTTTTATGGCTTAAAACTAGTGCCGTTAACGTAAAATTATTCCGTTTGGACTGGATCCGATTTTTTTTCCAGCCACTATTTACGGCCGCTCTAGAAATGTAGGAGTCATAAATTTTGATTGTTTACGGGTACTGCAACAGCGTTTAAAAAGATAAATAAAATATTAAAAATCAAATCTAATTATGTAACAACAATTAGGCAAAATGATGATTAAGCCGTGATCCCGTAATACTGTTAGAGGGAGGTTTAAGAGTTGGAAAAAGAAGCAAGAAGCCTTTAATCACATCCTATATACAATGATGCATTATCATTATTATTATTATTATTATTATTATTATTATTATTATTATTATTATGTGAGAGATTTTGGCACTGGATCAGAGCATCCAAGACAACACCCCATTTCCAGCTGATGCAATTATACAATGAGTCCGGAGTGCGAGGCACAGCAATACAGCACAGCACGACGAGTTCATCCATGCATTAAACGTGTAATCACACACTCCTCGGATCCGAGCTTTCTTCCTTTACACACAACTGGAGAAGAAAGTAGTAATAAAATCGCCCGGGTTTACGCCACCTATATTATTATTATTATTATTATTATTAATATTATCATCATCATCGTTACATTCAGACATGCAGAGGACTGAAGAGGTCATGGGATACCGGACCTTTCCCGCCACAACATGTGCTTCTTCTCTGAACTGTTACCACAAAGCTTTGGATGCTGGAATAATTAAATTACCGAAACCCCTGTGCATAGAGGCATGGTGGTTTAGTGGTTAGCACGTTTGCCTCACACCTCCAGGGTCCTAGGGTTCAATTCCCGTCTCGGCCATGTGT
>JACRUU010000015.1:13817723-13840223 GCA_030449085.1 Kryptopterus vitreolus
GGCAGAGACTCGGGAACCAGGGTTCAAATACACGATCAGTGAAAGCAACATGACTCATGTACAATGAAGGGGGGGGGGGAGGAAAAGGAAAGGAGGGGGATACCCACTTGTTGCTTTGACAGCCGTCAGTCTGAGTGTAAAGACTAGATGATCCCATGTCAGAATGCAAGAGACAAAAGGGAACATTCAATTTACTAAATCTGTCAACGAAACAAGTCTACTGAATGCCGGAATTATGCCCCGGAGCACAAATCAGGGATTTATATGGCAATAAAAAGCTCAGGAATGAAAAGGAAACCCATTAGCAAATGGTAATGTGCTGGAAAAAAAAATTAAGCCTGTCCACTTTTTTTTTCCCCCTCGAAAGTTTCTAATGGAGCATTCAAAAAAAGAATAAAAAGGAATATGTGCATTATATAATAACCCTGTAACCACCTGCTCAACACCTTTCTTTTATCATGAAACACAACTCGGGCTGCTAAGCAAGACACACACACACACACAAAAGAGCGTTTACACACACACACACACACACACCACTATATTTAGCGCTAGTGTATTTAGGGAAATACTGGCGCAGCGACCACATGTAAACCCAGTCACGTGACTCACCGAGTTTTCTCCGTCTCTTCTTTCCCCGCAACTCCTACAAAACAACAACAACAACAACAACAATGATACAACAAACATCAAAACACGATTTCTAACAACCCGCGTTTTTTTTATTTAATCGGAGCACGTACCATTTGGTAAATAAGCAGAGATTTAAAAGCCCAAAGTAAATCCATAATCGATTAAATTCTCGCCCTGGTGCTCCGCCCAACTCTCTACTCTTTCGCGTAGGTTCCGTTATAAAATATAAACAAATATATAAAAATAAACAAAATATTTCTTATCCTTCCTGTGGCGCTTTTCCGAAACAAACTACTCTTAATTGAACACAGTGAGGCCAATTAGTGGGCTGCGGGTCACGTGACCAACCGAGCCGCTCCCGATTGGCTCCCAAGCGCGATGGAGTAGACGGGGGGGGGGACAAAAGGGATCCTTTTAAAGCAAGTCAATTTGATTAGTTATATATATAAAAAAATTGGTTAATGGAATAAAACGTGCCACTATTTATAAAAAAAACAAACAAACAAAAAAACATTATATTTTTCCTTTCCTTCTGCTCGGTTCAGGTCCATGGCTTCACAATATAATGAAAGTCAAACAGGGTTGCCAGGTCTAATCAATTCACATACCACTAAATACTTATTTCAAGATAAGAGGAAAATGTATTATTATTATTATTATTATTATTATTATTATTATTATTATTATTATTTTACATCTCATATTGAGTCTGAGTGAGTTCTACATCATTGTACGTTTAACAAATGATCCTGGTCAAAGTCATATGAAATGTGATATGTGAAATCTGTAGGGGTTACTCCTTATATATCTGTAAAAAGACACACAAAAAACAGCTTACATTTATGTCAGGCTGCATTAGGTATTTTTTGGTACACACTGTATGAATGGTCGAATTAAAGTGTGAATAATGGAATTAAATAAAAAAAATATATGATTAAAATAAAAAAAAAATGAATGTTAGATTAAAGGAAATTAATATTTTTAATGCGGATGCTTGAAAATTGATTGTAATTTTTGTTCGAAAATATCAGGATTATTTTGCATTTTTACATTATACATAAAAAAAATAAATAAAAATTTGCCGTCGATATAATACAGAGAGAAGGGGCACGGTGGCTTAGTGGTTAGCACGTTCGCCTCACACCGCCAGGATCCGGGTTCGATTCCCAGTCTCGGGAATGTGTGTGTGGAGTTTGCATGTTCTCTCCCCGTGCCTCAGGGGGTTTTTTTTTTCTCCGGGTTCTCTCCGGTTTCCTCCCGCGGTCCAAAAAACATGCACGGTAGGTTGATTGGCACCTTGGAAAAATTGTCCCTAGTGTATGAATGTGTGTGTGTGTGTGTGTGTGTGTGCCCTGTGATGGGTTGGCATTCCATTCCATCCAGGGTGTATCCTGCCTTAATGCCCATAGACGCCTGAGATAGACACAGACTCCCCGTGACCCGAGGAAGATCGGATAAAGCGGTAGAAGATGAATGAATGAATGAATAATACAGAGAGTTTTTGCATAATCAAAAATTGGCCAATCAAAAAAGAGGGAAAAATGTAGGGAAAATAATTATACAATATAGAGTATATATCTATAGTAATATATAGAGTAATATAGAGTATATATATTTTTTTATTTTATAGAGTATATACATATATATTTTATTTTATAGAGTAATATATATATATATATATATATATATATATATATATATATTATTTTATTTAATTTTACATTTTTTAAATTTATTACTTATTTAACAAATTTATTTTATTAATTTAATACACTTCAATCCAACTGATTCCGTTAAGTATAAATACTTGTGTGTACATATACATTTTTTCATTCATCTTCTAGCGCTTTATCCGATCTTCCCTCGGGTCACGGTGAGTCTGTGTCTATCTCAGGCGTCTATGGGCATTAAGGCAGGATACACCCTGGATGGAATGCCAACCCATCGCAGGACACACACACACACACACACACATTCATACACTAGGGACAATTTTCCAAGGTGCCAATCAACCTATCATGCATGTTTTTGGACCGGGGGAAACCGGAGAACCCGGAGAAAAACCCCCTGAGGCACGGGGAGAACATGCACAAACTCCACACACACATGACCGAGACGGGAATCGAACCCGGATCCTGGCGGTGTGAGGCGAACGTGCTAACCACTACGCCACCGTGCCCCTGCCTACATATTTTTATATATTATTTATTTATTTATTTATTTGCATTTCTGGATTGTGGATTTCTGCCATAAACATCATGTTATTTATAGAATACGAGGTCAGAGGTCGCGTGCCCGTGCTACAGCGCTATTGCGTAGCCCCGGAAACCTCGATCCGAACCAATCACCATCCGCAGCACAAGGATTCCTTTGTCCTATATTCATTTGCATGTGAAACGTAAATATCGCTCTCTCCTCATATGTACTGTGCTTATCTGGGATGTGACATATAAACACGTCGGCGTCAGATCTCGGTCCAAATGAAAACATGGAGGATAGTAGGGGTGGAAAGTCGTACGGAAATATGTTTTGCTTATATCTCCGTGACTCCCAGATGACTCGCGCTGTAACAATAGCAGGATTGATGAGCGGGGCGGACGTCGGCCGACGCACTCGCTTTTTCACCTCTTTCGTGTGTCCAGCTGTTTGGTCATCTGTGTGTGTGTGTGTGTGTGTGTGTGTGTGTGTGTGTGTGTGTGCTCATTGGGTCAGCAGGTTTATCCTGCCAAATGACACATTATTAATCCCAGCTCACTCTTTAAAGAAGGCGTTTGCTCAGGAGGAAATTCGACGTCACGGCTGCACGAGATTCCCGAATTCTCCTCCCTCGGCAATCCCGAATCATTTTTCCTCCCATATTTCAAATATTTCAATCTGTAACTGAAAGGCAGCGAAACCACTCGATTCCGAGGTTTTTTTCTCTCGCTGAAATGTGGCGGACGGTTCTGATTGTTGTTTATGTTGTAGCAGCTGTAAACAACCCGTCCTCCCAAACCCCCCCCCCCCCCCCTCCCCCCCCCCCGCCCCCGCCCGACACCGGACTTCTCCCGTACATGTTGATGAACATCTCCCTGCCAAAGTCTCCTCCATATGCCAATGAATACACATGCCTCCTTTTGTTATTTGTTGATGTGGAACATCTGTCCTAAAGGCCTCTGTAAATACGCTCTTACACTAATTAGTCCATCAGAAAACGTGCTTTCATATCAAACCTGGACATCTCACCGACATTTATTCCCAAATCTCAGGAACAACATGAACATAAACAGACTGTCATAAACATGAACACATTACATGAATGGAGTAATGAGTTATTATACAGAGAGAGAGAGAGAGGGAGAGGGGGGACAGACACATCTATCTATAAATAGATAGATAGATAGATAGATAGATAGATAGATAGATAGATAGATAGATAGATAGATAGATAGATAGATAGATAGATAGATAGATAGATAGATAGATAGATAGATAGATAGATAGATAGATAGATAGATAGATGGAAATTTGTTCAAGGAATATAGATGAATGAATGAATGAATGAATGAATGGCTGCAATAAAAGGGTGATTGGATAGGCTGGGTGATGGATGGATGAATGAATGATATGATATATAGATAGATAGATAGATAGATAGATAGATAGATAGATAGATAGATAGATAGATAGATAGATAGATAGATAGATAGATAGATAGATAGATAGATAGATAGAAATTTGTTCAAGGAATATAGATGAATGAATGAATGAATGAATGGCTGCAATAAAAGGGTGATTGGATAGGCTGGGTGAATGGATGGATGGATAGATAGATAGATAGATAGATAGATAGATAGATAGATAGATAGATAGATAGAGATAGACAGACAGACAGACAGACAGATAGATAGAAATTTCCCCAAGGAGTATGAATGAATGAATGTATAGCTGCAACAATGCCCAATGAATATAAATGAATGCAATAAAAGGGTGATTGGGTGGAAAGAAAGAAAGAAAGAAAGAAAGAAAGGAAGCCCAGAATAACCTGCCCTAGGAACATAAATGAACGAATGAATGAATGAATGGATGAATGGCTGCAATAAAAGGGTGGATGTATGGATGCATGGATAGATAGATCAGAATACTTTGCTTTTTTGTCAGAATATCTTTAATATATAATATAATGAATGGATGAATAAAGGAGAGAATGAAGGAAAGATAAAAGGGCGGATGGTGGAAAGAAGAAATAAATGGTTTCCACCCATTTTAAATAGACAAACAGTGGTAGTGATTAACGCATAATAAAAGAATGATTCTCGGCGCCGCATGTTCATTTCACTCTCTCTGACTCTGTGTGTGTTAAAAAATGTGACTTCTTTTGTAAAGTTTCTCACTCCAGCCGTCATCATTATAAACAAGTTGAAAAGCTCAGCGTCTCGCACGTAAAGCTCTGCTCACACCTTGTGAATGCGCCTCGTTAAAGGATCTACAGCGACTTTCATAATGCTCAGCACGTCTTCAAGTCTTGTTTAAGGCATAAAAAGTTCACCAGGTTCAGACTCTCAGGCGATGTGCTGCGAGCAGTTAACAGACAATGAGGATTCGGGGTGGGGGGGGGGGAAAGAGAGCCACTCGCGTGCGACCGAAAATAGAAAACAATGACCTTACACACAGATGGAGGGAGAAAAAAAAAGGATGTTAAAGTATTTGGTGGAAAACGAGAAAAATAAAATGTGGTGAAACTGATGTCAGATAGAGTCCTTGTGTCTGTTATACATTTTGTAAACCCTTTTTTTCCCTCGCTTATGTTACAATAATAAAGTGTCGCATGCAAAGTCTTTTTAGATGGAATGAATCCAACAGAATGTCATGTATGCAGGGTTTTAAATAAAATACTACTTTTGCAAAACACAAGGAATGATGTGTCTCGTGTCATCAGATGCATTAAAACAACACTGTATGACTTTACTGCTGCATTTATGTTCATTCATTCATTCATTCATTCATTCAGGATGTAAGAAGGGAATATACACCATGACCACAACACACACACACACACACACACACACACACACACACGCAAACGCAAACGCACGCACATACACACATACACGCGCACAAACGCACACACATGTAGAGTACAAAACAGTGTATAGTGAATCGAGAGGACAGACAGAGAGATAGATAGATAGATAGATAGATAGATAGATAGATAGATAGATAAATAGATAGATAGATAGATAGATAGATAGATAGATAGATAGATAGATAGATAGATAGATAGATAGATAGATAGATAGATAGATAGGGATGAAAGATAGATAAGAATAATGTTTGCCCAAGGAAATGAAATGAATGAATGGATGAATGGATGAATGCTGAATGTAATGGCTGTAATAAAAGGGTAGTTTGAAAGAAAGAAAGAAGAAAAAAAGAAAGAAAGAAAGAAAGGAAGAAAAGGAAGGAAGAAATAATAAAACACTTTGCCCAAGGAATATGAATGAATGAATGAATGAATGAATGCATGGCTGTAATAAAAGGGTAGTTTGAAAGAAAGAAAGAAAGAAAGAAAGAAAGGAAGGAAAGAAGGAAGGAAGAAATAAAGAAAACTTTACCCAAAGAATATGAATGAATGAATGAATGGCTGTAATAAAAGGGTAGTTGGAAAGAAAGAAAGAAAGAAAGAAAAGAAAGAAAGAAAGAAAGAAAGAAAGAAAGAAAGATAGAAAGAAAGTAAGAACACTTTGCCCAAGGAATATGAATGAATTAATGAATGCATGAATGGCTTTATTAAAAGGGTAGTCACAAAGAAAGAAAGAAAGAAAACGTTACCCCAAGAATATGAATGAATGAATGAATCTATGAATGAATGGCTTTAATAAAAGGGCGGTTGCAAAGAAAGAAAGAAAGATAGAAATAAAGAATACTTTGGCCAAAGAATATGAATGAATGCATTATTGAATGAATGAATGAACCCCCTCAAAGACATATCAGGTTTTCTGTATCAGACATATATATATATATATATATATATATATCATTTTGTATATATATATATATATATATATATATATATATATATATATATATATATATATATATATATATATATATATATATATATATATGTGTATAATGTGTGTGTGTGTGTGTGTGTGTGTGTGTGTGTGTGTGTGTGTGTGTGTGTGTGTGTGTGTGCTTTTATTGTGATTTCACTGCCTCCCTACTACCTACCCTACCCTACAGTATACCCCACCCTACCCCACCCTACCTCCTAGGGGAAAATCGACAAGTGCTGCCTGTCAAGTGTTTAATTGAGCTCTGGCTCGTGCTGATTTACAGTCCCGGGAGCGCGTGAGAGCGTGCAAGTGTGTCGTCACATTCTTCAGACCGTGATAAAGTGTGTGTATAACTATATAAATATAAATATATATATATATATATATATATATATATATATATATATATATATATATATACACACACACATACACACAAGTGCTCCGTGTGACGCTGTAGTATTTTCCCTCTTTCACAGTTTTTTTTTGTGCTTGAGGGGGAAAGTTTTTTTTTTTTTAAAAAAAAAGAAAGACACAAAAAAAAATAGGAAAAAAAGTGGGCAGGGAGTGCTGGAGGTTCGGCCCCGCGGCTCGTGCACTGTGCGCTCTCTCCCTCTCTCTCTCTCTCTCTCTCTCTGTCTCTCTCTACGTCTGTCTCTTTAGTGGTGGACAACCAAGGAACCATCCATCCATCCATCCACCAGTTCCTAAGGGATTTGCATGAAGTGCGAAACAAACAAACAAACAAACAAACAAACACTTAAAGATGCGTCTCACGCGGTGAGGACTCGGTGCGGGTCACCTGTTGCGCGCGGAGGAAAGCATGGGGGTGCTGAGCGCGGACTTGCGGGTCACCCTGCAGATTTTGCCCGGCTTCTTCTCCAACTGCCTCTTCTTCGTGCTCTACGACTCGGTGGTGCTCGTGAAGCGCGTCGTCTCGCTCGTGAGCCTGTCGTGCGGCGGCGGCGGCGGCGGCGCGTGGCAGCAGCGCATGCTCACCTCGGCCGGCGTGCGCTCCATCTGGAACAGCTTTCTCCTGGACGCCTATAAGCAGGTAAACGAGTGCGCGCAAAAGAAAGCGTGCAAATGTAAGTTTCCGTGCACAAAAACAATTGTGTGCATGCACGTAAACATGCATTAATCCAAGGAAGTAGTTTAGCATGACAATTGACAGCAGGTAAACAACAATCCAAATAGTAAACAAGTAATCATTCGTCAGATATTGCAGTCGGATATACATCAATATGAGGAAAATGTGCTGGAAAGTTATGTGTGCACTTTTTTTTTATTGCGCATTTATGAAACAACAAATATTCCAGTAGGTAAACAACAATGCATCATGTCACAAAACATTCTGGGCTCCTGTTTTTTTTTTTGTTTTTGCATTTTATGCAAAACACTTTACGCTCGGCATCACCACAGTCTTCACCTGGTGCGTTCAGAGGAAAATCAAATGAACACGTAACATTAAAGTGCAGCAACACGCAACATCTATCCAAATCAATATTTAACGCGTCTTAACCCGCGACCTTTAAAGTGCGTCAGGGACAAGTTGTTCATCAGCGTTACGCTTCTGATCCGCGGAGACGCGAACACCGCGTTCTTGGTTGGTTGGTTGGTTGGTTTTATGGCTGCACGCTACGTCACATAGCATCGGCAAGAAAACGAAACCAGTTCTGAGACGGGTTTAAAGCAAAAGCAAAATAAATGTGGACGCAGTAGAACGTGGCCTTTAAGAGCAGAAGCGATGGTGTAAATAAAATAAAGCTAAATGATTGGACTTCAAAGGGGCACGGTGGATTAGTGGTTAGCACGTTCGCCTCACACCGCCAGGATCCGGGTTCGATTCCCGTCTCGGCCATGTGTGTGTGGAGTTTGCATGTTCTCCCCGTGCCTCAGGGGGTTTTTCTCCGGGTTCTCCGGTTTCCTCCCGGTCCAAAAACATGCACGGTAGGTTGATTGGCACCTTGGAGAAATTGTCCCTAGTGTATGAATGTGTGTGAATGTGTGTGTGTGTGTGCCCTGCGATGGGTTGGCATTCCGTCCAGGGTGTATCCTGCCTTAATGCCCATAGACGCCTGAGATAGGCACAGACTCCCCGTGACCCGAGAAGATCGGATATAGCGCTAGAAGATGAATGAATGAATGAATGATTGGACTTCATCCTTGCATCTTTCCACCATTACTATAGTATATATATATATATATATATATATATATATATATATATATATATATATATATATATATATATATGTGTGTGTGTGGATGGAACATAGAGGGATTTCCCTGAAAGCAAAATCTGTATTAGTACAATATTACGCAAAGTCGTAAAGTCAATCCGTATTATAAAAGAATATCGAATAATAATAACGTTATGGATGAGGGAAACGAAAGTAGCGCAACTTATCGCTAAAACGCTACCGCAAACGACCCCGAAGTAACCCGCGGAACTTGTATTTTTAAAAATAAGTTAAAGGACGCCCCTGTTTATTATGTTATTAAGGGAAAGGAAATGCAGGGTAGTTATAATAATAACACACCGTTCTATATGTGGATGAAAAGAAGCACTCATGCATATATATATATATATATATATATATATATATATATATATATATATATATATATATATATATATATATATGACCACAATGACTTTGCATTATAATTACAGTTCGTTGTTTACATATTATCATCAAAAAGTGGATTTAGAGTACTTCTAAAACAAACAAACATCTAATTGTACATTATTTTACTGGATGAAATGTACAAGGCATCCAAAATCCACCAAAATCCTCTCTTTTTTTTTTTTTCCTGACAACAATTCCGAACAACACATTTATGCTGGAAACCACTCGGTAGCTAAACTGGTTCGGACGTATTTTGTATCTCCGTTGTGTATCTTTACAGCACCTCAGAGTTTTGATGGCACCGACCTTAAGAACCTTGATACACAATAAACTTTGCTATCATTAATCCTCCGCGTGCACCCGGGGATTTTTATTTATTTATTTATTTGTTTATTTCAGCAAAATTGACTGAACTTGATAACTTTTGGTGGTTTGCAGCAATGAAAATTGCAAACATTATAATAATAATAATAATAATAATAATAATAATAATTATTATTATTATTATTATAATTATGATTGCTTTATTCCGGCATATTTATGTGGATCATTTGCATCATTCAATCAACTCGACCCTTTACATCCTGAAACAATTTAAACATCCCCTCTGCGTTACAGGAGTTTGCTGTATTCGGTAACCGTTTTTGCGTTTTTTTTTTTCCTTTTCTTTTTTTCTTTTCTTTTCCGACGAAGTTCCAATCGTTTTTTTTTTTTTTTTTCCTTTTTTTAATTCCCAGCCAAAGTTAAAACCATTCAGTAAAAAAAAAAAAAAAAAGAAAAAAAAAAAGAAAAAAAAGAACGACGGACTTTGATCTCCAGACAGTCAACGAACTCGCAGGACATGGGACGATGGCCTGTCAATTTGTTGTAAAAGTCTGGGTCTCGGGGGAATGTTACTTTTTAACCCGGACTGATTGAGCGATTGCCCAACACACCGCTAGTAAAGTTGCACTCGTGCCAAGACGAATGCTTTCAGCATCCTCCGCGGTTAAAGCCTGTCATGGCGTTACCGCGCCAAAATTCCCCCGGGAAAACAAGGAAACCCGGACAGCAGCTTATTATTATTATTATTATTATTATTATTATTATTATTATGATCTCGATCGGGATAAAACATGTCGGCTAATTTCAGCTTTTTCCTTGCTGCATCACTCTTCGCTCACCGCTAGCTTTCCCTCGGTGTGATTGAGTAGCTTTGCAGCCACACGTGTCTCGCGTTAGCTCGTAGTGATTGCTGCTGTCGTCGCTCTGGCGTCTTTCTCTCGAAGGAAACGCTACAAACGAGTGGCTATATTTAGTTTCATAAGCAAAGCGCTCGCGAAGAAAAGGGGGGGGGGGATTTAGCGAAAGCTCTACTAAAGCGCTCGCGAAGAAAAGAGGGGGGGATTTAGCGAAAGCTCTACTAAAGCGCTCGCGTGCAAAATTTTGTTTAACGCGTACAAGATTCACAGCGCCGTTTACAGTGTGGTAGCGATCTGTGCAATGTCTGTGTATCTCTGTATAGGTGAAATTGGGAAAGGTGGCTCCAAATTCCAAAGTGGTGAAGGTCCCAAAGATCTGGAGCAGCGAGGATGGAGAGACGACAGACGAGTGCCACCTGTTGGACTTCGAATCGTCCGATCGCCCCTTGGTGGTTAACTTCGGCTCGGCCAGCTGACCCCCGTTCGTGAACCAGCTGCCGGTCTTCCGGAGGCTGGTGGAGAACTTCTCGGACGTGGCGGACTTCTTGCTGGTGTACATCGACGAGGCGCACCCGTCCGACGGATGGGCGGGGCCACCGGTGGAACTCTTCCCATTCGAGGTGAGGAAACACCGCAGCCTGGAGGAGCGCGTGGTGGCGGCGCAGAGGCTGGTCCAGCATTTCTCCCTGCCGCCGCAGTGCCGCCTGGCGGCCGACTGCATGGACAACAACGCCAACGTGGCGTACGGCGTCGCCTACGAAAGGGTGTGCATCGTCCAGAAGAATAAAATCACTTATTTGGGGGGGAAGGGTCCGTTTTATTACAGCCTGAAAGATGTCCAGAACTGGCTGGAACGGAGCTACGGGAAGCGGTAACCTTTGACGAAAGGTGGAGTTGTTTTTTTTTTTTAATTTTTATAATAAAGGACAAGGTGACACCCGCCTTCACTGGCAACTTTCTGGAAGCCGTCGGAATTCTCCGAAGATCATCAATGATCCCTGTGTTTTCTGGGTGGAATCCAAAAACCATTCCTGCCTTTCTTATCCAAACAACAAAGACTAAACCAAGCATTGCACTTCGACTTTTATACTTTGAAAGGATGTCTGTTGACAAAAAAAAAGAAAAAAAAAACCCTTATGTATGCACTATAAACACCTATAAACACTATCAATAGCCAAGCCATTATCGTTAATAGTAGCATTATAGCGCGTGATTCATTTATTCTAAAATAACCAAAATTTGCAGGAGAAAGCACGAGCCTCGGTGCGGAAGAAATATAATTTATTTTTTCGTCGATGTCGTTTTTTGGAAAAATGTGGCACGTTTACGTCTTTTTGTTTGTTTGTTTGTTTGTTTGTTTATTCGTTCGAAGAACAATCGCTCTCGTAAGACGCATTTTCAGCTTCGGCCTGCCTGATTTACGCGTTCTTGAAGTCATTAATGAAGTCTGTACCTGGCGAAAAACCCAAAAACACTTTTGCCAATTTGTCCCTACAAATATTTGCGTTTAAAAAAAAAAACAAACAAAAAAATGACATCATTCAACAAACCTTTGAAGAACCTTTTTATATATAGAACCTTTTATATATATATATATATATATATATATATATATATATATATATTTTTTTTTTTTTTTTTTTAAATATGTGTATTAACAGATATTTTTGGAAATGCATTCTCTCTATAAAGTCCGTATATATACGTCACGAATGTTATCTGAAACATTATAACACATTCATATGGCTTTATATGGATTTATTACACATTTTGCCGGAAAAAAAAAAAAACGCACGTATATTCACCTAGAAAAATGTTATGGGACGTTTAAAGTCCTTTCTAAAAGAGCGTTATTGATATGGAAATATATTTGTATTTATTTTTAATACGTCACCTTGTTGATCTTCTAAAAGGCACTAATTTAAAAAGGGAATTTATACGCTTTTGTACGTTTCGTTTCTTTTTTTTTCTTTCTATATTTGAATTAGCGGATTTTCCTGTCGTTTATTGCTCCGACGAAAGAAATTCCGCACACAAATCCACAGACGCTGGTTTTGCGTCGCAGACAAAGCGGGGTGGGAATGAAGGCCACTGACGAAAGGATCCCTCGATCCTGTCTATGGCTGGATGAAACATCACACCTCTTTGTCCGGACCTGAAACGAGTGTTTCTTGTACAGTATATTCGCACAAATCAGCTTTTTATCCCCCTTAGCATTCCCCCCCCCACACACACACACACACTGCTTTCTTGCAAAATAAAGCTCAAACTTTCTCTCACGTGTGTTTTTTTTTGTTGTCTAGTAGGCGTTCCATAAACGAGAGCAGGATTGGTTGTGGATGAAAGGAGGAAAAAGCCCTGGAAGATTCCAGAAGTGTATGAGAGGAAAAAAAAAACGGGACATGCCGACATGTGATGGGTGGAGGAGGGCATGTGGGTTGGTGTGTGTGGTGGTGTTTTTTTTTTTTTTCTTTTCCCCCCCATTAAAACGATGTCTGCAGGCGCGCTCTCGTTGATGGGTCTGAACATGTGCGTCTGCGACGATGCAAGTCGCCTGGCTGAACTTTTCCACCTCGCGGGCTGCCAAATAACCTAAAGAGGGAAGGCTATAGGGTTGGCGGCGGTTAGGGGGGGGTGCATGTCCCGCGGAAACGCCGTGAAACAGAAAACCCTGGTTGCGGCCATGCGTTGTTTATCCGAGCGGAACCGGTGCGCTGGAACAGCCGGGGTTTTTATTCACGGTGTCGTGACACTGCCAACATCACGGGACGACGCCGGTAGGGCACGGTCTCAAAATAACAGCAGCGGTCCAGGAAAGACTCTTGCGCTCTGTACGTTCTGGGAATGTAAAGCCACACTGGACAGATTCCTTATTATTATTATCCCCCCTCCCTCCCTCCCTTTCTCTCCCGACCCCCCTGGAGTGAGGAGTGAGGAGGAGGTGGGTTTGGAAAAAAAACCCCGATTTATTTCTCTACAGCAGAGACATAAAGCGCCGTAATGGCTGGAGTTTGCCAAAAACAGTATCTATAAATTATAACCAAACGCTGTTGCAATGTTTAAATGGGGGACGTTTTTTTTTTTTTTTGCCCCAACGTATACAACGCGCTATTTCGTTTGGACGCACCGACATCCTCGTCCCAAACTAAATCACGCCTGCTATCGATATCCGTTCGGAATCTTCCCGGCCTCGCCCTGAACGCTGTAATCTATTTCTACTCCACCTCTTTTCTGGCGCGGGAAAACTTGGAAGAAGATTCCGAAACTATCAAAACAGATACATGTTTAAATAAATGCCTCCTGCATTTGCTTATACAGCGGCGCTTCACATTACATTAATCGCACTGTAACAGATGTCACGATTCTATACGTTTCCCTCAAAATCTCTCCCTTTAATAATATTACACATTATTTCATATTTATGTTACTCTGGAAATGATTCTTTTAATATGAATTTCTTGTTAATTATAATGTTACTTGTTGTTTTGAAGTGTAAAATATGGGACGTGGCTCCTTTAAGAATTGTGTTCCGGTTGCTTTTTCCATATAAGCTGGTGATACGGTGTTTGGGTTATACGGAAGCGCTTTATTGCGTTCAGTAAAAATGCGCTTTATTGTGTAGATACTATATATACACATCTTCACCAATCTCAGAGAGGTGGGTAGCCCAGTGGTAAAGGCGTTGTCCTCTGGACCAGAAGATCACAGGTTCAAATCCCACCAGCATTACCACCAAGCTGCCACTAGGGTACCCTTGAGCAAGGCTCAATTGCTCAGTTGTAAGTCGCTCTGGTTAAGGGCGTGACTGCCAAATGTATGTATCTAATCACATTAATGCACACAATCATACACGCTTCATTAATTATCACATTAATCAGCAGAAGAGCGGGAAAAAAAACCCACAAAAAATATTTAGCCAAAAAGAGCAGAAACAACTTGTTTTTACACGCAAAAGTCACGCAAGCATCTCAGGATACAAAACATCTGAAACATTCATTCATTCATTCATACATCTTCTACCGCTATATCGGTCACGGGGAGTCTGTGTCTATCTCAGGCGTCTATGGGCATTAAGGCAGGATACACCCTGTATGGAATGCCAACCCATCACACACACACACATTCACATTCACACACACATTCATACACTAGGGACAATTTTCCAAGGTACCGTGCATGTTTTTTTTGGACCGGAGGAGGAAACCGGAAAACCCGGAGAAAAACCCCCTGAGACACGGGGAGAACATGCACAAACTCCACACACACATGGCCGAGACGGGAATCGAACCCGGACCCTGGAGGTGTGAGGCGAATGTTCTAACCACTAAACCACCGACCACCTCCCGACCCCCCCTCCCATAATAAATAAATAAATAAATAAAAACAACATCAGTCCGAGCTACAAATAATTAATCCCACATTTGTTCCGAATAATCACAATTAACCGTATCCAGGTTTTCCCTGTGCCTCGGGAATTATTTGTGGACACCCGTCATTATTTCCGTCTCTCTTCCACCCCACACGCTTTACCTGCATAACCATCCGTCGCTCAGCCGGCTCCGTGGCAGGAGCTAAATTTGTCTCGGGATGAAACGTATTCAGTACATCAGTATTCAGGAGAAGGTGCCGTCTCAGACAGACTGCAGTGAATAATGCGCTGGAGAAGTGCGGTCCGTGTTCGCGCAGTCAGGAGTCGTTTCTCTGGAGCCTCGTCTTCACGGACACACACAGTAGACTCGCTACAGACTACTGATGCAACTTCCTGTTCGGCGAAAAAAAACTGCTTCTGTAGCAGATGTGCTGTAGAGTAACCCACGGCCTGCGAATCCAATCACATCGTACTGATAGAGGCGTCTAATAAAACACGTGAAACAATACGCTAAAAAAAAACGCTTACCTGAGGATCGCCAACGTTTCCTCACTGGAGACAAATACGAGCCTTCGGCGTCATCCAAGGTCCGAAACGGGGAATGAAAGACACATTGTGAACGTGGACACCATGCCGTTTGGGTCACGTGATCTCACGACGTTGTGATTGGGACGCGGGAGTTGGAGAAAACGCCTTCTCAAACCCCAGAACCATCAAGTCGCCACTAAACCTCTGGATTAGGACGTCTGATTGGTGGAGATCCCGGGGGAGAACCATTTCATCATCTTCGTTAAGAACTTCAAACGTTCACTTCGGAGACTGCTGTATTGGCACAAGATTGGCGATGAGTACAGTGCGTTCTATATTTAGTCCTGTTTTTTGTGATTTAGTCCTGTATTTTGTGATTACTTCCATTTGTCCACTAGGTGGCACTTCAAGGTAACATTCGAAGAAAAAAAACCATCGCTTTTGGGGGGAGGGGGCGGATTTTTTGTCGAACGAGGACGTCGAGATTTGTAACCGTTAACAATTTCAAAAATTTCACGTTTTTTTTCTTTCTTCGGCGACTGTAACGAATTAGCGTTATTTTGTAATGACGTGTAACCAGTTACTCCCTAACACCGTCCCCAATAGCTTTCGCGGTACGGCGATGCATCCGCTCCAAACCCACGTAACGGCTTTGGGGCATTGTCTTGCTGGATCAGGTTTGGGAATCCAGAGACGTCCTACACCATCGTGTGCCTTCAGATTTGGGATTGCATTTACAGCATATCCTTACAAATGAGCAATTGAGGGTTGAGGGCCCCTTTGCTCAAGAGCACCACTAGTGGCAGCTTGGTGGAACATTTAGGAATGAACAGCATTCCGATGTGAAATTCAAGCTTCACGATGCATTCGTCCGTACAGTGCATACCTCCTGCTGTTACATATTGTCCTGTTCCAATCCCTGGTATGGGATCCGACGTGTCTCCGATGAAGATAAAGTGGTTACTACGGATGAATAAATGATTCACTTCCGCATCCCGCTGAGGATAAATAAAATTTTTTCCGATGCACGTCGGTCCATCTCAATGGCATTTCCATTTACTACAATCTACGTCCCGGGACATTCCCGATCCGCGTGTCCGAGCTCGATAGTCTCACGGAAGCAACGATGAAGTGGGATTAGAGTAACTGGTCAAACGTAGTGGAGATCAGAGGACACGCCTTTCTCTGATCCGACCACAGAACCCCGAAGACACCTCTTGTGCCCGGACACGCCGATCCGCCGGTGACAAATCGCTTCATTTCAGTGAGACAATCGCGTCGCGCGAACATAATAAGGCAGGAATTAGCACCTTATTCCGAAGCCTGGGGCGCCGCCGTCACCTCATGTGACTTCCAGCGTGTCACGAAGAGCCTTTCGGGCGAAACGCGTGTAAACATTGGTGATGCTTTTAAGGACGGGGAAAAAAAAACAAAAAGATTATGTGAGATTACGTTTGACTTACTTTCTTTGACTTGGCACTCGGGAGCAAAACCTTTTTTCCTGCTCGCTTCCGGGAGACGACGCTCCGTGCCTAAACCTGTACCAGTCCAAATAAAGGGGAAAGGAAAATATATTATATATACATTGTTAGAAAGACCAAGCGGAAATCGGGAACGTCCTGGAAAAAACATGTGGTTAAAATGTGTTTTTTTTTAAATAATGATTGAAATGAGTACAGGTTGTTTTATTCCCACTCCAGAGTGGATTGTATGTAATTACGAGATTCCATGGATCGCGGGATTTCTTTCGTACCTGTCCGACAAACCGTGACCCGGGATGAACCTACCTGAATGAAGGTAAAGGCATTTGTGGTTGGGCTCTGGATCAGATTGTAGCAGGTTTAAATCCCAACACCACCACCAAGCTGCCACTAGAGGGCACCTTGAGCACGGCTCTTAACCCTTACCTTGCCTGATTCCGAGTCGCGCTGGATCATGCCGTAAAATAGGGGTGTCAATCTCCGTTCCTGTAGGGCATTGCAGTGTTTTGTTCCAACCCTTAATTATATTCTACAAGAACCAATAGAAGGGGCACGGTGGCTTAGTGGTTAGCACGTTCGCCTCACACCTCCAGGGTCCGGGTTCGATTCCCGTCTCGACCATGTGTGTATGGAGTTTGCATGTTCTCCTCGTGCCTCAGGGGGTTTTTCTCCGGGTTCTCCGGTTTCCTCCCCCGGTCCAAAAACATGCACGGTAGGTTGATTGTCATCTTGGAGAAATTGTCCCTAGTGTGTGAATGTGTGTGTGTGTGTGTGTGTGTGTGTGTGTGTGTGTGTGTGTGTGTGTGTGTGTGTGTGCATTCCATCCAGGGTGTATCCTGCCTTAATGCCCATAGACGCTGAGATAGACACAGACTCCCCGTGACCCGAGGGAAGATCGGATAAAGCGCTAGAAGAGCAATGAATGAATGAAGAACCAATAGGATTGCTATCCATCCCGATTTGTTCACAGGAGAAACCGTGTAAGAAACGCTCTTAAAAGATATTTCACAAGAAATGAAAGTGTTAGTGGGTTAACGGAAGCCGCGTATTAAAGACCTGCGAGGATGAACAAGTACATAGAGTGTTAATAAGAGTATTAAGAAGGCACTTCGAAAGAGAGTGTTGAATATCAATACATCTGTTGGCAACACAACAAACGTATACATAATATATCATATTATTTGGATATAATAATTTTACATAAAGGGGTTGGAAAAAAAAACACACACACCCAGGCCGCACTAAAAAACCGTAATAATGCATAATAAAGCATAATAATTTGCCAATAAATGCAAGAACTTACACCCAGATTAGATATGGCGTAAACTATGGATAAGAAACATTGCCTCTATATAATACATATAATATGTATTATATGCAAATTCCTTATTGCAAAGGTGCTTGGGCCCAAGCAACCGAGAGCTATGATGGCATCGTTATTTTCATTCATTCATTCATTCATTCATTATTCTACCGCTTTATCTGATCTTCTCGGGGTTCAAGGCAGGATACACCCTGTATGGAATGCCAACCCATCACACACACACACACACATTAGCACACAGTCATACACATTTTTTTTTGAAGGTGCCAATCAACCTACCGTGCATGTTTTTGGACCGGGAGGAAACCCGAGAACCCGGAGAAAAACCCCCCTGAGGCACGGGGAGAACATGCACAAACTCCACACCCACACATGGGGGAGGCGGGAATCGAACCCCCGACCCTGGAGGTGTGAGGCGAACGTGCTCTATGGTTATTTTATGAAGGACTAAAAAACAAACGTTTATGAAATTGGAACGGAATGTGCGTGTAAATTATTCACACTTCACGCACTGGTCTACTTAAATACAGTATCAGCGAATCGTTATTAGCGGAGGGCGACGGAGACCCGAATGTGACGCTCAGACCAATTTGACTGTGTTTTGCATAACAATGTCTTCCGGGCCTGCGGCCGAGCCTCCACGACAACAAACAAAAAACAAACAAAAGCGCAGTAATGCTGCTGTAATGTCCAGCGAGGAAAAGCCAGGCTGTGTTTACAGAAATAATATCGGGGGGGAACCAAGTGTTGTTCCACTTCCTCTGTGCAGGGGAGCGTTTGGCAGAAACGCACCATTGTGCTGCTGAGACAAAGCAACACCGGAGGGGGAAAGAAGCAAAGCTCCAGTCCATGCTCTTCCTCCTCCTCCTCCTCCTCATCCACCATCACAGCATTCCTGCTGTCCTTAATCACTCACACACACATACAAACACCGCCTAGAGGGCACTGTTTCACTAGTTTCAGAGTAAAACAAACAATACAAGTTTCAATGATGGAAATAAATAAATAAATAAATACATAAATAAATATAAATGATGGGTCAAATAGCAAATAAAAAGTGTAGAATAATTTACAATAAGGAATTTAATAATTTTTTTATATACAATATTTAATATATATTTATAATATATATAATAATATATATATATATTTCTTTTTTTCTTTAATAATTTAATATAATAAAGCTTCTGGGACGACGTCCTACTAGATTTTATGGACGTATGAAGATCATTAGTAAAGTCAGGTAGGTGATGCGAGGATGAAGAGCTTTATAGCAGGAGATGTGAAGTAGATGTTCATGCCGCATGGCTTTAGTGCACAGCAGCAGGTTTGGGTCTCGGAGAACAATTAAAGGGAACATCGCGTGCTGCAAAGACGTCCTTAATTCTGGGAAAGAACCACATATGACTGGTAAAAATCCCATTCACAACTTTTGTGCATTTAAAGTAGAATGTTAGTCGAATTTTTATGAACATCACATTGGAAAGCAGCTGCACATGTTCCGAGCTTTTAATGTCTGTTTTTCCTTAATTTGTCCTTCAACCAGGACTTTCCAATAGCATTAATTAATGGCATTATTGATCTTATTCATTCATTCATTCATTCATTCATCTTCTACCGCTTTATCCGATCTTCCCTCGGGTCACGGGGAGTCCGTGTCTATCTCAGGTGTCTATGGGCATTAAGGCAGGATACACCCTGGATGGAATGCCAACCCATCACACACACAAACACACACACACACACACACACACACACACACACACACACACACACACACACACACACTCATACACTAGAGACAATTTTCCAAGGTGCCAATCAACCTACTGTGCATGTTTTTGGACCGGGAGGAAACCGGAGAACCCGGAGAAAAACCCCCTGAGGCACAGGGAGAACATGCACAAACTCCACACACACATGGCCGAGACGGGAATCGAACCCGGACCCTGGCGGTGTGAGGCGAATGTGCTAACCATTAAACCACCGTGCCCCCTTTATTTATCTTATTATTTAAAGAAATATTCCTGTATGGTGATATTTTCTGTAGGACCACGTTTATTTAACAGTCCTGGAAGGAGTCTCCAGTTTCAGGTCAGGCCATACGATTTCCAAGTTTAACAGTTGAAAATCTTTAGAAATAAAATACAATTTTGGGGAATAAAAACATACATTTATAAGAAATAAGCTTGAAAATATTGAGTCTATTTAGAAGTAAACAATATGAGATTTAATATCGAAATTTTTTTTAGAATTTTTTGCATTTTTTTTTCCTTTAAAGCTATTTTTTAAACTCCCGTCCCTTCCATTTTATTTATTGATTTTTTAAAAATCCCATATCAGGCCCTAAAACGCCATCGTAAAATATCCATCCGCCTATTTTTTTATTCTTTTTAAAAAATGTTGCTCCTACCCAGGTCACATGACCACAACTCCAATCATGTTGATGTTATGGATAGCGGAGTGTTCACCCTCACTGCGTCCTAAAAGATCAGCAGCAGAAATGCTCGGTCCTAAAAGAAGGAAAAAGCACACACATTATCCGTGAGGGAGGTTTTCTCTGGTGCTCCGTGGTTCAGGGCGGCGCTGTGCGGCTTGCTCTTCATTACCACAACAAATCAGCACATTACTAATAACCCAGACGCGAGGTCGCGGTCCCGGGGCTCCCAGCCGAGAGGAAGCGTGACGGCGAGTCCGACCTCGCGCCCTCGCCCATAGTATGATTTTTCTACTTTCATAATTACGCAGGATTAGTGGTTTTGTTGTTTTTTTTTAGCTCTTACTTTTATTTCGCGCGTCTTGGAAAAACAAAGTTGTGAACGCAATCGTGTGATTGGAGGGGAAAAAGGTCACGCCGGTAAATCCTTCGGCGTCCCGAGCGGTGATGCATCGAGTCGCGGCTCTAATTTGCTCGCAACCCAAAGGTCAGAAGAACAACGTCGCGCTGGGTACGTCGTAAACTAACAACATGCAGGAGGAATGTGTTATTGTATTATCCCAGCGCACAACACAGCTGTATCACTCTCCAGATGTTCTCTTACAGCAAGTAATCACACACAGGTTAGTGGGACGTCATAACGGCACACGGAAATGGATTCCAATTAACATGTCTTTAAAATCAATATACGCACTTTTTAATTAAAGAACGAAAAAAAATGCGCTTTTTTAAAAATGGATTTAAGGACAGTTTCGAGAGACATGAAGGTTTTGATATATTTAATGTTAGGATGGAATATTAAAGAGATGCGTTTTATTCACACTTCCGAAATTTCCCCCCAATGACGCCCCCTAGCTGCGCATTCACAACAGGTACGATCTCCTCACTATATTAGCGTATATTACCGTATGGAACCTTACGCAAGCGCATCGCATTCCCAAATCCGTATTACTGCAATAAAGCGCATTTTTACTGAACGCAATAAAGCGCTTCCGTATAACCTAAACACCGTATCACCAGTTTATATGGAAAAGCAACCGGAACACAATTCTTAAAGGAGCCACGTCCCATATTTTACACTTCAAACCAACACTAAACAAATAAACATTGTTATTAACAAGAAATTACTATTAAAATAATCATTTCCAGAATAAAATAAATATGGAATAATTAATAATGTTATTAAAGTGAGAGATTTTGAGTGAAATGTATATCATTATAACATCTGTTACAGTTATTTATTAGAAACATGAAAAGTGTTCATTTATGCTACATTGGAAATGAACATGCGAATAATAGTAAGTGTAAAATTTAACGAATATATTATAAATAATTAGTTCAAGTTTTATATATATATATATATATTATATATATAAATTAGATACACAGTTGCTCCCCATCGTACGAACAAATACTTTATGAACTAAAATGTATTCAGAGTCCCCATAGCAAAAAAAAGCATTCCGTCCCCATAGAGAACGACATGACGTGTTCCCCTGACATGCACACTTGACATATCCACTCGTAGGTGAGATAGAGTAGGTCATGTCCATATGACTGCCGCGTGGCATCACGTAACCGCAAACGTGAAAACTGAAAAATCTGCGAAAACCTGCGAAACTCGGACACAGGGTCATGTGACATGTCTAAACGCTCGGCACATCGACGGCAGTCGAATGCTGGATAATTTGATGATGTCATGTGCGTCCACTGGCCCCGCCCCCTCCCGGCTCTTAACACTCGTCTCTTGGAATGTAACTTGTTCGTAGGGGTTGGGAAGCGTCTGTGTGTGTGTGTATATATATATATATATATATATATATATATATATATATATATATATATATATATTTCACACTTAGTGACGTTAACATCA
>JACRUU010000015.1:13845223-13855223 GCA_030449085.1 Kryptopterus vitreolus
ATCGCTGCCTTGGTCCGACAAGCAGGGCAGGCCCGCCTCAGTGGCCATGGACAGGGACTCTTTGGTGGTTTCAATAATGGTGAGGGGGGGACGGAGGGTTGGGGGGGGAGGGATGAAGGGTGCACGTGTAGCTACAGGAGGGAGTACTAAGGGGTCTAATTCACCTCCTAGGACGAAGAAGAAACAACACTGTATCAGCAGGCATGGCCAACGATACGCACGACGAAAAGCAAACAAACAAAAACAACTAAAGGAAGTAAAAACGGAACACAAAAAAACACAAAAATAAACGAAACTCAATGGGAACGAGGGCGTTTGCATTTACGCTCCACTTACGGCTTGCTCAAGCGCCCTCTGGTGGCACAGCTTGGCGGTGGTGGGGTTTTATGATGTTATACGTCGCTCGGGCGTATATATAATCATTGGTGTTCATAACGCGTAATAAGGGCGTCTATTAAGTCCGAGAGATTACATCGTGGAGCTGCGTGTGCTACATTTTATTTTCGGCTTATTTGTCCCGGAGATTTCCTGCCCCCGAGCTGAAAGGACAAAATATCTTCCTGGGCACACAGAGCAGAGCGACGCGTGTTTGAGGAAGTGTTTGGGAAAGCCGGGAGGATTTGGGCGGAATCTCTCCGAGGGCCTCTCGGCCTATCAGATGCCCCTCCGGGCCTCGTGCCTTTTAAACCCCCGTGCGGAGAGAGCGGAACGGCAGGGCCTGTCTCGGAGCCGAGGCGACGCCTCGCTGATCTCCGGGCTCAAGGCCGGCTTCTGACGAACGCCTTCTGCTGGAGATCTACCGATCCTCGTTCGAGTTTACCTTCAATCTTACATCTGCCTCTATATTGCCTCTACCTCAATCTCTCTCTCTCTCTCTATATATATATATATATATCTACTTCCATCTGTCTCTCTCTATCTCTCTGCCTCTACCTCAATACCTCTCTCTACTTCCATCTCTCTCTATATCTCTCTCTACCTCCTGCTACCACAATCTCCCTCTACCTCAACCTCTCTCTATCTCCCTGCCTCTACCTCCATCTCTCTCTACCTCCTGCTAACTCAATCTCTCTCTATCTACCTCAATCTCTCTATATCGCTCTACCTCTACCTCCATCTCTCTCTACCTCCTGCTAACTCAATCTCTCTATCTACCTCAATCTCTCTCTATCTCTCTGCCTCTACCTCCATCTCTCTCTACCTCCTGCTAACTCAATCTCTCTCTATCTACCTCAATCTCTCTATATCGCTCTACCTCTACCTCCATCTCTCACTACCTCCTGCTAACTCAATCTTTCTCTCTCTCTCTCTCTCTTCATCTACCCCAATCTGCCTCTATCTCTACCTTTAAGTATATCTCTCTCAACCTCAATCTCTATCTTTAACATTACCTCTACCTCCCTCTCTCTCTGTCTACCTCTTTGCCTACATTTACCTTTACCTCTAACCGTGCCTCTACCTCTATCTCTCTACACATCTATACATTTTACCTCAATCTCTACCTCTACCTCTCTCTACATCAATTTCTACCTTTATGTACAACTTAACCTCACTCCACCTCTCTCTCTCTCTCTCTCTCTCTCTCTCTCCCTCTCCCAATCTATACTTTTACCTCAATCTCTACCTCTGCCTTCACACTTTAAGACTGTTCTGACTTGCGCTTGTTAGCGACGTTAGCGCCTCTGCCTCAGGTCCGGACTCTTGCGCATAATCTAATCATTATCTTTACGTAGCTGTTTTGATTCTAACTGGATAAACACATATTAATTGTGACGCAGCTAAAAAAACAGCAATAATAATAATAATAATAATAATAACTATAAAGTAAACAAACTGTTTAGCGCAGCGAGCGGATGACGAGCCGGGTGGAAACCCAACGCAGGTTCAGGTTCGAGTGTGTGTTTTTTTTAAATACGGTCATAAAGAATTAGACGTCTACTGTTAACACTTTATCAGCAAATCCGATCCGATCTGATTATAATCAAACGTCTGGTGGAGGAAACGTCGGATTAATGATCTACTCCTTTTTCCTCTGTGTGATTTAGTCGCTAACTTAAGAAGTACCAAAGTGTGTCTGTATATATTTACATACATACACATACATTATACAATATAATACTGATTTTACGCTTGTTTATGAATTTTACTAAATCTTTAAAACATAATAAATAGAATTATATCAATTGCTTTTTAAAATCCTTATCTGATAAATTACATTACATTACATATTAAATGATATTTTATTACATTTTTTCCTATTTTATACTATTATTTGTCTATTTATTAGTTTATTTATTTCCGCGGAGACGGAATCCTGCCATTCGGGGTGAAAATTAAAAACGTAAATGAAAATTAAAAAATGTAAATAACAACAAAAAATAATTAATTACTAAAAAAAAAAGCCAGTTTGCCTAAATAATGCATTTTCAGAATTAATAACATAAAGGCATGTATCAAAATATTCATTAAGAAATAAATCAAATAACATAATAAAAAAACATCCACTTGCTTATTGCAGGTTCGAAAATGAAAAGGCAAAATATAAACGAAGGAAAAGAAACATACATATATTAAAAATATAATTTAAAAAGCGACTATTTTAGCGTTATTACTATCACAGACAAGCACAATCTAAACCAACAATAACATTTTATTGCACAAAAAAAATATATATATTTGAAAACAAACATATAAATATAAATATAAAAGAATATTTCAAGGAAAAATAAGCATACCAGATTTTTGTTAACTTACATCAACAAATTGCCCGCATGATTTTGGCATGAAGAAAAAATGCACAAAAGAAAGTTGTGTAAGAATGTCCTTGGACAAGTATATATATATTTTTTTATTTTTTTTTTTTTTTTGTTTACTTTTTTTTTTTCTTCTTGTAAAAAGAAAAAAAAAATGACTAGCCACTGTATTTTCTTGATAAATATAATCTTCAGACATGAGTATACAGGGAGGCAACAACACATACATCCACACCACAGAACATGAAAAATAAACTTCACCATTATTCTGTTTTGTTTTTTTTTTTTCTTTGATAAAATACAAAAAGAAAAAAAAAAGTCTGTACATATTTGAGCCTTGGATTTGGAGTTATATATATATATATTTATTTATTTATATATATAGAGAGAGCTTTTTTTTCAATAAATATCTACATTCTAGTAATTAAACTTTTTGCTTGGATTGATTTCATAATTGTAAATTCTGAATGGATGGATGACTGTACATATTTTGCCATAACTAAGGGGAAGGAGGAGGAGGAGGAGAAGGAGGAGGAGGAAGAGGAGGTAGGTAGGTAGGTAGGTGAGGAAGGGTTTGGACCTATGAACATACTACATAGGAGATGATAATGATGGGGGTGATTGTGTAAGTCAGTTGCCATGTCCATGTAAAGGCAGTACGAAGCGGTCGGGCGGCATTAGAGCTTTTGGCTGTAAGGAAGGGATGGGGATATACAAACAATGAGCATATACATGCCCATCTACGAAAAAAAGAACAAAACTCTAACACTGACAAATCTGACAAACCCTAAACTGCAACTTCTTCGCCATGCAGTTAAAGAATAAAGAAGAAAACACCACTTTCAAAGTCGATTGATTATCAAAAATGGCTGGCAGAATTGGAACAAACAAACAAACAAATAAATAAATCAACACCGGGGAACATTTTCACCGATAGTCACGTGTGCAGGAGCAATAATGCAATAATTGTCTTGTTTTCCCTACAAAAAAATAAATACATACATTTTCCGTATTATTTCTATGGATCCGGATGGGAATTTTCGCTGCACACGGAGTTTGCGATGAATTAGTTCCCGATTTAAGAAGGGAAAAAAACAAAACAAATCGCTATAATGTTTTTTTTCGTCTAGCTTACATTTCTATCCAAAACATTTTTCGTTTTAAAAGAAAGCAAACAAACAAACAAACAATTTAAAGTTTCACTTACACACACTACAAACCAGATGCACAAAGCTATTCGGTTAAAATAAATAAATAAATAAAAATACGGACACGCGGCCCAGAGCCGGACAGCCGAGCGACTGCCGCCTCTGTCGCGTGAGCCGGGAAAGACAAATAATACTATCTGTCGTTGTTAGTCTTAAACACGGGGGGGAAGAAAAACAAAACAGGGCGTGCAGTCTGGATGTACGTCAAAGAGAGAGGAAAATTGGGTTGGAAATGGGTTAATTTTTGTACTGCAAGATGTCGTTGATGCATGCTTAAAGTAAGTTGCATTTAGGGAGAGTAGACAAACGACAGAGCAAGCGGCGTTCAGGTACCACATTAAACACACAGAGAGAGAGAGAGAGAGAGAGAGAGAGAGAGAGAGAGAGAGACAGAGAGAGAGAGAGATTTCGGCACGCTTTAACCGAAGCCTGTGGGTGACAAAGCCACTCGAGCACGGCGTGAAATCCCTGTAGTTTATTTTTGCCCCCCCCCCCCTTCCCCCCCCACATGTTTGTTTGTTTGTTTGTTTGTTGATGCAAGGTGGTGAATGTTGTCCACAGGCTTTGGTTCAAAAGTACATTCGATATAATCGGAATTCCACACGAGGACTTAATAAGGCCTAATAAGCTCCATGCTTCATAAGGTCTGGGGCTCGCACCCTCACCAACTCTCCACGGAATCCATTGGCCCGGGAATATTGTAGGATAAGATCCTGACGTTCCGACACTTACTGGGGTATAATTCTCACACGCTCCTGTATCACGATCATCTGCCCCGCCCCTCGGACCTCGGACCTGTGTTAGTCTCGCCAGTGTGTGTGTGTGTGTGTGTGTGTGTGTGTGTGTGTGTGTGTGTGTGTGTGTGTGTGTGGAGGAACGCCATGTCTTGCCAAATCGCCTTGAACTTTCGAGCTTTAAGAAATCACGCCATCTGGTGTTGAAGCCGAGAGACGCGTTTCATCCTTCACGTTACACGCCGAGTGTGTCTGCCTAACATGGACTTATGTAACGAATGTTACACATACACACACACATCTATCTATCTATCTATCTATCTATCTATCTATCTATCTATCTATCTATCTATCTATCCATGTCAGAGAGAGAGAGAGAGAGAGAGAAAGGGATACAGATAGATAGACAGACATGGGTATATAGAGAGATGGTGAGTGAGAGAGACAGACACAGAGTGAGAAAGAGAGAAATTGAGAGACAGGCAGTAGATAGATAGATAGATAGATAGATAGATAGATAGATAAGACAGATATACAGATATAGATAGATAGATAGATAGATAGATAGATAGATAGATAGATAGATAGATAGATAGATAGATAGATAGATAGATAGATAGATAGATAGATAGAGACAGAAAGACAGACAGATAAAGAGATAGAGAGAGGGACAGATAGAGAGACAGAGTGAGAGAGACAGAGAGACAAAAGACAGATAAAGAGATAGGGACAGATACAGAGATAGAGATAGAGAGAGAGAGACAGAGAGATATAAAGACAGAGAGAGAGATAGTGAGAGAGATATAGAGACAGAAGAACCCACCCGGGGCCCTACATTACCACCTGGAGCCCAACATCACCACCCGGGGCCCTACATCACCGCCCGGAGCCCTACATCATCGCCCGGGGCCCTACATCACCACCCGGGGCCCTACATCACCGCCCGGGTCCCTACATCACCACCCAGGGCCCTACATCACCACCCGGAGCCCTACATCACCACCCGGGGTCCTACATCACCACCCTCCTACATCACCACCTGGGGCCCTACATCACCGCCCGGCTCCCTACATCCCCACCTGGGGCCCTACATCACCACCTGGAGCCCTACATCACCACCCGGGGCCCTACATCACCACCCGGGGCCCTACATCACCGCCCGGGGCCCTACATCACCACCCTGGGCCCTACATCACCACCTGGGGCCCTACATCTCCGCCCGGGGCCCTACATCACCACCCGGCCCTACATCACCACCCGGGGCCCTACATCACCGCCCGGAGCCCTACATCACCACCTGGGGCCCTCCATCACAGCCTGGGGCCCTACATCACCACCCGGGGCCCTACATCACCACCCTGGGCCCTACATCACCACCTGGGGCCCTACATCACTGCCCAGGGCCCTACATCACATAACAGTGGACTTGTTTCTGACTCGGAGCGATCTGAAGGATAAAAAGCGACGCAGTGTGTGTGTGTGTGTGTGTGTGTGTGTGTGTGTGTGTGTGCGCAAGTGTGTGTGTGTGTGTGTGTGACAAAACATAAACAAAAACAACCTAGTGATAAACACGCTAATCAGTGACACCTCATCCGCCCCAGCATTCCTGCATCAGCCGGTGGACAGTCCTCGTATGGAATTCCTGAAGGAGAATTCCGGGGTAAAGTGTGTGTGTGTGTGTGTGTGTGTGTGGGGGGGGGGGGGGGGGGGGGGTGTAGAGGGTGGGGGGGGGATTCCAACAGTTTTACAAACAGAGAACAGAATCACGTGACAGAAACACGTAAAGACCACGGACATGTGGACGAACGAACAGGAAATCTACACACACACACACACACACACACACACACACACACACACACACACACACACACACACACAGAGACAATGCAGCAGCAATCTTTGCAACCGCAATCTTTAAAAAGGAAATCATAAAAAAGAAAATAAAACGTTGATAAGGAAAAAGAAGGAAAGAAAAATCCCAGGATGGAGTGATGAACATTGAGGCGGTGGAGGTTAGTGTGTGGATGGTGCGCGTGGGGCGACACGGAGCCATGCAGTAACGGCACGACGGAAACTTCCCCGGGAATCTTTCATAACATGCCACAAATGACTGACTGAGAGATGTTTTGTTTGTTTTGTTTGTTTTCGTTTTTCTCGTGGCAATAAAATTCTTTTTATGCCATCTGCATTGGAAAGCGATCGGATGCAGAGCGGCTTAAAGGGGGGGGGAGGGGCTTAAGGAGGAAAACAACAACAATAAATAAAAGGAGATCATATTTACCATTCTTGGACACAACTTTCTTAATATTACCGGTTGGAATTTATTATTATTATTATTATTATTATTATTATTATTATTTATTTTTTTGGATGGCAAGAAAAGATTTTGTTGCCTTTTTTTTTTTTTTGTTATTATTAGAAATGAAAAAAATGTCAAATTGGAAGCCGAAATGAACACGAAAATGAAAATAAATAAACAAATAAATAAATCCATTTTGGAACACCAACACCGGACAAATCATGCGGCACAAGATGAGGCGAGACAACGGGAACGTCGTAGCCGTGAAAAACGGATGAGCACAAACCAGAAGAAATAAATGATACACATATTTAAGAAAAAGAAAAACAAACAAACAAAAAAAACAAACATGCTAAATAAACAAAAAGCAAAAACAAAAATACATCAAACCCCAGAACAAGAGCGTTTCATGCAGCTGTCCAACATCAACTGATGGCGTTAGAAATGATGGCATGAATTTCTGTGTAAACGTGACTGGATGATTGGGGCCCTAACGAGAGAATCAGGACTATCTATCTCAAAAACGACAAAAATAGCAACAATTTGACAGAAATTGGGGTCGACGGTGCGACTGTCTCGTTTACCACTGTCTCGTTTACCACTGTCTCGTTTACCACTCGTCTGTCTCGCCCGGGTAAAAACCCTCCGTCTGATTTACACACCGCAACGCCGCGTCTCGCTATAAGCCCTCCGACCTTCACCACGCCTATTACTGCCTTCTTTTAACACGCGCCGATACACAGACTTACAGCGCCACCCGGTGGTCATTACAGCGAGCACCATAACCTAACTATCTATCTATCTATCTATCTATCTATCTATCTATCGATCTATCTATCTATCGATCTATCTATCTATCATATTTTAATTTAGTCATCAAACCATCAATCTGTAGTTTCTCCATCCATCCATTCTATCTATCTATCTATCTATCTATCTATCTATCTATCTATCTATCTATCATATTTTAATTTAGTCATCAAACCATCAATCTGTAGTTTCTCCATCCATTCATCTATCTATCTATCTATCTATCTATCTATCTATCTATCTATCTATCTATCTATCTATCTATCTATCTATCTATCTATCTATCTATCTATCTATCTATCTATCGTATTTTAATTTAGCCAACAAACCATCAATCTGTAGTTTCTCCATCCATCCATTAATCCATTCATCCATTCATATATCTATCTATCTATCTATCTATCTATCTATCTATCTATCTATCTATCTATCTATCTATCTATCTATCTATCTATCTATCTATCTATCTATCTATCTATCTATCTATCTATCTATCTATCTATCTATCTATCTATCTATCTATCTATCTATCTTATTTTAATTTAGTCATCAAACCATCAATCTGTAGTTTCTCCATCCATTCATCTATCTATCTATCTATCTATCTATCTATCTATCTATCTATCTATCTATCTATCTATCTTATTTTAATTTAGTCATCAAACCATCAATCTGTAGTTTCTCCATCCATCCATTCATCCATTCATCCATTATATATCTATCTATCTATCTATCTATCTATCTATCTATCTATCTATCTATCTATCTATCTATCTATCTATCTATCTATCTATCTATCTATCTATCTATCTATCTATCTATCTATCTATCTATCTATCTATCTATCTATCTATCTATCTATCTATCTATCCATCCATTCACCCAGCCTATCCAATCACCCTTTTATTGCAGCCAATCATTAATTCATTCATCTATATTCCTTGAACAAATTTCTATCTATCTATCTATCTATCTATCTATCGTATTTTAATTTAGCCAACAAACCATCAATCTGTAGTTTCTCCATCATCCATTCATCATCATCTATTATCTATCTAATCTATCTATCTATCTATCTATCTATCTATCTATCTATCTATCGACTCTATCTATCTATCTATCTCTATCTATCTATCTATCTATCTATCTATCTATCTATCTATCTATCTATCTATCTATCTATCTATCTATCTATCTATCTATCTATCTATCTATCTATCTATCTATCTATCTATCTATCTATCTATCTATCTATCTATCTATCTTATTTTAATTTAGTCATCAAACCATCAATCTGTAGTTTCTCCATCCATCCATTCATCTATCATCTATCTATCTATCCATTCTATCTATCTATCTATCTATCTATTCTATCTATCTATCTATCTATCTATCTATCTATCTACTATCTATCTATCTATCTATCTTATTTTAATTTAGTCATCAAACCATCAATCTGTAGTTTCTATCCAGTTTTCTCCATCCATTCATCCATTCATCCATTCATCCATTCATATATCTATCTATCTATCTATCTATCTATCTATCTATCTATCTATCTATCTATCTATCTATCTATCTATCTATCTATCTATCTATATCTATCATATTCATCAAACCATCTATATATAGTTTCTCCATCCATCTATCCATCTGTCTGTCTGTCTGTATTTCAATCTACAATCTATCAATCAAACCATCTCTATTCATCTATCTATTTATCTACTGTATTTTAATCTACTCATCAAACTATCTGTCTATAGTTTCTCCATCCATCCATCAACCCACCCATCTATTCATCTATATATCTATCTATCATCTATCCATCCATCTGTCTGTCTGTCTGTATTTCAATCTACAATCTATCAATCAAACCATCTCTATTCATCTATCTATTTATCAATCCATCTATCCCTTCAATTATCCATCTATCTATCCATATATTAATCTGTCTCTCTCTGCATTTATGTGTATATATTTGAGAGTGATACGGAGGGAACGACAGACGAGACGTCGATTCTTTATCGACTACCCAAAAAAAAAAGCGCCAAACCCCAACTTCTTTCAAAAACAGTCTGAATTTAAATCTGATTCATATTTAGATTATTATATATACATCTTTTTTTTTTTACAATATTTATATCTTATTTAAATCGAGGGGAAAAATTTCTCATCAGAATAACTTCTTCTTCT
>JACRUU010000015.1:13860223-13867723 GCA_030449085.1 Kryptopterus vitreolus
AGTGTGAGAATAAATGATGTGGGCCGGGTTTCGGGGCCGGGGTTTCGGGGCTGGAGTGTGAGAATAAGCGATGAGGGTCGGGTTTTGGGTCGGGGGGTTTTGGGTCCGGGTTTTGGGTCCGGGTTTCGGGGCCGGGTTTCGGGGCCGGGTTTCGGGTCCTGGTTTCGGGGGCAGGTTTCGGGGCCGTAGTGTGAGAATAAATGATGTGGGCCGGGTTTCGGGGCCGGAGTGTGAGAATAAACGACGAGGGCCGGGTTTCGGGGCCGGAGTGTGAGAATAAATGATGTGGGTCCGGGTTTCGGGGCCGGTAGTGTGAGAATAAATGATGTGGGCCGGGTTTCGGGGCCGGGTTTCGGGGCTGGAGTGTGAGAATAAATGATGTGGGCCGGGTTTCGGGGCCGGAGTGTGAGAATAAACGACGAGGGCCGGGTTTCGGGGCTGGAGTGTGAGAATAAATGATGTGGGCCGGGTTTCGGGGCCGGAGTGTGAGAATAAACGACGAGGGCCGGGTTTCGGGGCTGGAGTGTGAGAATAAATGATGTGGGCCGGGTTTCGGGGCCGGAGTGTGAGAATAAACGACGAGGGCCGGGTTTCGGGGCTGGAGTGTGAGAATAAGCGATGAGGGTCGGGTTTTGGGTCCGGGTTTTGGGGCCGGGTTTCGGGGTCGTAGTGTGAGAATAAATGATGTGGGCCGGGTTTCGGGGCCGGAGTGTGAGAATAAACGATGAGGGCCGGGTTTCGGGGCCGGGGTTTCGGGGCTGGAGTGTGAGAATAAGCGATGAGGGTCGGGTTTTGGGTCCGGGTTTTGGGTCCGGGTTTTGGGTCCGGGTTTCGGGTCCGGGTTTCGGGGCCGTAGTGTGAGAATAAATGATGTGGTCCGGGTTTCGGGGCCGTAGTGTGAGAATAAATGATGTGGGCCGGGTTTCGGGGCCGGAGTGTGAGAATAAACGACGAGGGCCGGGTTTCAGGGCTGGAGTGTGAGAATAAACATTGAGGGCCGGGTTTCGGGGCCGTGTTTCGGCGCCGGTCTTCGCGGGCCTCCGGTGGTGAAGTGCACACATGCTGAAATGTGATGACGGCTCGCTCGGTGGGAACGCTGACGTTTCCCCCATGTAAGCGCTTCTCTATCAGTAGGCAGAATTTGGGTGGGGGGGTGGAATTGCTTGGTGTGGGAATAAGTCTCAGAACTGCACACGGTTCGCACGCTCACTCACTAATCGCTAATCTGCTAGGTAAAAGGGTGAGCGTACAGTATGCTGAAGCGCACTATTACTACAGACGCGTGGGTAAACAAGAGAAGCTGATAACGCTGCAGTACGGCCACACACTCCAATCCCAAAGAGATAAGCTCATTGTGCATCTTCTGTGAGGCAGCATCAGAAGCTAGCTGCTTTGCAAAAAAAAAAAAAACACCCTTGTCTGCATTAACCCGACTCTAGACCCCCCCGTCGCCCCCACACCTCAAGGTAAGAAGCTCAGGAAAAGAGAAAAGCTTATTTTACGGAGCTTCGTTCGCCACGGAAACGTGATCATGACTCATCAGGTCCGATATTTACTCAGCGTATTTCTAGTGAGGTATCAAAATAAATAAATAAATAAATAAATAAATAAAAACTCCCTTAGAAGAGATTTTTACTCCGGTAAAAAAAAAAAAAATACCGATTTCAACAACGTATAAACGTAATATAAGGGGAAAAAAATGCCCCCAAGGATATAGTAACGACTGCTGGAGTGTGACGTGGACGGGTTTGGTATATCTCATCCAATCACATGCACTGTGCTGTGTGCAATAATAATAATAATAATAATAATAATAATAATAATACCAGTGCAACATGTGTGATGTTTACTTTAGTTCATTTTATTTATTTTCCTCTTTATTTATTTATTTATTTTCCGTTAGTATTTATACAAAAGGACCTTTTTTGTAAGGTCGGAATTTCCCCACCGTAGAGACGAATAAAGGTTTATCTCTATCCGGATGGAGACGTTTATCTGGATAGGGTGTATTTATTTATTTATTTTTCTATTTATTTTGAATGAAAACGAGGCAAAATGAATTAGGCGTTCATTAAACAGTAATAAAATGGCATCAATAACGCAAATATCTATTCATATTATCATCAAAAATTATTTAATTATTATTTACAGTAAGGAATTAAATTCACTACTGTAAAATACTCAATACAGCCAGTACGCTCACCTGCTGCAAGAACAGTCACTGAAATAAACAAACAAACAAACAAATGAATTAGGCGTACTCTGACGACGCCGCTAAAGATTTATATTTAAGAAATGTAGAGCCAATTTTTTTTTCTCCCAGGATTCCATTCGATTCTTAATTTGCTTATTTATTTGTTTATTTACGTCACAAGACTTCGTAACGACACCATGAATTTGTCCGTGGCGTTCGCTGTTGACTTGCGCATGTCAAGGCGATATATAATCTGTACAAACGGTATGTTTACTGCAATTCTGCACTTAAGGAAGGTAATAAAAACAATAACATATTTAAAGCGGGTAAACAGTATGTACATAGTGTACATGTATCCAGTAAATACTGTACTTATGGAATGTGGTGGGGAAAATGTGTGTGGCGTAGTATTACACTCGACAAAACAAACAAACAAACAAACAAGCAAACAAACAAGAAAGCAAACAGAAACAAACAAACAGAAACAAACAAACAAACAGACAAACAAACAAATAAATGGGAGTGTTATATGTAATGGAGCGCACGCTATTAGAAGGTGAAATTTTAACATGGGATGGAGTGGAAGATCTCCTGCTTTCCGTCCTCCGGGATGAAAACCCTTGACTGCACCCACAGCAGGTGCTGACGTACCAGCACAACCAGCATCTTCCCAGTAAAGCGGTCTCGTGCGTCTGGACGAGGGCGTAAACAGCGGCGCGGCGTTGGCATTCCGCTCCTGGCCTTGCGCCTATGCAAATGGCCTTAATTAATGCAGGATATTTACCGCGGCTCGACTCGGAGATAACTGACAGCCCGGGCCTGAGAGGTGCCAAGAAATATTAGTATCCTACTGGGTGCAGAAAGGGAGCTGAGGGATGATGGAGCAGCAGCATCTCAATTAGAGAGACTCTAAACAACTACAAGAGCAGCAGCAGCAGCAGCAGCGGCGAAAAGAGGCAACGATCCTCAACAAAGCCCTACAAAGGTTAAACAAGGTGCTCGATTATATTAAAAAGAAAGCGCCGGCACGCGGCTGCGGCGGCTGCGGCTGCTGCGGCTGCGGAGGGGAAAAAACTTTTCCTCAAAGCCGGCTTTTCCTCCGCATTAGCATGTGCTACGGAACGCAGTGTTTTGCTGACTCCTGACCTTGAACGGCTTCCAAATAAAGCCCTGGGCACACATTTTCCTGAGGAGATAAGTACTTCTATTGACACGCGTGTCGGTGGGAGGACACGGCTGGCAGAGCAGAGGGCTCATTATTAACGCTTGCAGCAGATGTTGACTGGAGAGAAGAATCGAGCAGACGGTGTAAGAAATGACGACAGACGCTCGAGAGGTAAAGTGCGGACACGATGTCCAAGGTTAAAAGCAAGGGATAATAAAATAAAAAAAAAAACAGGGTTAAAATAAATAAATAAATAAATAAATAAATAAATAATCTTTACCAAAATTAGATCATAATAAAGGGTGACTTAAAAAAAGGCACAGAATTCTAAGAATTTGGGTCCGGGTTTTGGGTCCGGGTTTTGGGTCCGGGTTTCGGGGCCGGGTTTCGGGGCCGGGTTTCGGGTCCTGGTTTCGGGGGCAGGTTTCGGGGCCGTAGTGTGAGAATAAATGATGTGGGCCGGGTTTCGGGGCCGGAGTGTGAGAATAAACGACGAGGGCCGGGTTTCGGGGCCGGGTTTCGGGGCCGGAGTGTGAGAATAAGCGATGAGGTTTGGGTTTTGGGTCCGGGTTTTGGGTCTGGGTTTCGGGTCCGGGTTTCGGGGCCGTAGTGTGAGAATAAATGATGTGGGCCGGGTTTCGGGGCCGGAGTGTGAGAATAAACGACGAGGGCCGGGTTTCGGGGCCGGGGTTTCGGGGCCGTAGTGTGAGAATAAATGATGTGGGCCGGGTTTCGGGGCCGGACTGTGAGAATAAACGACGAGGGCCGGGTTTCGGGGCCGGGGTTTCGGGGCTGGAGTGTGAGAATAAGCGATGAGGGTCGGGTTTTGGGTCCGGGTTTCGGGGCCGGGTTTCGGGTCCTGGTTTCGGGTCCGGGTTTCGGGAGCAGGTTTCGGGGTCGTAGTGTGAGAATAAATGATGTGGGCCGGGTTTCGGGGCCGGACTGTGAGAATAAACGACGAGGGCCGGGTTTCGGAAATATTAAAACTCGACTTAAAAAAAGGCACAGAATTATAAGAATCTGTTTCAATTAAAAGGAAAAGTAAAAATATTTTTAAAAAATGATTTCAATAATGATAGAAAAGAATAGAATAAAGTGAGAAAATATTAAAAATCTATTTAAATCATATATTTAAAAGATTCTTATTTCTAATGAAAAACCTTCAGGAAAATAAAGATAAATGAATGCAATTAAAAAATGAAAAATAAAATAATAAAACATTTAAATCAATTGTAAAAAAAAAAAATGACTGATTTAAAAAATTTTAAAAAAGTGCGAAACAAAATATAATTAAATGAATGGAATTGTGAAAACATTGAATCAAAAGGCCAAAAACTGAAAAATGTATAATTTATTTATAGCAAAATCTTAAAAAAATAAAAAAAATAAAAAATAATAATAATAAAGTAAATAAATAAATAAATAAATTAATCCTATTATTTTGAAGAAAAAAAAGAAAAAAAAGTAATAAATAATTAAATAAAAAAATTACAAAAATACAAATCATTACGTGAAACATATAAAAAAAAAAACAAAAATAGATGTAAATTCTAGGGAAAATGTCACTTTTAAAATAAAAACTAAACGTGTAGCTGGAAGTGCGTCTCGTGTTGCGCTAATTACCGTTAAGTTCGTATCCATCTTGTGATCAGTGGGTCAAATCTCTTAACCTCTGCGCTAATGTGCTTCTTTTCATCTCTCTTTTATTCCCATCTTATTCTCGCGTCATAAAAAAGCGAGTGTATTTAAGTCGAGTCTAAAACACAGCTCCATTGTCACTCGTCTTGTCGGGGTGAAGTCGCTTAATGGAGGTCAGGGAGCTGCTTTTGTCCGACTTTCGGCGTTGGGAGTGAAATTGCGTCTGAGTGAAGACGTCCCAAACCCATTAAACTTAAACGAGTGCGCTTTATTATTGCACGCCTCGGCACTTATCCTCCTATTTAACTTGTCACCTGACAAAATGGAAAGTGGGGGAAAAAAAATACTTTCATTCCTTTTGAAATAAAAAAGGGATTTTTTCCACCCCATTTCCTAACCGTCCTGAAGTCTGCGCATATAATCATAATATAATAATAAAAACGGATCATATAGCAAAAAGAAATATTTAGGGATCGCGTACACCCGTTGGACTCGGAGCTCGTCCGGAGCGTCCTCAGCAGAAATCCGGCGCGCATCGGACAGCGTGATTTAGAGCGCGGGACGCCGCCGGGTCGTTCATTTCACGCCGGGGGCCCTAATCGATAATTCGAAAGCGCTGAGAGGGGAATAATCCGGCAGATTTAAGAAGTTCCCCGTGTCGTGTTTTTACGCCGGGGGGACCTGATTTAAAAGGGTCCCGACGGTCAGGGCGCTTGAAGATGTATAGATTAACTGTGAATTATGGGAGTTCAATTACAAGGGGTTAGAGCGTCTGACGGATCGTCTCGCCTTCTCCACCCTTAAACGCGCCTCGTAAAAAAACAAACAAACAAACAAACAAACAAATAAACAATCACGAGGACTGCAGAGGAAGAAAAGCACCACCTCCCATTGTGCTTTATTCTTCTTTTACCACAGGTTCATTTATTTGTGTTGGGATCGTAGCTATCGGAGCAAGGATTAAAGGGAGTTGATTAAAATATTGAATCACGTGATTAATCAAACATTCATTTACATTTTTACTATAAATTAGATCAAATAAATTAGTAATACATTTACAAAAAACGAAAACAAACAAAAACAAACCTTACGATGAAGATATTCCTATTACTATATTTGCAGCATGTGGCAGAACCCCTTATCCAGGGCAACTTACAACTGAGCAGTTCAAGGTTAAGGGCCTTGCTCAAGGGCCCACTAGTGGCAGCTTTAGTGGTGATGGGACTTGAACCTGCGAGCTCCTGGTCGAGAGTCCAATGGCTTAACCACTGATCTCCCATCTCCCTTTTATTACTATTTACTATTATTAACTGGTAAACAGGGGCACGGTGGCGTAGTGGTTAGCATGTTCGCCTCACACCGCCAGGATCCGGGTTCAATTCCCGTCTCGGCCATGTGTGTGTGGAGTTTGTGCATGTTCTCCCCGTGCCTCAGGGGGTTTTTCTCCGGGTTCTCCGGTTTCCTCCCCCGGTCCAAAAACATGCACGGTAGGTTGATTGGCACCTTGGAAAATTGTCCCTAGTGTATGAATGTGTGTGTGAATGTGTGTGTGTGTGTGTGATGGGTTGGCATTCCATCCAGGGTGTATCCTGCCTTAATGCCCATAGACGCCTGAGATAGGCACAGGCTCCCCGTGACCCGAGGGAAGATCGGATAAAGCGGTAGAAGATGAATGAATGAATGAACTGGTAAACAAGATCAATCAACACCTTTTGACCAATCAGATCCTTAAATAGACACATTTATGATGCACCGAACATCTCAACCCAATAAAGCCGTAAAAATAAACACGTACAAAGAAAGCAAGAAATCCTGAACAGCGATCCTCCGTCTGCGCCGGACGAGATATCAGACGCCATCCTCAATTAGGATGATTTCAATCAAGCGTGTCATTAGGATTAAGACGGATCTGGCGGCGCCGTCGGGATCGTATCGCGCGCTTTCGTGTCGGCGAGAAAGTCAAACGTCGACAATCGTTTCAGAGAGAGAGAGAGAGAGGGAGAGAGAGGGAGATAATGATCCGGGCCGGCGTCTCCGCTGGGAACGCTGATGCGATCGTGTCCATCTCTGCTCTGACGGGCCGGAGAGCGAGCGACTTGTCTTACACACCGAATCAATAACGCTGGAGAAGATCCTTTTCGCAAAAAAAAAAAAAAAAAAACAAAAACAAAAAAAAACAACAAAAAAAAAGAATGCAGGACTCGTCCCCGGACCCGTCCCTCGTATCTCATCTCATGCCGTGTCAGCCCGTCTCGCCGAGCGATCCCCGGACCGCGTCACGTGTCCGATATGAGGCGGCGCTCAGTTTCCCTCAGGATTGCACCGGAATAATGAAATGTGCGGTGGAATATTGTCTATATTGTTTTATGATGTAGTGCAGGAGCGTGAAACTCGTCATCACCGTCAGCATTATGGTTTAAGGTCCAAGTGTCACTATAAGACAGTATATAGTGTTTGATGTGCGACGTCGCCTCATAACACAAAACACACACGCCACTAACAT
>JACRUU010000015.1:13870223-13885223 GCA_030449085.1 Kryptopterus vitreolus
ACATCAGAGGTCCATTCTTACGGCTGAGAATGAATTTTATTTATATTTATTTTTTTGTTTGTTTATTTATTTATTAAGTCTCGTCAAAATTCAAATAATTTCAAATATATGTTTAATTGTTATTTTAAGTGTTATTCAAATGACTGACTTTTTTGACTCTTGTTAAAAATATTAAAAACATAAAATTAAAAACAATATATAATAATAATAATAATAATAATAATAATAATAATAATAATAATAATAATAATAAAATAGAAATGATTAAAACGATGTTTTTTAATGATCATTATCATTAATAAAATTAATTAAAAATATAGAATTAAGTAAGAAATGATTAACATGATATTTTATAAGAGAATTTTTCTACCAAAAAATTCTAATTATTACAAAAAAAAATAAAATAAAAGTTTTTTTTTGTTATTAGGATGTTTAATAAATAAATAAATTGAATAATTAATAAAATAAATTAATAAATTTTTTTTTTAATTTTTTTTAATTAATTAATAAAAATCCCGGGAATTCCAAAGGTGCGCCGTCTTTGCCCTTTAAAACAAGTCTAATTAAAACGCAAATAATGATCATAATCTGATTAGACGAGCTGCCAGCTTCCTAGTCACATGACCCTTCGATCTTAAAAGCGTTAAACAGCGACTGTTTACACACACACACACACACACACACGCGGCGAGCAGCGAGAGGCATTGGCGCGTTCCCGGTGTGAATAATTCGGACCGTCGCGGTATGGAGGCTTAATTAAATCCGCCAGCATCCGTGAGGAATTACAGCGGCGGACGTGCGGGCAATTTCTCTGCGTTTGTCTCCTCGCCGTGCGCTCCCAGCGTTATCACGGACGCTCCTGTGCACAGCAGATCACCAGCCCCAGATACACACCGGCTGCTGGAGTAACCTTCTACACGCCTCGCAAAAAGTGTGGCAGGGAAATACTATAGTACTGAAATGTAATTACGGAGAATACCATCTTGACTGAGCCTTCGGACCAATCACAATCGGCCGAGTTAATACAACTGTTTATGTTCGGGGCGATTTATGTTCGTCTTGTATTTTCTTTTTATTATTATGTAAATTTCATCATTTCATTTTATGTAACTAGAAAAGGACAGAAGGTCACAAATTATATTTATAGCATCTGTCTGGCAGACGCCCTTATCCAGAGTGACTTGGCAATTCTGAACAATTGAGTGTTAAGGGCCTTGCTCAAGGGCCCACAATGGGCAGCTGGGTGGTGGTTGTAGTGGTGGGGTTTGAACCTGCAACATTCTGATCCAGAAGCCAACGCCTTAACCACTCAGCTCCCATCCCTACACTGGCATACACTCAGCATTGTAATACTGCTGTGGTGCAAGAGGAATAAAGCACATCCATATAATCACACACACACACACACACACACACACACACACACACACACACACACACACACACACACACACACATATACACCGCACCTGAAAATGCCTGACTGAGAGAGCGTATGAGTTTTCGGTTTGAAAATAAATAAATAAATAAACAGTAAAAAAAAAAAAAATGTTATTTATGTTTTGAATCGTACATATTTCCGCGGGAGGAAAAAAAATGTTTATTTCTTGTTTTTCTCTCTCTCTCTCTCTCTCTCTCTCTCTCTCTCTCTCTCTCTCTCTCTCTCTCTCTCTCTCTCTCTCTCTCTCTGGGATTCACATCAGAGCGCTCGTTGGATCGGTTCAGCTGAACCAGTGTGTCTGTTTCTGTCTGCCCTTGATCTTAATTAAGCCGGATCCGTAGCAGAGTCGTCGCTTTTATTCCTAACTGATCCGGTGCTGAAAACGATATATATAAATAGACGCTCTCTCTCTCTCTCTCTCTCTCTCTCTCTCTCTCTCTCTCTCTCTCTCTCTCTCTCTCTCTCTCTCTCTCTCTCTCGGCGTGTATGTAATACATGGGACTGCAGTGCAACAATTAAATTACTTCCCCGACTGTAACCGACAGCTTGTTTACTGATCCTGTTTGCACAAATTAAGATGGGAATGCAAACACGACCGGCGGCGCGTTGACCTACCGCGCTGTTACGTCTTAATGAGAATCACTCCGCCGATTCCCTCCGCCGGGGCCCGAGCCGCCTCCCTTCACGCCGACGGGGGAGAAAAAAGCAAACCCTCCCGATGCGCCGTTACTGCGCTGCGCACTCCTCTGCGTTGAACGCAACTCTAAAGGGACTTAAGCATGCTACAATAAAGTATGCTAAGTGCTAATTAGAGGAGCGTTGTGGGACTGAAACAGACAGTGGTGCGCGCTAATTGGAGTGTTAATGTCGATTCGTGTGGGAGTTCGACGCCCGGGAGGCCGCGGTGAGCAACGAAACCCCGCCCACTTTTACACACCCGCGAGATTGAACGTGAGCGCGCGCCGTGCCGTCCGCCCGCGGGATTTGCATGTCGTTTGACTGCTGTGATGCGACTCGAATGCGGCGTGACGCTCGAGCGAGCGCCTACGGTTTAACTGGAGCGCGAGACGCCGGACATTTCCATAACTCGACTCGGCCTCGACCGAACCAAAGTTCACATTTGTTTCATTACAGCGGCGGTCCTCAAACTGCACATGTAATTGCATATCCTGTACAGTAGGTGGCAGCGCAACTGCCGCAGCAAGAAATACACGTACACATCATGCGCTCTTAAATGGAAAATGGAAGAGGTTGTCACGTTTTCTTCCTACGTCCTGAGGTGTTTTATTCCTCTTACACCGCAGCAACCCATCAACGCTAACAATATTTATCTGTTTATTCACAACAATTTATTATTATTATTATTATTATTACATGGTACATTCTTTTATTTTGTTTTTAGCATTTCTCAGCGCTGTGTGTTTCAGTTTGCTATAATATTAAAAGGACCAAAAGCCGAGTTTCTCGTGGATCGTAAACCCGCTGAACCCCCCCTCCCCACTACCAAACCAACCCCACCCCTTCAATCCCTCAACACACTTCATGGTCCATTGGTGGTAAATATATCCCGAGGAGGTAAAAAAAAACAAAAAAGCGCCCGACAAAGCAAAGTGCGGCGTAATGACAACACATTTAATCTGCGATGTCTTCGGGATTAAGGCAAAGAACTTGGAGAAAGTAATTACGCAGCTGTTTCCAGGTAAAGGAGCTAATCAGCATTCTAATTAAACCCAAGTACAACGGATCTGCCGTGGCCACGGAGCATAAAAATGCGCAGTTTAAAAGTGCAACTTTATTTACTTGTTTTATTTATTTATTTATTTAGAGAATTTTGAGATTTCCGTTACTCTTTTCCGGGCCATGTCACGTGGACGCGTCAGAGATGAATGGCTGTAATATCAACACAGCCGGCTGTATTTGTCCCGCGATGCCTATGAAAAGCTACGTCTCATTATGGCCGTGTAAAGAATGCTGCTTTACACTGCTATATACTGTACTGCTCTACGGTGAGCTATTCGGTATTATTCTGTTTACATTGCTATATAACTCTATTTTAATTTACGCAGGTCTATATTGCTCTCTATTGTGTTATACTGCTTTACACTGCCCTATACTGCTTTACACTGCTCTATACTGCTTTACACAGCCCTATACTGCTTTACACTGCCCTATACTTTACACTGCCCTATACTGCTTTACAATGCCCTATAAAGCTTTACACAGCCCTATACTGCTTTACACTGCTCTATACTGCTTTACACAGCCCTATAAAGCTTTACACAGCCCTATACTGCTTTACACAGCCCTAAAGCTTTACACAGCCCTATACTGCTTTACACAGCCCTATAAAGCTTTACACAGCCCTATACTGCTTTACACTGCTCTATACTGCTTTACACAGCCCTATAAAGCTTTACACTGCCCTATACTGCTTTATACTTCCCTATACTGCTTTACACTGCCCTATAAAGCTTTACACTGCTCTATACTGCTTTACACAGCCCTATAAAGCTTTACACTGCCCTATACTGCTTTATACTTCCCTATACTGCTTTACACTGCCCTATAAAGCTTTACACTGCCCTATACTGCTTTACACTGCCCTATACTGCTTTACACTACCCTATACTTCTTTACACTGCCCTATACTGCTTTACACTGCTCTATACTGCTTTACACAGCCGTATAAAGCTTTATACGGCCCTATGCTGCTTTACACTGCTCTATAATGCTTTACACTGCACCATACTGCTTTACACAGCCTTATACTGCTTTACACTGCTCTATACTGCTTTACACAGCCCTACTTCTTTACACTGCCCTATACTGCTTTACACTGCTCTATACTGCCCTATACTGCTTTACACAGCCCTATAAAGCTTTACACACTGCCCTATACTGCTTTACACATGCCCTATAAAGCTTTACACAGCCCTATACTGCTTTACACAGCCCTATAAAGCTTTACACACTGCCCTATACTGCTTTACACAGCCCTATAAAGCTTTACACAGCCCTATACTGCTTTACACTGCTCTATACTGCTTTACACAGCCCTATAAAGCTTTACACTGCCCTATACTGCTTTATACTTCCCTATACTGCTTTACACTGCCCTATAAAGCTTTACACTGCCCTATACTGCTTTACACAGCCCTATAAAGCTTTACACTGCCCTATACTGCTTTATACTTCCCTATACTGCTTTACACTGCCCTATAAAGCTTTACACTGCCCTATACTGCTTTACACTATACCTTGCCCTACCCTATACTGCTTTACACTGCTTTACACTGCCCTATACTGCTTTACACTACCCTATACTTCTTTACACTGCCCTATACTGCTTTACACTGCTCTATACTGCTTTACACAGCCGTATAAAGCTTTATACGGCCCTATGCTGCTTTACACTGCTCTATAATGCTTTACACTGCACCATACTGCTTTACACAGCCTTATACTGCTTTACACTGCTCTATACTGCTTTACACAGCCCTATAAAGCTTTACACTGCCCTATACTGCTTTACACAGCCCTATAAAGCTTTACACAGCCCTATACTGCTTTACACTGCCCTATAATGCTTTACACTGCCCTATACTGCTTTACACAGCCCTATAAAGCTTTACACAGCCCTATACTGCTTTACACTGCTCACTGCTTTACCTATAAAGCTTTACACAGCCCTATACTGCTTTACACTGCTTTACACTACCCTATACTTCTTTACACTGCTCAACATTTTAGTGATCTATAATGCTTTATAAGCGTCACACATGTAAACGCCTGAGGGAACGTGAACGACAGGCTGCTGCACGCTGCTCCAGTGAAGGGAGCTCACGAGGTTCCCAACCTTCCCGAAAACAATCCGGCGGACACCTGGACGGTTTGACAAACACAGCCGAGGTATTTGCATGCTGCTTGACAATCATTCATGCACACCTGCCTGTGTGACGGCCTGCAAAAACAAGCCATTTACATATTCATCCCTTCCCCTCCACCACCTCCTGTTTTTGTAACAAATTCATCCCAAACGCTCTGGTTGTAAATGCGTGATCACTGAAACGGAACCAGGAAGGAAATACATCCAAACAACACGAAATAAACGAATAAACATCCTGTAAAACGGCTTGTGTTTGGGTTTAGAATATTATCAAGTATGATCACTTTAGTATTTCCTAATAAATTCTACACAACTACTTGCACACAATACACACAATTATTGTGGGACGATAAACACAATCTACACAACAATATACAATTACAATAACCTGTATATTGTGCCATGTGTAATGTGTGTATGTGTGTTAATTTTCTGTATTTAGTGTGTGTACATGTGCACACGTGCTGTAGGTGAGAGTGTAGATACTGAATGTTGCAAGGTGTCAAGTGTGTGTGTGTGTGTGTGTGTGTGTGTGTGTGTGTGTGTGTGTGTGCGCGTGTGCGCATATGCTTTTTTCTGTAGCTATGTATGCCCATATCCCGTAATGTGCAATCCGTGTGTGACACCTGTGACTGGTTTGCAAATGCAGTGAGAGTATTTGCATGCTGCTTGACAATCATGTCATGCACACCTGCCCTGTGTGACGTGCCTGCAAAAACAAGCCATTTACATATTCATCCCTTCCCCTCCACCACCTCCTGTTTTTGTAACAAATTCATCCCAAACGCTCTGGTGTGTAAATGCGTGATCACTGAAACGTGAACCAGGAAGTGAAATACATCCAAACAACACGAAATAAACGAATAAACATCCTGTAAAACGGCTTGTGTTTGGGTTTAGAATATTATCAAGTATGATCACTTTAGTATTGTCCTAATAAATTCTACACAACTACTTGCACACAATACACACAATTATTGTGGGACGATAAACACAATCTACACAACAATATACAATTACAATAACCTGTATATTGTGCCATGTGTAATGTGTGTATGTGTGTTAATTTTCTGTATTTAGTGTGTGTACATGTGCACACGTGCTGTAGGTGAGAGTGTAGATACTGAATGTTGCCAGGGTGTGTGTGTGTGTGTGTGTGTGTGTGTGTGTGTGCGCGTGTTGCGTGCAGATGCTTTTTTCTGTAGCTATGTATGCCATATGTAATGTGCATGTGTGTGTGTGCATTGAATGCAGTGAGAGATTGTGTGCGTATGCTATAAGCTCTATGTGTGTGTGCGTGTGTGTGTGTGTGTGTGTGTGTGTGTGTGTGTGTGTGCTATAAGCCCTATGCTTGTGTGTGAGTGTGTGTGTACATACTGAATGCAGTGAGAGATTGTGTGTGTATGCTATAAATTGTGCTCTATGTGTGTGTGTGTGTGTGTGTGTGTACATACTGAATGCAATTAGAGCTGTGTGTGTGTGTGTGTGTGTGTGTGTGTGTGTGTGTGTGTGTTGTGTCAGTGTGTGTGTGGTGAGTGTAATGCTATAAGCCCTGTGTTTGTGTGTGAGTGTGTGTTACATATGAATGCAATGAGGGTCTTTGTGTGTGTGTGTGTGTGTGTTGTCAGTGTACTCTGTGTGTGTGTGTGTGTCAGTGTGTGTGTGTGTGTGTGTATGCTATAAGCCCTATGTGTTGTGTGTGTGAGTTTGTGTACATAATGAATGCAATGAGGTGTATGTGTGTGTGTGTGTGTTTGTGTGTGTGTGTCTGGTGTGAGTGTGTATTGTCTATAAGCCTTTAGTTTGTGTGTGAGTGTGTAATACTGAATGTTCCAATGAGGGCTGTGTGGGTGTGTGTGTAGCTATATAAGCCCTATGTGTTGTGTGCGTGGTGTGTGTTTGTGTACATAGTTGAATGCAGTGAAAGATTGTGTGTGTCTATTCTATAACCCCCTATGTGTGTGTGTCTATTTTATAAGCCTTGTGTGTATGTGTGTATGTGTGTGTGTGTGTGTGTGTGTGTGTTGAATTTAGTGAGAGATTGTGTGTGTCTATTCTATAAGCCCCTATGTGTGTGTATGTGTGTGTCTATTTTATAAGCCCTGTGTGTATGTATGTGTGTGTGTGTGTTGAATTTAGTGAGAGATTGTGTGTGTCTATTCTATAAGCCCTATGTGTGTGTGTGTGTGTATGTGATCTGTGTGGTGTGTGTGTGAGTGTGTGTGAGTGTCTGTTCTATAAGCCCTGTGTGTGGTGTGTGTGGTGTGTGTGTGTGTGTGTGTGTGTGTTGATTTTGAATTTAGTGAGAGAGATTGTTGTGTGTCTATTCTATAAGCCCTATGTGTGTGTGTGTGTGTGTGTGTGTGAGTGTGTGGTGTGTGTGAGTGTGTGAGTGTCTGTTCTATAAGCCCTGTGTGTGTGTGTGTGTGTGTGTGTGTTGAATTTAGTGAGAGATTGTGGTGTGTGTCTATCTATTATATAAACCGCCTCCCCCCTTGGTATTCCCAGCCCCCGACATAATGTGGGTGTGTGTGGTGTGTTTTTATGTGTCTCTAATTCTATAAGCCTGTGTGTGTGTGTGTGTGTGTGTGTGTGTGTGTGTGTGTGTGTGTGTGTGGTGTGTGTGTGTGTGTGTGTTTGTGTGTCTATTCTATAAGCCTTGTGTGTGTGTGTGTATTCTATAAGTCCCTGTGTGTATGTATGTGTGTGTGTGTGTGTGCTTGTGTGTGTGTGTGTTTGTCTGTGTGTGTCTATTCTATAAGCCCTGTGTGTGTGTGTGTGTGTGGTGTCTATTCTATAAGCCCTGTGGTGTGGTGTGTGTGTGTGTATTCTATAAGTGCTGTGTGTGTGTGTGTTGGTTTGTGTGTGTGTGTGTGTATCCTGTCTCGTGGGTGTGTGGTGTGTGTGTGTGTGTGTGCTTTTATGTGTCTATTCTATAAGCCCTGTGTGTGTGTGTTTATCTATTCTATAAGCCCTGTGTGTGTTTGTGAGAGTGTGTGTGTGTGTGTGTCTATCCTATAAGCCCTGTGTATTTGTGCGTGTGTGTGTCTGTGTGTGTGTGTGTGTCTATCCTATAAGCCCTGTGTGTTTGTGCATGTGTGTGTGTGTGTGTGTGTGTATGTGTCTATCATATAAGCCCTGTGTGTTTGTGCATGTGTGTGTGTGTGTGTGTGTGTGTGTGTGTGTATGTGTCTATCATATAAGCCCTGTGTGTTTGTGCATGTGTGTGTGTGTGTGTGTGTGTATGTGTCTATCATATAAGCCCTGTGTGTTTGTGTGTGTGTGTGTGTGTGTGTGTGTATGTGTCTATCCTATAAGCCCTGTGTGTGTGTGTGCGTGTGGAAGTACCGATATTGTGGGTGGTGAGCGGTGTTTTCTGGTGGTGGTGGTGGACATGGTTGTGGTGGTCTCGATGAAGGTGGTGGACATCTCCGGGGGCATGGCAGTGGTGCGAGCCGAGCCGGCGGCGGGAACGTCTCCCACCAGCCGCACGCTGCCGTTGATGCGGATGTTGGGGTTTCCCTGAGCCGCCATGTTCAGCACCTTCAGCCCGTTGTAGTAGAGGCCGGAGAGCTGGCCCTGAAACGGCCGCCGCCGGTCGGCGCCGCCGATGGAGATGGTGGCCTGCGTGTTGAAGATGGTTAACTGGCGCCCTGAGACGAGAGCAAGGGGGGGACACACACCCGGGGGGGGGGAGGGGGAGGTGGGGAGGAGGTGTGTTTATTACAACAAACAAACAAACAAACAAACAAACACACGGTCACAACCGAGCTCAACACCGCAGATTAATCATCCTGTTTAAATTATTTCGCAAAATACATATAAATTCGTTTATATTGAGATATGGTGATGGAATGCGATCCTACAAATAAACAAATAAATAGTTTGAAAATAAAAATCAAAACATCATGATGATGGAGCAACAATTTATGATGTACTTATAATGTTTTTATCATTGGTTTTATGGAACATTTACCGCTTGGCTATTTACTACTCAGTCTGCATGCAGTCGTTTGAATTCAGAGAGAAAAAAAGGATAGAAAGAAAGAGAGAGAGAGAGAGAGAGAGAGATTATTGATGGCAGAGTGAAGGTTAAAGAAGGTGCCGGTTACCTTTGTCGTGCAGCCACTCGTCTACAGGCCGGGAATATTTGAACGGGATTTTCTTACTTGCCATTTGCAATCTCTCATTATCGGCGTTGCCTTTAAAGTTTAAAAGAGAGCTTTAACACGCGATGGCATGGCAGAGATTGTCTTTTTCTTCTTTTTTTTTACTTTTAAAAAGACTTTTAAACACGTTTAGAAGGATTTAGACAAATACATTTATGCTCCGTTTGAACATTCTTGTTTTTTTCGCACGGCGTTTAGTCGCATCTCGATCTCTATTTTATAATCCAGACTTTACAGGCCTTTTTTTCTTTTCTTTTTTTTTTTTATTATTATTATTATTGTAATTAAAAATAAACGTATGGCTTTGATGAAAGACATTATTTACGTCTGCAGGAGGAACAGCAACTGCTTTTTTGGTCACAGAACCAAAATCTCATCTCGCACCGATTCCGAGATAAATTTCATTTCTTGGCTGGGTGGAAAGTTTCGCATCGTTCCCGAGCGCTAAAGTGTTCAGTCGGTGCGCTAAACAACGTGAAACAAGCGCATTTCTCCATCATAGCTCTTTTTTTAAAAATGTGATAATTAGACAAAAATGCAGAATTCCTGCCCCTTTTTGGAGAATTGTGATAAACGATTTAAGATTATTACATGAAAACATCTCGAAACACATTTGTGAGACAAATCATCTCTCAAACGATGTACAACGTGTGTGTGGCGATCTGATTGGTCAGATTAAACTCCACCCACCAACTAAATATTAGTTTGATTTAACTCCGCCTCCTGACTAAAGATTAGTATGATTAAACTCCTAAATAGCCTCCTGACTAAAGATTAGTCTGATTTAACTCCGCCTCCTGACTAAAGATTAGTCCGATTAAACTCCGCCCCCTGACTAAAGATTAGTCTGATCCGATTAAACTCCGCCTCCTGACTAAAGATTAGAAGATTAAACTCCGCCCCCTGACTAAAGATTTAACTCCGCCTCCTGACTAAAGATTAAAGATTAAGATTAAACTCCGCCCCTGACTAAAATTAGTCTGATTTAACTCCGCCTCCTGACTAAAGATTAGTCTGATTTAACTCCGCCTCCTGACTAAAGATTAAACTCCGCCCTCCTGACTAAAGATTCAAGATTAGTCCGATTAAACTCCGCCTCCTGACTAAAGATTAGACAGATTAAACTCCGCCCCTAACTAAAGATTAGTCTGATTAAACTCCGCCCCTGACTAAAGATTAGACTGATTAAACTCCGCCCCTGACTAAAGATTAGTCTGATTAAACTCCGCCTCCTGACTAAAGATTAGTTCGATTAAACTCCGCCTCCTGACTAAAGATTAGACAGATTAAACTCTAAAATTAAAATCGCCTAAACTCCGCCCCCTGACTAAAGATTAGTTCGATTAAACTCCGCCTCCTGACTAAAGATTAGACAGATTAAACTCCGCCTCCTGACTAAAGATTAGTCTGATTTAAACTCCGCCTCCTGACTAAAGATTAAAGATTAAACTCCGCCCCCTGACTAAAGATTCCGATTAAACTCCGCCTCCTGACTAAAGATTAGTCTGATTAAACTCCGCCCCCTGACTAAAGATTAGTCCGATTAAACTCCGCCTCCTGACTAAAGATTAGACAGATTAAACTCCGCCTCCTGACTAAAGATTAGTCTGATTAAACTCCGCCCCCTGACTAAAGATTAGTTCGATTAAACTCCGCCTCCTGACTAAAGATTAGACAGATTAAACTCCGCCTCCTGACTAAAGATTAGTCTGATTAAACTCCGCCTCCTGACTAAAGATTAGTTCGATTAAACTCCGCCTCCTGACTAAAGATTAACAGATTAAACTCCGCCCCCTGACTAAAGATTAGAGTCCGATTAAACTCCGCCTCCTGACTAAAGATTAGTTCGATTAAACTCCGCCTCCTGACTAAAGATTAGACCGATTAAACTCCGCCTCCTGACTAAAGATTAGTCTGATTTAACTCCGCCTCCTGACTAAAGATTAGACAGATTAAACTCCGCCCCCTGACTAAAGATTAGTCTGATTAAACTCCGCCCCTGACTAAAGATTAGACAGATTAAACTCCGCCCCTGACTAAAGATTAGTCCGATTAAACTCCGCCTCCTGACTAAAGATTAGTTCGATTAAACGCCTCCTGACTAAAGATTACTCCGCCCCCTGACTAAAGATTAGATTAAACTCCGCCTCCTGACTAAAGATTAGTCTGATTAAACTCCGCCTCCTGACTGAAGATTAGACAGATTAAACTCCGCCCCCTGACTAAAGATTAGTCTGATTTAACTCCGCCTCCTGACTAGATTAGATCCCTAGATTTAACTCCGCCTCCTCTAAAGATTAGTCTGATTTAACTCCGCCTCCTGACTGAAGATTAGACAGATTAAACTCCGCCCTCTGACAAGCTTTCCCACTCCTTTTCTTTCTTGTTTTTGGAGAAGTGTGAGAAACGATTTAAGACTATTACATGAAAACAACTCGACACCCATGTGTACACAGGGTGTAAACAGGGGTAATAAATCATCTGATTGGTCAGACTAAACCCCGCCCCCTGACCTTATTTCTAATAATCGGGAATGAATGTAAACCCCAAGCCCTGAGCATCGCCTTGAACCTGCTGTGATGTATAAATAAGATGAGATTAAGTCGCTCTGGATGGAAAGTGGCATGGAAACCCGATTCGCTCGGTGCGAGGTCGGAATCAGGAGGACGAGGTGAAACGAGGTGCGGCGACTGTCAGGTCTTTAGTGAACAGATTGTGTGGTTTGTCTCGAGAAGGTGCAAGTAATGAGAATAAACGGAGCAGGTGCGGAGGGCGAGGGCGGGTCGGCGCCGAGAGGGGAAAGGTGGAGCGCAGGGAGCAGATGGAGAGAGTGTCCGGGTCACTCATCACCAATACAATGACACGCCATGGAGCTGCCCGAGACCCATCTCTTCTTTATCTTCTCTCTCTCTCTCTCTCTCCCACACCTGAAAACCCTATTCATGACTTCCTTCCTTTGGAACGATAACAGGATTGGGAGAGGCGGGGGCGGGAAAGGGGGGGGGGGAGTGGGGGAGTGGGGGATGGGCGGGCAAACATGCAACTTCGCATAGGAATCTCTCGACCTGGTGATTTTATACCGGAAACGACAAGAAGTAAATGCAGAGGAACACTTTGTGAGGTCGAGGCTGAAATCCCAGGCGTCCGGTGGCGCGAGCCGAATGGAAAACCGGCGTCGAATTTCCGATTGCAGGTCTATTAATAAAAATAGCCCCGCCCACCTCGACAAACTCAAACCAGCCAGAAGAACATGGCACGGAAAGCAATCATGTCTAAACTGCTCAGTCGTGTTCTTGGACTATATTTTGCTGTCTGAGAAACTTCACGAGCTATTTCTGACTCTGTTCGAGGAAGCACTCCATATATATATATATATATATATATTTACTCTGGAAAAGATTCTTTTAATATTAATATCTTGTGAATGTTATTTGTTTAGTGTTGGTTTGAAGTGTAAAATATGGGACGTGGCTCCTTTAAGAATTGTGTTCCGGTTGCTTTTCCATATAAACTGGTGATACGGTGTTTAGGTTATACGGAAGCGCTTTATTGCGTTCAGTAAAAATGCGCTTTATTGCGTAATACGGACTTGCGTAAGGTTCCGTACGGTAATATACGCTAATATAGTGAGGAGATCGTACCTGTTGTGAATGCGCAGATAGGGGGCGTCATTCGGGGGAAATTTAGGAAGTGAGAGTGGATGCACTGAACATTTATTTTAGTTTATTTCTTCATTTTTGTTGTTCATTCGCACAACACGACGCAGAGTGAAGGAGCAGATCGCTCACGTAGTAACGCACAATGTAGTCAAGGTTTTATTTCTGTCATTTAAGCAACGCCGAAAGAAAAACAAAAAGCACTGACGAAACACACGACTTTCAGTCATCAAGGAACCTTCCTCGTTTTCCAAGAAACGCACACACACACACACACACACACACACACACTAGCGTGCGAATATCGAGACGGTTCATTTTGAAACGAGTCGACTCAAAGAGTGATTCCTTCATTTTCTACAAGCAAAGAATCGTGAGGCAGAATTGATTCTCCGAATCATTCGTTCGTCAATCTCGTGACTCGCATAGGCGCTCTGCCGTGTGAAACAGAATTGACTCGTTCATCTCATGACTCGCCAAAAAAGGATTCGATGAACTAAACAAAAGATTTGTTCATTTTGAAGAACGGGATCCAAAGAACCGAGTCGAATAAAACGATTCGCTCTTCCCATTCTCTGAGTCGAGGCGTTTCTTGGAAATGATGCAATGGGTCGAGCAGACGGGAACGATCATGACGTAATAAATGGTAACGATGCAGAGATTCGCAATAAACGAATCATTATAACTCGCCTGTGACGGTTCTTAAACTACTCATAAACTCATACGCTCCGATTATTTCCCCTGATTTAGAAAAGGATCCGATCTAAAAATAAATAAATAAATAAATAAATAAATCTCCAATCTCGCCATTCAGACTTCAGCATTATTTATTTGCAAATAATAAATCTAACTAGCGCTATATCCAACACGCTGATGTCACTTCCTGTCTTTCCCTCATAATTCATGCCTCCTCGTGCGATCCAGAACATTGAGGCCCTAAAAATAACACCACAGCCGGACTCGGGCACCTGCATCCGACCTGCACCTGCTTCTTCACGCCATTCCCAAGGGTCTCGGACCGAGCTGCCGCCGCCGTCGCCTCCGCCTCCTCTCCCGCGCCATCTATAATTCTGAAGTCGGCGTAATAACGAATGGACACGCCGCGTCCGTATCTAGGCCAGGAAATTGGTAGACCGAACTCTTCGCTTTTCATCTGGAGAAGTTCTCGGGCCGCCGCTTTGATCCGCACCAAGGGCATGACGAGGGCGAGGACACGAGCGAGCGAGTTCTCTTTGAAATCGAAACGGTAAACGCAGATGCGGGAATCCGCAAAGCTGAGAGAGAGCAGCCGAGAAATCCCGAACGTTTCACTTCGTATTTTTGACGTCCGATTGCTGTTGGATCGTCGCGGTCTAATAGCGTGTTACGTTGTCGTAAAGGGGCGTGGCAAAGAGGCTGATAGTGCGAGGTCACCAGGCTGCCACTGTTATTACGTCTGATTTATACTTCTGCGTCGAGTGAGCGCCGTAACATACGCATGTAACATTTATACTTCTGCGCATGAGCGCCGTACGCATGTAACATTTATACTTCTGCGTCGAGTGAGCGCCGTAACATACGCATGTAACATTTATACTCCTGCGTCGAGTGAGCGCCGTAACATACGCATGTAACATTTATACTCCTGCGTCGAGTGAGCGCCGTAACATACGCATGTAGCATTTATACTCCCGCGTCGAGTGAGCGCCGTAACATACGCATGTAAGCATTTATACTCCTGCGTCGAGTGAGCGCCGTAACATACGCATGTAACATTTATACTTCTGCGTCGAGTGAGCGCCGTAACATACGCATGTAACATTTATACTTCTGCGTCGAGTGAGCGTCGTAACATACGCATGTAACATT
>JACRUU010000015.1:13887723-13965223 GCA_030449085.1 Kryptopterus vitreolus
TCTATATCTAGCCTGTCTTCCTACCTATCTGTCTGTCTGTCTTACTACCTATCTATCTATCTATCTATCTATCTATCTATCTATCTATCTATCTATCTATCTATCTATCCGTCCATCCAATCTATCTATATCTAGCCTGTCTTCCTTATCTATCTATCTATCTATGTCTGTCTATCTATCTATCTATCTATCTATCTATCTATCTATCTATCTATCTATCTATCTATCTATCTATCTATCTATCTATATCTATCTATCTATCTATCTATCTATCTATCTATCTATCTATCTATTTATCTCAGCTCTCTCATGTCTTGCATCTCTCTGATGTCTCACATGTCTCTCATGTCTCGCATCCCCCATGTCTCACATCTCTCTCGCATGTCTCATATCTCTCTGATTGTCTCACATATCTCGCATGTCTCATATCTCTCTGATTGTCTCACATATCTCTCATGTCTCACATCTCTCTCATGTCTCGTATGTCTCTGATGTCTCGCATCTCTCTCAAGTCTCACAGCTCTATCATGTCTCACATCTCTCTAATGTTCAGGTGTCACATCTCTCTGATGTCTCACATCTCTCATAGATGATGTGCTTCTCGCATCTCTCTCAGTTGTCTCTTTCACGAGTCTCTATCACGTGTCCCTCGGTGTTCACGACTAAGAAGAATTCTGCTTTAATGCACAAAGCTCCGTATGGAGGCATCGTTTGGATGATCTGCAGCTGGAAACCTTGCTGTTTTAAATAGCAATCCGTCAATCACGCCTCCTTCTGCGGCAGCAATTACGGACCAAATTCCCATCACTCGCGCTGCTCCCGATCCCACCTACTGTTTTAGCACAGAGGAAACCCGAACACAACAAACCAAGTAAACAAGAAGCAAAAAAACTCCTACAAACTAAACAAAACAACAGACGAGTGGAAGAAGAAATGATCAGCGACTTCCTGTGATGTGAGAGTGCCGTCAGGGTCGCCAGCTCGGCTAATCGATACGTACGTGTGCGAATCGTACGCCGATTCAGCAGTCAGGTGTGGAGAGATCAGACCAGTGTACATTACACTGATACAATCAACACATTACTCATCTACACCTGATCTCAACACACCTTACACTCAACACTGATACCTGTCCAATCAACACACCTGATACAATCAACACACCTGATCACACAATCAACACACCTGTACAACACACTCAACACACCTGTACAATCAACACACCTGTCCGATCAACACACCTGTCCGATCAACACACCTGTCCAATCAACACACCTGTCCAATCAACACACCTGTACAATCAACACACCTGTACAATCAACACACCTGTACAATCAACACACCTGATACAATCAACACACCTGTACAATCAACACACCTGTCCGATCAACACACCTGATACAATCAACACACCTGTCAACCACCTGATCAACACACCTGATACAATCAACACACCTGTCAACACAGATCAACACACCTGATACAATCAACACACCTGTACAATACAGATCAACACACCTGTACAATACAATCAACACACCTGATACAATCCGATCAACACACCTGTACAATCAACACACCTGTACAATCAACACACCTGTACAATCAACACACCTGTCCGATCAACACACCTGTCCAATCAACACAGCTGATACAATCAATACACCTATCCAATCAACACACATGTACAATACAATCAACACACCTGTCCGATCAACACACCCGATACAATCAACACACCTGTCCAATCCAATCAACACACCTGATACAATCAACACACCTGATACAATCAACACACCTGATACAATCAACACACCTGATACAATCAACACACCTGTCCTGATCAACACACCAATCAACACACCTGATACAATCAACACACCTGATACAATCAACACACCTGATACAATCAACACACCTGATACAATCAACACACCTGATACAATCAACACACAATCAACACACCTGTGATCAACACACCTGATCAACACACCTGTCCCGACAACTGTCAATCACACCCTGTCCTGTCACCATGATACACACCTGTCAACACACCTGTACAATCAACACACCTGTCCAATCAACACACCTGATCAACACACCTGATACAATCAACACACCTGATACAATCAACACACCTGTACAGATCAACACACCTGTACAATCAACACACCTGTACAATCAACACACCTGATCAACACACCTGTACAATCAACACACCTGTCCGATCAACACACCTGATACAATCAACACACCTGTCCAATCAACACACCTGTACAATCAACACACCTGATACAATCAACACACCTGTACAATCAACACACCTGATACAGATCAACACACCTGATACAATCAACACACCTGTCCAATCAACACACCTGTACAATCAACACACCTGATACAATCAACACACCTGATACAATCAATACAATCAACACACCTGTAATCAACACACCTGTCCTGATCAACACACCTGATCACCTGATCAACACACCTGATCAACACATACAATCAACACACCTGATACAATCAACACACCTGATACAATCAACACACCTGTCCAATCAACACACCTGTACAATCAACACACCTGATACAATCAACACACCTGTACAATCAACACACCTGTACAATCAACACACCTGTACAATCAACACACCTGATACAATCAACACACCTGTCAATCAATACACCTGATCAACAATACACCTGTCTAATCAATACACCTGTCTGATCAACACACCTGATACAATCAATACACATGTCCAATCAATACACCTCATACAATAAATACACCTGTCCAATCAATACACCTGTCCAATCAACACACCTGTCCGATCAACACACCTGATACAATCAATACACATGTCCAATCAATACACCTGATACAATCAATACACCTGTCTAATCAATACACCTGTCTGATCAACACACCTGATACAATCAATACACATGTCCAATCAATACACCTGATACAATCAATACACCTGTCCAATCAACACACCTGATACAATCAATACACCTGTACAATCAACACACCTGATACAATCAATACACCTGTCCAATCAACACACCTGTCCAATCAACACAACACACCTGATACATCCACATACAATTAATCCACCTGTCCGAACCAACATACTTGTCCAATCAACACACCTGTCCGATCAATACACCTGATACACTCAACACACCTGACGCAATTAATCCACCTGTCCGAACCAACATACTTGTCCAATCAACACACCTGTCCGATCAATACACCTGATACACTCAACACACCTGACGCAATTAATCCACCTGTCCGAACCAACATACTTGTCCAATCAACACACCTGTCCGATCAACACACCTGATACAATCAACACACCTGATGCAATCAATACACCTGTCCGAACCAACACACCTGTCCAATCAACACACCTGTCCAATCCACCTGATCCAATCAATCAACACACCTGTCCAATTAATACATCCAATCAACACACCTGATCCAATCAACACACCTTTCCAAACAACACACCTGTCCAATTAATACACCTGTCCAATCAACACACCTGTCCAATTAATACACCTGATCCAGTCAACACATCTGATACAATCAATACACCTGATCCAATTACACATTATCTTAATCACAATCTAATCACACCCACACACACACACACACACACACACACACACACACACACACACACACACAATTAGTGAAACAGTCTATTTTTCTGAAATCCATCCATCCAATCATCCATGCATCTTTCTTTACACTCGTCTGTCTGTCTACTCACTCGTCCATCTTTCATTCATGTGTTTAATTCAGTCTGTCTATCAAAATCCCTCAAACGCTCACCTTCAAAATCTCTCTCTCCCTCCCCCCCCCCCCCCCGAGCCCCATCCCCCCCCCCCCCTCTCTCTCTCTCTCTTTCTTTCTCCCTCCCTCTCTCTCTCTCCCCCCCTCTCTCTCTCTCTCTCTCTCCTCTCTCTCTTTCTCCTCCCCTCTCTCTCTTCCATCTCTCTCTCTTTTTCTCCCACTCTACTCTCTCTCCGCTCTCTCTCTCTCTCTCTCTCCCCCTATCTCCCCCCCTCATCTCTCCCCTGGCCCTCTCTCCTCTCTCCTCTTTCTTTCCCTCTCTCTCTTCTCCCCCCTCTCTCATCTCTCCTCCTCCCCATCTCTCCCTCCCTTCTCTCCTCTCTCTCGCTCTCTCTCTCTCCCCCCTCTCTCTCCTCTTTTCTCTCCTTTCTCCTCTCTCCTCCTTTCTCTCTCCCTCTCTCTCTCTCCCATCTCTCTCTCTCTCTCTCTCTCTCTCTCTCTTCTCCTCCTTCTCACCCCCCCTCTCTCTCTCTCCCATCTCTCTCTCTCTCTTTCTCCCTCCCTCTCTCTCTTCTCTCTCTCTCTCTCTTTCTCCCACTCTATCTCTCTCTCTCTCTTACCCCCTCTCTCTTTCTCTCCACCCTCCTCCCTCTCTCTCTCTCTCCCCTCCTCTCCCTCTCTCCTCTCTCTCTCTCTCCTTTCCATCTCCCTCTCTCCCTCTCTCTCCCTCTATCCTTTCACTCTCTCTCTCTCTCTCTCTCTCTCTCTCTCCCTCTCCTCTCCTCATCTCTCTCTCTCTCTCTCTCTCTCCTCTCTCTCTCTCACTCCCTCTCCAAATATTTATTCATCCATCAAACCAACCAACCATTTACTGGTCTGTTCAAATGCTCCATCCATCCCCCCATCCATCCATCTTTCAGTTTTTAAACTGAGGTGTTGATCACGCCATCAATAATGGGAAAAGAAGAAAAAAACAAACAAACAAACAAACAAACGAACAGTATCCCCTCAGGCTAGACCCAGCTGGAGGATCAGGAATGTATGATGTTCTGTACATGCGTGTCATTTGTCGAGTCGCGGCTGAAAGCGGATAAGAAAAAGCGCGCGCTGTTGTTTATTTACAAACAGCCCGGGGGTCACGTTTATAAAGCCCTCGTGTGCAGCTCCCGTCTGCTCCTGGAGATCACCAGGACGTCCGTGTCTCGGCGTAATGGACTCGCTCGCCGTTCTTATTTGAAAGTAATTAGGACGGCTAAATGAAGCGGGGAACGTCTTTGCCTGGGGAACTGATGTGTTGGAGACGTCTCACAACACCATCCCTTCATCACTAATAGTGCTACAAAAAGAGGAAAGTTGGTGATAGTGTGTCACTCGTGCGCGGCCATGGGAGGGTTTTTTTATGTTTTTATCATCATGGCTGCTGGACCTTGAGGAGGAGAGTCAATTACGGCCGCATTTATAGAGAGACGTCTTACATACCAGTGACATTCATAACTGCAGTGATATACACTCGCAGTCAACGCCATGCTCGAGAACCGCCGTCAAGGTCACTATAAAAACATCTCAGGATTGGAGACTTGTGTACACACACACACACACACACACACACACACACACACACACACGTAGACTATTTGTTGAACAATCTCGATTTTAAAGCTGTAAACTTTCATAAAAACACAATCTCTGCATCAGACACGGGAGCAGACACGATTTAAACCCCGAGATCCAAGATGCCAAGATACGAGAGCTCAGGAATAACAACAACAACAACAACAACAACAACAATAAGAAGAAGAAGAAGAAGAAGAAGAAGAAGAAGAAGAAAAAAAAGAAGAAAAAGAAGAGGAAGAGAATATCATGTAATAACAATAACAAAATACATAAAAAATAATTTATGAGGGAGATGAGGAGATTGATGAGGAGGAGGAGGAGAAAGAAGAGCAAGAAGAGGAGGAGGAGATTGATTAGGAGGAGGAGAAAGAGGAGGATGAGGAGGAGAAAGAGGAAGAGGGGGAGGAGGAAGAAGAGGAGGAGGAGCGAGATGAGGAGATTGATGAGGAGGAGGAAGAAGAAGAGGAGAAATAAGAGGAGGAGGAGGAGAAATAAGAGTAGGAAGAAGAGGAAGAGGATGAGGAGGAGGAAGAGGAGGGCAAGGAGGAAGAGGAGAAAGAGGATGAGGAGGAGGACCAGGAAGAAGAGGAGGATTAGGAGGATGAGGAGGACGATGAGGAAGAGGAGAAATAAGACGAAGAGGAGAAATAAGAGGAGGAGGAGAAATAAGAGGAGGAGGAAGAGGAGGATTAGGAGGAAGAGGAGGATTAGGATGAAGAGGAGGATGAAGAGAAGAGGAGGAGAAATAAGAGGAGTAGGATGAAGAGGATTAGGATGAAGAGGAGGATGAAGAGAAGAGGAGGAGAAATAAGAGGAGGAGGAAGAGGGGGATTAGGAGGATGAGGGGGATTAGAATTAAGGAGGAGAGGAGGATGAAGAGGAGGATAGAGAGGATGAGGAGAGGTTGAGGGAGTGATGGTTGTCAGAGTGTGAGGATGAAGAGGATGATGAGGAGGAGGAAGAGGAGGGGAGAGATGATGAGAGGAGGATGAGATGATGAGGAGGAGGATGAAGAGGAGGATGAGAGAGAGGATGAGGAGGAGATGGGGTTGAGGGAGTGATGGTGTCAGAGTGAGGAATGATGATGAAGAGGAGGATGAAGAGAGGAGGAGAGGTTGAGGGACTGATGGGTGTCAGGCGGAGGCGAGTGAGGAATGATGATGAAGAGGAGGATGAAGAGGAGGATGAAGAGAGGAGGAGAGGTTGAGGGAGTGATGGTGTCAGAGTGAGGAATGATGATGAAGAGGAGGATGAAGAGGAGGAGAGAGAGATGTTGAGGGAGTGATGGTGTCGAGTGAGGATGATGATGATGAAGAGGAAGGGTGAGGGTGAGAGGATGTGAGGAGGATGAGGAGAGAGGAGGAGAGGTTGAGGGAGTGATGGTGTCAGAGTGAGGAATGATGAGGAATGGTTGAGGGGGATGAAGAGGAGGATGAAGAGAGGAGGAGAGGTTGAGGGAGTGATGGTGTCAGAGTGAGGAATGATGAGGAGGATGAGGAGGATGAAGAGGAGGATGAAGAGAGGAGGAGAGGTTGATGGAGTGATGGGTGTCAGAGTGAGGAATGATGAGGAAGAGGAGGATGAAGAGAGGAGGAGAGGTTGAGGGAGTGATGGTGTCAGAGTGAGGAATGATGATGAGAGAGGATGAGGATGAAGAGGAGGAGGAGAGATTGAGGGAGTGAGTGATGGTGTCAGAGTGAGGATGATGAGGAGGAATGAGGAGAGATGAGGAGGAGGAGGAGGGGGATGAGAGGAGGGATGAGGAGAGAGGAGGAGAGGTTGAGGGAGTGATGGTGTCAGAGTGAGGAATGATGAGGAAGAAGAGGAGGATGAAGAGGAGGATGAAGAGATGAGGAGAGGTTGAGGGAGTGATGGTGTGAGAGTGAGGAATGATGAGGAAGAGGAGTGAGAGGAGGATGAAGAGGAGGTTGAGGTAGTGATGGTGTCAGAGTGAGGAATGAGGAAGAGGAGGATGAAAGAGGAGATGCAAGAGAGGAGGAGGGTTGAGGGAGTGATGGTGTCAGAGTGAGAGTGATGATGATGAGGATGAGGAGGATGAAGAGGAGGATGAAGAGAGGAGGAGAGGTTGAGGGAGTGATGGTGTCAGAGTGAGGAGGATGAGGAGGGTTGATGGATGAGGAAGAGGAGGATGAAGAGGAGGATGAAGAGAGGAGGAGAGATTGAGGGAGTGATGGTGTCAGAGTGAGGAATGATGAGATGAAGAGGAGGATGAAGAGAGGAGGAGGAGAGGTTGAGGGGAGTGATGGTGTCAGAGTGAGGAATGATGAGGAAGAGGAGGATGAAGAGGAGGGAAGAGAGAGGAGTGTGGATTGAGGGTGAGTGATGGTGTCAGAGTGAGGAATGAAGAGGAAGAGGAGGATGAAGAGGAGGAAGAAGAGGATGAGAGAGGTTGATGGAGTGAGAGTGAGGATGATGAGGAAGAGAGGATGATGAGGAAGAGGAGGATGAAGAGAGGAGGAGAGGTTGAGGGAGTGATGGTGTCAGAGTGAGGAATGAGGAAGGGGAGGATGAGGAGGAGAGAAGAGGATGAAGAGAGGAGGAGAGGTTGATGGAGTGATGGTGTCAGAGTGAGGAAGGATGAGGAGGAGGAGGAGGAAGAGGAGGATGAAGAGAGGAGGAGAGATTGAGGGAGTGATGGTGTCATGGAGGAATGAGAGTGAGGAATGATCAGAGAGGAAGTGATGGAAGGATGAAGAGGAGGATGAAGAGAGGATAGGATCAGAGAGGTTGATTGAGTGGAGTGATGGTGTCAGAGTGAGGAATGATGAGATGAAGAGGAGGATGAAGAGGAGGATTGAAGAGAGAGATTAGGAGAGGTGATGAGAGGGAGTGATGGTGTCAGAGTGAGGAGAGTGAGGGATGATGAGGAGGATGAGGAAGAGGAGGATGAAGAGAGGAGGAGAGGTTGAGGGAGTGATGGTGTCAGAGTGAGGAATGATGAGGAAGAGGAGGATGAAGAGGAGGATGAAGAGAGGAGGAGAGATTGAGGGAGTGATGGTGTCAGAGAGAGAATGATGAGGAAGAGGAGGATGAAGAGAGGATGAGAGAGGAGAGAGGTTGAGGGAGTGATGGTGTCAGAGTGAGGAATGATGAGGAGGATGAGGAGGATGAAGAGAGAAGATAGAAGGAGAGGATGAGGGAGTGATGGTGTCAGAGTGAGGAATGATGAGGAAGAAGAGGAGGATGAGAGGATGATGAAGAGAGGAGGAGAGGATTGAGGGAGTGATGGTGTCAGAGTGAGATGATGAGGAGAGAGGTATGGAAGAGGAGGATGATAGGGAGTGATGGGATGGTGTCAAGAGGATGAGAGATTGAGGAGAGTGATGGATTGGTGTCAGAGTGCGGAATGATGAGGAAGAGGAGGATGGAAGAGGAGGATGAAGAGAGGAGGAAGATGAGAGGTTGAGGGAGTGATGGTGTCAGAGTGAGGAATGATGAGGAAGAGGAGGATGAAGAGGATGGAGGAGATGAAGAGAGGAGGAGAGGTTGAGGGAGTGATGGTGTCAGAGTGAGGAATGATGAGGAAGAGGAGGATGAAGAGGAGGATGAAGAGAGGAGGAGAGGTTGAGGGAGTGATGGTGTCAGAGTGAGGAATGATGAGGAAGAGGAGGATGAAGAGAGGAGGAGAGGTTGATGGAGTGATGGTGTCAGGAGGGAGGAGATGAGGAGGATGAAGAGAGGATGAGGAGGAGGAGGAGGATGAGGAGAGGAGAGAGGAGGAGGAGGATGAAGAGTGAGGGAGATGAGGGAGATGGTGTCAGATGAAGAATGATGAGGAGGAGGATGAAGAGGGGGATGAAGAGAGGAGGAGAGGTTGATGGAGTGATGGTGTCAGAGTGAGGAATGATGAGGAAGAGGAGGGAAGAGGAGGATGAAGAGAGGAGGAGAGGTTGAGGGAGTGATGGTGTCAGAGTGAGGAATGATGATGAGGAAGAGGAGGATGAAGAGGAGGATGAAGAGAGGAGGAGAGATTGAGGGAGTGATGGTGTCAGAGTGAGGAATGATGAGGAAGAGGAGGATGAAGAGGAGGATGAAGAGAGGAGGAGAGGTTGATGGAGTGATGGTGTCAGAGTGAGGAATGATGAGGAAGAGGAGGATGAAGAGAGGAGGAGAGGTTGAGGGAGTGATGGTGTCAGAGTGAGGAATGATGAGGAAGAGGAGGATGAAGATAGAGGAGATGTTGAGGGAGTGATGGATGTGTCAGAGTGAGGATGATGATGAAGAGGATGAAGAGGAGGATGAAGAGAGAGGAGGAGAGGTTGAGGGAGTGATGGTGTCAGAGTGAGGAATGATGAGGAAAGGAGATGAAGAGGATGAAGAGAGGGAGAGAGGTTGATGGAGTGATGGTGTCAGAGGTGGAGAATGAAGAATGAGGAATGATCAGAGGAAAGATGGAGATGATGAGAGAGGAGGAGAGGTTGAGGGAGTGATTGGTGTCAGAGGTGAGGAATGATGAGGAGGAGGAGGATGAAGAGGAGGATGAAGAGAGGAGGAGAGGTTGATGGAGTGATGGTGTCAGAGTGAGGAATGATGAGGAATGAAGAGGATGAAGAGGAGGATGAAGAGCGGAGGATGGTGTGAGGATGCGGAGAGATGAGGAGATGAGGAGGAGGGAGGATGAAGAGGAGGATGAAGAGAGGAGGAGAGGTTGAGGGAGTGATGGTGTCAGAGTGAGGAATGATGAGGAAGAGGAGGATGAAGAGGAGGATGAAGAGAGGAGGAGAGGTTGATGGAGTGATGGTGTCAGAGTGAGGAATGATGAGGAAGAGGAGGATGAAGAGGAGGATGAAGAAGAGGAAAGAGGATTGAGGAGGATGAGAGAGAGGGGATGGGAGAGAAGGAGGGCGGATGAGGAAGGAGGAGAGGAGAATCGGGGATGAAGAGAGAGGAGAGTTGATGGAGTGATGGGTCAGAGTGAGGAAATGAGGAGAGGACGATGAAGAGAGGAGGAGGTTGAGGGAGTGATGTGTCAGAGTGAGGAATGATGATGGAGGAGAGGAGGGAGGATGAAGAGAGGAGGAGAGGTTGAGGGAGTGATGGTGTCAGAGTGAGGAATGATGAGGAAGAGGAGGATGAAGAGGAGGGATGAAGAGAGGAGGAGAGGATTGATGGAGTGATGGTGTCAGAGTGAGATGAATGATGAGGGAAGAAGGAGGATGAGGGGAAGAGGAGGATGAAGATGAAGAGGAGGAGGAGAGGTTGAGGTTGAGGGAGTGATGGTGTCAGAGTGAGGAATGATGAGGAAGAGGAGGATGAAGAGGAGGATGAAGAGAGGAGGGAGATTGAGGGAGTGATGGTGTCAGAGTGAGGAATGAAGAGGAAGAGGAGGATGAAGAGGAGGAAGAAGAGGATGAGAGGATGAAGATGAAGAGAGTGTGTCAGAGGAGGAATGATGAGAAGAGGAGGATGAAGAGGAGATGAGAGAGGAGAGGTTGAGAGTGGATGGTGTCAGAGTGAGATGAGGAAGGATGAGGAGGAAGAGAGGATGAAGAGGAGGATCAGAGGATGAAGAAGGAGAGGAAGAGGAATGAGAGGAGGAGGAGGTTGAGAGTGAGGATGATGAGGAATATGAGATGAGGGAAGAGAGGAGGATGAAGAGGAGGATGAAGAGAGGAGGAGAGGTTGATGGAGTGATGGTGTCAGAGAGGATGTGAGGGAGGAGGAGAGTGAGGAATGATGAGGAAGAGGAGGATGAAGAGGAGGATGAAGAGAGGAGGAGAGGTTGAGGGAGTGATGGTGTCAGAGTGAGGAATGATGAGGAAGAGGAGGATGAAGAGGAGGATGAGGAGGAGAGAGTTGAGTGGAGTGATGGTGTCAGAGTGAGGAATGATGAGGAAGAGGAGATGAAGAGGAGATGAAGAGATGAGGAGAGGTTGATGGAGTGATGGTGTCAGAGAGAATGAATGAATGATGAGGAAGAGGAGGAAGAGAGGAGGAGAGGTTGAGGGAGTGATGGTGTCAGAGTGAGGAATGATGAGGAAGAGGAGGATGAAGAGGAGGATGAAGAGAGGAGAGAGAGGGAGTGATGGTGTCAGAGTGAGGAATGATGAGGAAGAGGAGGATGAGGAGGAGATGATGAAGAGGAGGATGAGGATGAAGAGGAGGAAGAAGAGGAGGGGAGAGGTTGAGGATGAGGGAGGATGAGAGAGTGAGAGTGAGGAATGATGAGGAAGAGGAGGATGAAGAGGAGGATGAAGAGAGGAGGAGAGGTTGAGGGAGTGATGGTGTCAGAGTGAGGAATGATGAGGAAGAGGAGGATGAAGAGGGGAGGATGAAGAGAGAGGAGAGGTTGATGAGGGGAGTGATGGTTGTCAGAGTGAGGAATGATGAGGAAGAGGAGGATGAAGAAGAGGAGGATGAAGAGATGAGGAGAGGTTGATCAGAGGAGTGATGGTGTCAGAGTGAGGAATGATGAGGAAGAGGAGGATGAGAGATGAGAGAGGAGGAGAGGTGATGGAGTGATGGTGTCAGAGTGGAGGATGATGAGGAAGAGGAGGATGAAGAGGAGAGGATGAAGAGAGGAGGAGAGATTGAGGGAGTGATGGTGTCAGAGTGAGGAATGATGAGGAAGAGGAGGATGAAGAGGAGGATGAAGAGAGGAGGAGAGGTTGATGGAGTGATGGTGTCAGAGTGAGGAATGATGAGGAAGAGGAGGATGAAGAGGAGGATGAAGAGATGAAGAGGAAGGAGGAGAGGTTGAGGGAGTGATGGTGTCAGAGTGAGGAATGATGAGGAAGAGGAGGATGAAGAGGAGGATGAAGAGAGGAGGAGAGGTTGAGGGAGTGATGGTGTCAGAGTGAGGAATGATGAGGAAGAGGAGGATGAAGAGGAGGATGAAGAGAGGAGGAGAGGTTGAGGGAGTGATGGTGTCAGAGTGAGGAATGAAGAGGAAGAGGAGGATGAAGAGGAGGAAGAAGAGGATGAAGGAGCGATGAGGAGTGATGGTTGTCAGAGTGAGGAATGATGAGGAAGAGGGGGATGAAGAGAGGAGGAGAGGTTGATGGAGTGATGGTGTCAGATTGAGGAGTGAGGAATGAGGATGAGGAAGAGGAGGATGAAGAGGAGGATGAAGAGAGGAGGAGAGGTTGAGGGAGTGATGGTGTCAGAGTGAGGAATGATGAGGAAGAGGAGGATGAAGAGGAGGAGGAAGAGAGGAGGAGAGATTGAGGGAGTGATGGTGTCAGAGCGAGGATGATCGGAGGATAAGAGGATGAGAGGGAGAGAGGGTGATGCGGGTGATGGTGGAGAAAAAGGAGGAGATGATGAGGAGGATGATGATGAGGAGGAGGAAGAGGAGGATGAGGATGAAGAAGGAGAGGAAGGGGAGGAATGGACTGAAGAGGAGGATGAGGATGAAGAAGGAGAGGAAGAGGAGGAATGGGAATAGGAGGATGAGGATGAAGTGGAGATGAAGTGAGGAGGAGGATGAGAGATGAGGATGAGGTTGAGGGAGTGATGGTGTGAGAGTGAGGAATGATGAGGAAGAGGAGGATGAAGAGGAGGATGAAGAGAGGAGGAGAGGTTGAGGGAGTGATGGTGTCAGAGTGAGGAATGATGAGGAAGAGGAGGATGAAGAGGAGGATGAGTGATGCAGTTGGTGATGTGGAGCGTGGGATGTGAGGAAAGGAGAGAGGAGGAGGATAAGAGAGGGGAGAGATTGAGGGAGTGATGGTGTCAGAGTGAGGAAGATGAGAAGAGGCGGATGAAGAGGAGGATGAAGAGAGGAGGAGAGATTGAGGGAGTGATGGTGTCAGAGTGAGGAATGATGAGGAAGAGAGGATGAAAGGATAAGAGGAGAGGAGGATGAAGAGAGGAGGAGAGGTTGAGGGAGTGATGGTGTCAGAGTGAGGAATGATGAGGAGAGGAGATGGAGGATGAAGAGGAGGATGAAGAGAGGAGGAGAGGTTGAGGGAGTGATGGTGTCAGAGTGAGGAATGATGTTAGTGTAAATTTGAACGCAGGATCTCGGCGAGCTGCATCAGCACACAAAACACACACAGTCAGGTGTGTGTACACAGCCCGGGGCACACACACACACACACACACACACACACACACACACACACACACACACACACACACACACACACACACACACACACACACACACAGTCAGCAGCAGCAGAGACGTGATATAGAGTTTAGCTTGCAGCTAATCAGCACTCACTTAATTACACACGTTTATATTGAATTTTCCGGAGCAAAACAACAACAACAACAACAACAACAACAACAACAACTAAACTGCTGCAAAATACACACATCTTATATGATCACAACTACAGTGTTTACACATAGACATCTATCTATCTATCTATCTATCTATCTATCTATCTATCTATCTATCTATCTATCTATCTATCTATCTATCTATCTCACATCTCTCTCATGTCTCTCATCTCTCTCATGTCTCATCTCTCTCATGTCTCACATCTCTCACATGTCTCATCTCTCTCATGTCTCACATCTCTCACATGTCTCATCTCTCTCATGTCTCACATCTCTCTCATGTCTCATCTCTCTCATGTCTCACATCTCTCTGTTATGTCTATCTATCTATCTATCTATCTATCTATCTATCTATCTATCTATCTATCTATCTATCTATCTATCTATCTATCTATCTATCTATCTATCTATCTATCATAAATCATACACACACTGATAGGACCTTTAATGTCAGTGGGGAAAGGGGCGGGGCTTCCAGTGTTCTAAGTCCAGTTCTAACATGCGGATTGGCCGATCTGGTCCCTGTGCCGAGCTATGGGACTGAGGGGAAAGCGAACATGAAGTGATCCGGTGCACTTGTGAGAGCAAAAGCAGGACTTGAGGGAGATCTGGCCTCGATCGGCGTCTGGCACTGAATAACGGAGCTCTTCGGAGACGGGAAGTTTAAATCAGGACACGTGTAAAGAAAATTGGTTTTGTCTGCGGCGGCCTTACGTCTCCCTGAAGAGACCAGAGACAGTCCAATAGTAATAAAAGGAGAGAGTAATAAAGAAGGCCCTGAGTCGTTTACTGCTGCTGCGAGGGGAGCGCGTCGCTACGACGGAGTGACGTTTTATTTATTTGTATCAATTATAAAGTTGGACGCGAAAGGACAAAGTCGGTATCACGCGCCTGACGCCGGGATTAGTGCTTTCATAAACGCTCCTGCTGAGAGATCCTCCCACAATTCCTACATCTGATTGAGCACGACACGTATGTTTGCTCCGCCAGTTCCTTTAGATCGGCTCGTCCCGTAAAATCCCTCTTTATCGTCACTTTATCGACTCCATCATCCGCCGCACCTCACGGGATCCAGTCACCTTCGTGATGATGATCTTCTCGAGACGCGAGCGCGACACCCGCAGATCAGCTCGCTGATATCATCCTGTTTTGTCTGGTACAGTCTGTTTTGTCGGATATCTCATGTTTTGTCTAGTATAGCCTATTTTGTCTGATATCGCCTGTTATGTCTGGTACAGCCTATTTGTCTGATATCTCCTGTTTTGTCTGATATCACCTGTTTTGTCTGATGTCACCTGTTTTGTCTGATATAACCTGTTTTGTCTGATAGCTCCTGTTTTTTCTGGTACAGTCTGTTTTGTCTGATATCGTCTGTTTTGTCTAATATAGTCTGGTTTGTCTGATATCGTCTGTTTTGTCTAGTATAGTCTGTTTTGTCTGATATTGCCTGTTATGTCTGGTATAGCCTATTTTGTCTGGTATAGCCTGTTTTGTCTGGTATAGTGTTTTGGCTGATATCACCCGTTTTGTCTGATATAACCTGTTTTGTTTAGTATAGTCTGTTTTGTCTGATATTGTCTGTTTTGTCTGGTATAGCCTGTTTTGTCTGGTATAGTGTTTTGTCTGGTATAGTGTTTTGGCTGATATCACCCGTTTTGTCTGATATAACCTGTTTTGTTTAGTATAGTCGTTTTGTCTGATATCTCCTGTTTTTTCTGGTACAGTCTGTTTTCTCTGATATTGATATTGTTTTGTCTAATATAGTCTGGTTTGTCTGATATCGTCTGTTTTGTCTAATATAGTCTGGTTTGTCTGATATCTTCTGTTTTGTCTAATATAGTCTGGTTTGTCTGATATCGTCTGTTTTGTCTAGTATAGTCTGTTTTGTCTGATATTGCCTGTTATGTCTGGTATAGCCTGTTTTGTCTGGTATAGCCTGTTTTGTCTGGTATAGTGTTTTGGCTGATATCACCCGTTTTGTCTGATATAACCTGTTTTGTTTAGTATAGTCTGTTTTGTCTGATATTGTCTGTTTTGTCTGGTATAGCCTGTTTTATCTGGTATAGTGTTTTGTCTGGTATAGTGTTTTGGCTGATATCACCCGTTTTGTCTGATATCTCCTGTTTTTTCTGGTACAGTCTGTTTTCTCTGATATTGATATTGTTTTGTCTAATATAGTCTGGTTTGTCTGATATCTTCTGTTTTGTCTAATATAGTCTGGTTTGTCTGATATCGTCTGTTTTGTCTAGTATAGTCTGTTTTGTCTGATATTGCCTGTTATGTCTGGTATAGCCTGTTTTGTCTGGTATAGTGTTTTGTCTGGTATAGTGTTTTGGCTGATATCACCCGTTTTGTCTGATATAACCTGTTTTGTTTAGTATAGTCTGTTTTGTCTGATATCTCCTGTTTTTTCTGGTACAGTCTGTTTTGTCTGATATCGTCTGTTTTGTCTAATATAGTCTGGTTTGTCTGATATCGTCTGTTTTGTCTAGTATAATTGGTTTTGCCTGATACCCGTTTTGTCTGATATGTCTGTTTTGTCTAGTATAGTCTGTTTTGTCTGATATTGCCTGTTATGTCTGGTATAGCCTGTTTTGTCTGGTATAGTGTTTTGTGAAGTATAGTCAGTTTGGTCTGATATCGCCTGTTTTGTCTGGTATTGCCCATTTTGTGTGGTGTATTCTGTTTTGTCTGATACCGCCTGTTATGTCTGCTAATATATTTACTCGCCAAAGCGAATAAAGTGGACTTATAGATTTGTTTAACATCGCCGCGTTTGTTGCATGGAAACAAAACGAACACGTCTCTCAGAAACAGAGAAAGACAGAGAAAAATGTCCACACGTTTCACAGCCAATGTAAGTTATGATAAGAAATATTTGTTGTTATTTCTCTAGCGATTAATGAGAAAATAAACCCGTCACTTTTGTGTCGTTACATTAGTTTGTTTTTGTATTTAAATGAGTTTGTGCTGCTTTTAATTTGGGGAGGAAAAAAAAGAGGGAAATTAAGGGGGAAAAAAGGTTAAATGACACACACACACACACACACACACACACACACATGCAGGTCAAACAGTGTGACTTTGGAAATAGAGCAAAAGCAGTTGCTGTCCTTTTCTGCCTTCTGTCCACACATCTCCCTGATCCCCTGAAGTAAAGGTTACAGAAGGTGGACGAGGGCGCCTACCTGAGGGGAAGTGCTCATTAATGGCCCAGTTGTCCACCTGAAGTGTGGCGTTGCCCCCGTTTCTGGTGAAGCGCACCACGTGGTACTTGCCGTCGTTCACCGGCATGCTGCTCTCCTGCACCAGGATGTCCATGCTCCCGATGTTGAACGTCACACCCATTTTCCCTTGCTCCTGAAAAAAAGGAGACGAAAACCACGTGTGAGGACTATAGCATTAATCCCCAACTTCCGTAGGACGTTAATGACGTTCTTTACACGCAATCGCTAATCCATCCCTCCATGCATTCTGTCTTCGGCTCGGGGTCTGTCATTGACATCTGTGTTGTCAATGTGATGCCACTGTGATGCCTCTGTAATAACAGTGTGATGCCATTGCAGTGTCAATGTGATGCCACTGTGATGCCTTAGTAATGTCAGTATGATGCCAGTGCAATGACAGTGTGATGCCTCAGTAATGTCATTATGATGCCAGTGCAATGAAACTGTCATGCCATTACATTATCAATGTGATGCCACTGTGATGCTTCAGTAATGTCAGTATGATGCCACTGCAATGACAGTGTGATGCCACTGTGATGCCTCAGTAATGTCAGTGTATGATACCAGCGCAATGACAGTGTGATGCCACTGCATTATCAATGTGATGCCACTGTAATGCCTGTAATGCAGTAATTGTCAGTGCTATGCCAGTGCAATGACAGTGTGATGCCAGTGCAATGAAATGTGATGCCAGTGCAATGACAGTGTGATGCCGCTGTGATGCCTCAGTAATTGTCAGTGCTATGTCAGTGCAATGACAGTGTGATGCCTCAGTAATGTCAGTGCTATGGCAGTGCAATGACAGTGTGATGCCTCAGTAATGTCAGTGCGATGCCAGTGCAATGACAGTGTGATGCCTCAGTCATGTCAGTGCTATGGCAGTGCAATGACAGTGTGATGCCTCAGTAATATCAGTGCGATGCCAGTGCAATGACAGTGTGATGACAGTGTGATGCCTCAGTAATGTCAGTGCTATACCAGTGCAATGGCAGTGTGATGCCTCAGTAATGTCAGTGCTATGGCAGTGCAATGACAGTGTGATGTCAGTGTGATGCCTCAGTAATGTCAGTGCTATGTCAGTTTGATGTCAGTGTGATGTCAGTGTAATGCCAGTGCAATGACAGTGTGGTGTCAGTGTGATGTCAGTGTGACGCCAGTGCAATGACAGTGTGATGTCAGTGTGATGCCACAGTAATGTCAGTGCTATGTCAGTTTGATGTCAGTGTGATGTCAGTGTAATGCCAGTGCAATGACAGTGTGGTGTCAGTGTGATGTCAGTGTGACGCCAGTGCAATGACAGTGTGGTGTCAGTGTGATGTCAGTGTGACGCCAGTGCAATGACAGTGTGATGGCAGTGTGATGCCAGCTCTACAACCTTCTGGCTTCATCAGTCATTAAAGGGGAAAAAAACAGCATGCTTTAAAACATAGATGTGGTTAGTTTCATTTTTCATCATGTCTAATGATCCATCTAAGCCCCGTTTTTTCCCCCCATTTCTGACACACTGCTGTCCCCGCGCGATCTTTCTGGGCTGTTCAGTCATATTTCATGGTTATGTTAAACCAGATCTGGCATTGTTCTTATCAGCGGGGGGATGACGACAGGTGATGAATAGCACCGGGGGAGATGTTTATCAGCACGCGCCGCATTTATCACGCCACATCTCGGAGGATGGAAATCTGGGCCGGCGCTTTCAAGTTCACCTGGATGTCACGGGAGCCTTTCCGATTCTCCCTATTCTTCTCTAATAATAATAATAATAATAATAATAATAATAATAATAATGAGAGCACCGTTTCTGGTGTTCTTATTCAGGATGTCTGAGTGTAAGGGTTATAACGACGTCACGCCGCATTCGTTAATCCAGATGTTGGTTTTAGTGGAACGTCGAGCGATTAATAATTCACTTAAACGCGTTTGTGACTCGCAACATGTAAATCGAGGCCATTAATAAAGGTCACGCTCGTGTAACACAAATGGCACAAAAGCACATTGTTTCCTGAAAGCGCAAACGTCGGACGATGAAATATTTAACAGAACAAAATGGCAGCGGATACAAAAGGCGATGTCGACGCCTCCTGCGCCGCTATTCGCTCCCAGTAAAAATAGTTTTTTGTTTTTATCCGGAATTCACGCCTGCATTACTTTTTGATCGCAGAAACGCAAACGTTTTTACGTCTGGAAGCGTTGGCTTTAAGTGCCGCTCGCTCGTTCCTCATCCGATTTCTAATATCACCCGAGCGACGACGAGAGAGAGAGAGAGAGAGAGAGAGAGAGAGAGAGAGAGAGAGAGAGGAGAGAGAGAGAGAGAGAGAGAGAGAGAGAAAAAGCTGTTGGCAAGTGATGCATGAAAGCAAGCGTCGGGGTTAAAAGTGCCGTATATTGAATATCACACGCTGACGGATGGAGTGAATATTTCATGCGGTTGGAGGATGTACAAATTTCCCTGAACGCTCGCTTTAGTCTGCACACGACTCCACGACATCGCGCGTTTACAGACTGTTTACATTTTACGTAAACGCTTCCTTTTGCAACGGTTTGTGGGGCAGAACTCCGTTTTCAGGTCCTATTTACAAATCAGGATTAGTTTATTTTAATGTGGATTGACATTCTTCTTCTTCTTCTTCTTCTTAATAAAGTGGTGAAAAGTTTAATCATCTCGCGTGAATGCTTGCGTTTGCAAATGCATGTGTAAAAAAAAAGCGAGTAAAGGTGCGTTAAGGTAGGTATTGCTGTGTGTTGGTGTATAAATGAGTATAAATGGTTTCATAAATGTGTGTAAAGGTGTGTAAAGTTGTGTAAAAATCTGTAAAAGTGTATAATTGCATTCATAATTATGTGTAAAGGTGTATAAATGGGTTCATAAATGTGAGTAAAGGTGTGTAACGTTGTGTAACTGTAAAGGTGTATAAAGGTATATGAATGGGTTCATAAAGGTGTGTAAAACAGTATATAAATTGGTTGATAAATGTGTGTGAAGGTGTGTAAAAGTGTGTAAAGGTGTGCAAAGGCGAGTAAAGTTATGTAAAGGTGTATAAATTGGTTGATAAATGTGTGTAAAGGTGTGTAAAACGGTGTAAAGGTGTATAAATTGATTCATAAATGTGTGTAAAGGTGTGTAAAGGTGTGTAAAGGCGAGTAAAGTTATGTAAAGGTGTATAAATTGGTTGATAAATGTGTGTAAAGGTGTGTAAAACGGTGTAAAGGTGTATAAATTGATTCATAAATGTGTGTAAAGGTGTGTAAAGGTGTGTAAAGGTATGTAAAGTTATGTAAAGGTGTATGAATTGGTTCATAAATGTGTGTAAAGGTGTGTAAAGTTGTGTAAATGTTTATAAACTGGTTCATAAATGTGTGTAAAGGTGTGTAAAAGTGTGTAAAGGCATGTAAAGTTATGTAAAGGTGTATGAATTGGTTCATAAATGTGTGTAAAGGTGTGTAAAGTTGTGTAAATGTTTATAAACTGGTTCATAAATGTGTGTAAAGGTGTGTAAAGGCATGTAAAGTTATGTAAAGGTGTATGGATTGGTTCATAAATGTGTGTAAAGGTGTGTAAAGTTGTGTAAATGTTTATAAACTGGTTCATAAATGTGTGTAAAGGTGTGTAAAGGCATGTAAAGTTATGTAAAGGTGTATGGATTGGTTCATAAATGTGTGTAAAGGTGTGTAAAGGTGTATGAATGGGTTCATAAATGTGTGTAAAGGTGTGTGTAAAGGCATGTAAAGTTATGTAAAGGTGTATGGATGGTCATATAAATGTGTGTGTAAAGGTGTAAAGTTGTGTAAATGTTTATAAATGTTCATAAATGTGGTAAAGTGTGTAAAAGTGTGTAAAGGTTCATGTAAAGTTATGTAAGGTGTATGTGGTTCGTAAATGTTGGTAAAGGTGTCATAATGTGCGTAAAGGTGTGTACAGGTGTATGAATGGGTTCATAAATGTGTGTAAAGGTGTGTAAAGGTGTATGAATGAGTTCATAAAGGCGTGTAAAGATGTGTAAAGGTGTGTAAAGGCGTGTAAAGGCGTGTAAAGATGTGTAAAGGTGTATGAATGAGTTCATAAAGGCGTGTAAAGGCGTGTAAAGGCGTGTAAAGCTATTAGACTCTCAGGTTATACGATCTGAGCAGTAGCAGGAGGAGGATGAATGCAGCGAGGTGTAGCACTCTCTGTAGTACTCTCTGTATCAGCTGTACACACACTGCTAAGAGGATAAAGACGAAGAATCAGTGTGTGTGTGTGTGTGTGTGTGTGAGAGAGAGAGAGAAAGAGAGAGAGAAAGAGGAGTGCTCTCAGACGATAAGAAAACCCTCAGCCGTGTTGCTCACGTTATTTCCCAGCTGATTGTTTCATCAATAACGAGGCAGAGGTCAGATAAAAGTCAATTCTTAGCTTTGTGTTAAAATGAAGTCACTCACACACACACACACACACACACACACACACACATACACAACTATTTATTACTCTAAACGTTAATAGAGACGCCTTTTCTCCTCGCGGTTTTCAGTACAGACCTCGAATATGGATTTATCCCAGCAATTTAGAAAAAATATTGCAGTGCAGTGTGACAGTGTTCTCACTACTGACACATTTATACACGCCTCTATACACACACACACACACACACACACACATCCTTCACAAGTGTTCATCGTCCACTCACACACACACACACACTCACACACACACCTTCATGAGTCTTCGTCATCCCCTCACACACACACACACCACACACACACACACACACACACACACACACACACACACACACACACACACACACTGCCCTGAAACATATTCTTAAACAAATAAAACAAACAAAATGTAATAATAAATAAGTTCGACCGAGTAAAAAAAAAAACAACAACTGCTAAACATACAAACATGAACAAAAAAAACAAATATAACAAAAATCAAATAAATGATTTTTAATTGATTAAAAAAATGTCATTTTTTAAAATCTTGTTATTACAATAGTTATTATTAGAACATCAATGCTAAATACACTCATTAACGTGCATAGGTGGATGTTATTTTAATTATTATTATTATTATTATTATTATTATTATTATTAATAATGGGGGCACGGTGGTTTAGTGGTTAGCATGTTCGCCTCACACCGCCAGGGTCCGGGTTCGATTCCCGTCTCGGTCATGTGTGTGTGTGTGGAGTTGTGCATGTTCTCCCCGTGCCTCAGGGGGTTTTTCTCCGGGTTCTCCGGTTTCCCCCCGGTCCAAAAACATGCACGGTAGGTTGATTGGCACCTTGGAAAATTGTCCCTAGTGTATGAATGTGTGTGTGTATGAATGTGTGTGTGTGTGTGTGTGTTGGCATTCCATCCAGGGTGTATCCTGCCTTAATGCCCATAGACGCCTGAGATAGACACAGACTCCCCGTGACCCGAGGGAAGATCGGATTATGATGATGATTATCATTATTATTATTAGTAGTCGTTATTATTATTATTATTATTATTATTATTATTTTTTATGTTAGTATTATTATTATTATTATTATTATTTATTATTATTATTATTATTATTATTATTATGGTTAGTATTGTGATTATGATTATTATGATTATTATTATTATTATCATTATTATTAGTATTATTAGTATTATTATTATGGTTAGTATTATTATTATGATTATGATGATGATTATTATTATTATTAGTAGTAGTAGTATTTTTATGGTTAGTATTATTATTATTAGTATTATTATTATTAATAGTGGTTTGCAAAGCGTCAGTGAGCGTTAAATGAATAAATAAGTGTTTAGGAATGAGATAATCCAGCGTGTGCTTCTCCGGGAGCGAGGAGCTATAACTGGGGAATGAAGGTGTGATTAAAACTGAGCTTGAAACAGGATTTTTACAGCGCTGTCTGGAGACGGTGGTGCTGACGGTGACGTGAGGAGCGGCTGATTATTTATTTATTTACTTATTTATTTATTTTTTTTACATTGTGAAGCCCGTCAGGAGAACCACGCCGGGGGGAGGACTCCTCCATAATCACTCCGTCAGACAGGAGAGGAGGAGAAGAAAACAACACACTACAAAAGAACGTAACACTCCTTTTTTTTAACACGCTCCAATATCCAATCACTTTCGGGAAAAAAACACCGGATCATAAGACAAACACACACACACACACACACACACACACACACACACACACACACACACACACACACACACACACACACACAACAAACAAAACTAAGACAGAAATTACTTTCCGTAGAAAAGTGGGCGTGGTTTTGTCCATATAAGCTGTCAAATACTTATAAGACACGCCCCCTTACACAGAAATCACTTTCCATAGCCAAGTGGGCGTGATTTTGTCCATATAAGCCATCAAAGACTAAGCCACACCCCCTTACACCGAAATCCCTTTCCACAGCCAAGTGTACAATTTATGTGAAGGGGGGGTGTGGCTTATACGTCTTTGATGCCATAGATGGGCAAAACCTTGCCCTGGTGCGCAGAAAAGACTTGTACAGCAATCACTTTCTATAGCAGAGTGGGCGTGGCTTTGCCCTTATAAGCCATCAAAGACTTACAAGACACACCCCCTTGTGCAGAAACCAGATTTCCATAGCCAAGTGTGAGAAAAAAGCAGAAAAAAGGGGGTGGGGCTTATACATCTTTATATAGACAAAACCTATAGGCATTGCAGCATAATAAGTAATAAAGTGGTTATAACATGCCTATACAGCTTTACAGCTTATATATATATATATATATATATATATTTTTTTTTTTTTATACACACCGATGATGACATGACAGAGGTGAAAACGATTCCCGACTAAAGGAACGCATCGCAGTGAGACCTAAACGTGTGCACAGACGCATCCTCGGGGCGTCACGGACGTGACATCACTGGCGGCATGACATTTGTGAACGCCGTTATAATCGTTTATGAGTCTGGCGCACAAAGTTAAGCTTTGACGGGAAAGTGATAAAAGCGCTGCGTTTGAAGGCGTGTCCGACATCTACGCGCGCGCGCGCGTGTGTGTGTGTGTGTGTGTGTGTGTGTGTGTGTGTGTGTGTGTGTGTGTGTGTGTGTGTGTGTGTGTGTGTGTGTGTGAGCATCTGTGCCGAGGAGCTGTTGAGTCTCCGGAGTAGCTTATGGAGATATCAAACGTGGCGATGAGGCAGAAAGAGCTCTTTAATTCACGGAGAGAGAGCTGCCGCTGATTCGCGTGCCAAGGCTGTTGGGGCTACAAAACAGAGGCAGCTGCTAGGCAACATTTAATCTGGCTGGAACTTGCTACATCGACATTCTTACCGAGCAAAGGAAAGGGAAAAAAACGAAAAGAAAAGAAAAGAAAGGGAAAGAAAGAGGCAGAACGACACGAAGGCAGAGAGGCGCAGCGTGCGCTAAGTGTGCTGACAGCGGAAAAAATCTATTTGGCGTTTTATTTTATTTTACCGTTAAAAAGCGCGTAACGAGTGGAGATTCTACGAAGGAGTTCGGTATTTCCGAACGACAAGAAAAGGTCTATTAGACGTTACGAACGACTCCTCCGGCGAGTAACACAGAGGGCAGTAAAAGCCTCGAGGGAATAAATCTATACACACGCGAGCGGCGCCGAGAGACGTGACGTGACGGCGTATAAATGTCTTTATAAAGACGAGCCATCATCGCATCATGTGCGCTTCGTTACATTTACGTAATATTTACCGCATCTGGCAGACGCACTTATCCAGATTGGGCAATTGAAGGGTAAGGGCCTTGCTCAGGGGCCCACTAGCGGTGATGGTGGGATTTGAACCTGCGATCTTCTGATCTCCAAATGTCCTGAGCTCCCACCTCCCAAAAATAACCAAGCAACTTTAATCAACCAATCAAAACACTCCGTCACGTTCGCATCCTGTTCTGTCCAATCAGGAGCTTGGGTAATAAACTGAACAACACAAGAAATGTGTTGATGCAAAAGATTCATTCACTCATCCATTCACACGCTTATTTATTCACCCCACCCATTTATTCATTCATACATTCGGTTTTTTTTGCACCATATTATAATTTCCACCCTTCCATCTACTCTTTCACTGTTATTTATTTATTCACCCAGTTACGCTCATTCTTTCATTCATTAACAAACTTTATACATTCAGTTGTGTCGGCATTCACCCCCTCATTCTTTCATTCGTTAACAAACACATCCATTCGTTATTTAGTCATTCGTCCAGTTATGTTGGCATTCACCCACTCATTCTTTCATTTGTTAACAAACCCATCCATACATCCATCCATGCATCAATCCATCCATCCATTATTTATTCATTCATCCAGTTATATCAGCATTCACCCCCTCATTCTTTCATTCATTAGCTAAACCCACCTATCCATCCATCCATACATCAATCCATCCCCATCCATTCATCATTCATCCATCAGCATTCACCCCCTTATTCTTTCATTCATTAACAAACCCATCCATCCATCCATCCATACATCAATCCATCCATCCATTATTTATTCATTCATCCAGTTATATCAGCATTCACCCCCATTCATTCTTTCATTCATTAATCCATCAAATCCATCCATTATTTTCATCCATTCCATCCATGCATCATCCATCCATCCATCCATTATTTATTCATTCATCCAGTTATATCAGCATTCACCCCCATTTCATTGCCATCCATTCCATTCTCCATTCTTTCATTCATTAACAAACAATTTCCCATCCATCCATCCATCCAGACATCCATCCATACATCAATCCATCCATCCATTATTTATTCATTCATCCAGTTATATCAGCATTCACCCCCTTATTCTTTCATTCATAAAATCCATCACCCCCTTATTCTTTCATTCATTAACAAACCCATCCATCCATCCATCCATCCATTATTTATTCATTCATCCAGTTATATCAGCATTCACCCCCTTATTCTTTCATTCATTAACAAACCCATCCATCCATCCATCCATCCATTATTTATTCATTCATCCAGTTATATCAGCATTCACCCCCTCATTCTTTCATTCGTTAACAAACCCATCCATCCATCCATACATCAACCCATCCATCCATTATTTATTCATTCATCCAGTTGTATCAGCATTCACCCCCTCATTCTTTCATTCATTAACAAACCCATCCATCCATCCATACATCAATCCATCCATCCATTATTTATTCATTCATCCAGTTATATCAGCATTCACCCCATCATGCTTTCATCATCATTAACAAACCCATCCATCCATCCATCCATCCATCCATCCATGCATCAATCCATCCATCCATTATTTATTCATTCATCCAGTTATATCAGCATTCACCGCCTCATTCTTTCATTCGTTAACAAACACATCCATTCGTTATTTAGTCATTCGTCCAGTTATGTTGGCATTCACCCACTCATTCTTTCATTTGTTAACAAACCCATCCATACATCCATCCATACATCAATCCATCCATCCATCCATTATTTATTCATTTATCCAGTTATATCAGCATTCACCCCCTCATTCTTTCATTCATTAACAAACCCATCCATCCATCCATACATCAATCCATCCATCCATTATTTATTCATTCATCCAGTTATATCAGCATTCACCCCCTTATTCTTTCATTCATTAACAAAACCATCCATTCATTATTTATTCATTCATCCAGTTACTTCGGCATTCACCCTCTCATTCGTTAACAAACCCATCCATCCATACATCAATCCATCCATCAATTATTTATTCATTCGCCAGTTATATCAGCATTCACCCCCTCATTCTTTCATTTGTTAACAAACCCATCCATCCATCCATCCATTATTTATTCATTCATCCAGTTATATCAGCATTCACCCCATCAGTCTTTCATTCGTTAACAAACCCATCCATTCATTATTTATTCATTCATCCAGTTCAGCATTTCATCATCTTCATGTTAACAAACCCATCCATTCATTATTTATTCATTCATCCAGTTACTTCTGCATTCCCCCTCTCATTCTTTCATTCATTAACAAACCCATCCATTCATTATTTATTCATTCATCCAGTTACTTTAGCATTCACCCTCTCATTCTTTCATTCATTAACAAACACACCCATTATTTATTTATTCATTCATTCATCCAGTTTCTAGCGCATTCCCCCTCTCATTCTTTCATTTGTTAACAAACACATCCATTCATTATTTATTCATTCATCCAGTTACTTTGCCATTCACCCGCTCATTCTTTCATTCATTAACAAACCCATCCATCCATCCATTATTCATTCATTCATTCATCCAGTTACTTCCGCATTCCCCCTCTCATTCATTCATTCATTAACAAACAGTGATTATTACAAGATAGCTCCTCAGACTCCATGATTAATCATAGATTCCAGCGTTGTTTTTTTGTTGTTGTTGTTGTTTTTTTCCGGGATGCTAAAGGTGCCGCGATGTTCCATTTGTATAATCTCACTGGCATCAAAAACATAAAACAACTTGTTAAGCATGAATTATTCATTACGGTGTAAAAGTTCACATGTAGTATAAGATCGGGGGGGGGTGTCAGGGGGCGATGATGCTTTTTGTCTGGAGTTTGACTTGTGGGATTTTTTTCCCCGCACGTTTTTTGTCTGTGCTCATTTACACCTCTCAGCCTTGTTTCCTTGGCTGACTGGCGCCATCCCAACTCGCTCCCAACCTCGCCAGACCTCACGCCACGCTGGCGTTGTTGTTGTTATTATTATTATTATTTATTTGTCAGCGCGGCTTGCGGATCGATACGCGAGTGATTGATTGGCAGGGGTGCGAGGATCTCGGCGGAATAATCGGATTGCGCTTCGTGTCCGAGTGAGGTGGTGAAGGTCTGCTGCGAGCCGGCAGCCGAGCGCAATCAAACACCGCCGTCTGTTTTCCCTCCGCCGAACAAAGCGAGAACAACGCCGCCTGCCAATCACGGCGAGACGAGCGACGGGGGGGAAAGCAAACACGGCGTCGGGAGACACAAACAGACAGCTCGGCGGAATAGTGGGACGCCTCGACAGATCCGCGCGGCAATTACAGGAGAGTCTCCGCGGCTAATAATAGCGCCGCCGCTTTTCGCTAGCTTCGCTAAGAGCACCTTTTAGCGCTGGAAGACGCGCTTAAACACGAAGGTGACGGAGCGGCGGCGGCGGCGGCACGCGAGAGCACGGGCGGGACCGCAGCACTGCCTGCAAGGCGACAAAACAGTCGAGACAAACTGCTAACAAAAGCGGCTATAATTAGAGCACGGGATGAAGCGCGATGTTTTTCGAGTTTAATGAACAAACATCGCTTAAAGCAGTTCAATACAGTTTATAGAGCGCTTTTGACAGTCTAGTGAAGCTTCATAGACACGGTATGTTATAACAGGTAACACTCGTTTATAACAACTTTAGCTGTGTAAAGATGCTCGCCTATACGTTTGTTAATTATACGCTAACGAGCGCTAACGAGTTCCTTAAGTGAAGGATTGATTCATTCATTAATTGGACGCTTAATTGATTTTAATTACAGACCAAGGCAAGTATCGCAGCGTCTTTTTAATCCGGTCCACTTGTATATTCATCCATTCATCCATCCATCCATCTATCCTTTAACTCATTTATTTATTGCATTCGTTCCATTAATTCATTCATCCTCTTACTCCTGTGTTCACCCATTATTTATTAATAAATTCATCCATCCATCCATTTAGTTACTCATTCATTTATTTCATCCATTCATCCTTCCAACGCATTACATTATTCACCAAGTTACTTCTTCAATTATTGAATAGCTCATTCATTAACTCATCCATCCATCCATCCATCCATCCGTCCACCGATCCACTTATCTATTCATCCATCCATCCATCCATCCTTTAACTCATTTATTTATTGCATTCGTTCCATTAATTCATTCATCTTCTTCCTCCTGCGTTCACCCATTATTTATTAATAAATTCATCCATACATCCATTTAGTTACTCATTCATTTATTTCATCCATTCATACTTCCAACGCATTAAACTATTCACCAAGACACTTCTTCAATTACTGAATAGCTCATTCATTAACTCATCCATCCATCCACCCACCGGTCCACTTGTATATTCATCTATTCATCCATCCATCCATCCATCCAGCCATCTATCCTTTAACTTATTTATTTATTGCATTCGTTCCATTGATTCATTCATCCTCTTACTCCTGTGTTCACCCATTATTTATTAATAAATTCATCCATCCATCCATTTAGTTACTCATTCATTTATTTCATCCATTCATTCTTCCAACGCATTAAACTATTCACCAAGACACTTCTTCAATTACTGAATAGCTCATTCATTAACTCATCCATCCATCCATCCACCCACCGGCCCACTTGTATATTCATCCATTCATCCATCCATCCAGCCATCCAGCCATCTATCCTTTAACTCATTTATTTATTGCATTCGTTCCATTAATTCATTCATCCTCTTACTCCTTCGTTCACCCATTATTTATTAATAAATTCATCCATCCATCCATTTAGTTTCATCCATTCATTCTTCCAACGCATTAAATTATTCACCAAGACACTTCTTCAATTACTGAATAGCTCATTCATTAACTCATCCATCCATCTCTCCATCCATCCACCTAACCACTTATATATTCACCCATTCATGCATATATATCCCTTTGATCTCATGAATTCAATAATCGATGGCACTGAAAACATCACATTTAGGTTAGCACCGAGTTTGCTCGCTCTCTTTCGCAGCACTCGTTTAAAGCTCTGCCTCAACTAACTTCTCTCTCTCTTTTTTTCCACCCATAGTTTAGAGCAGAAACCCATCAGCAACTCTGAAGCACCCGCGAGTTGGACGTATCTCTAACAGCTCCTGTCTCCTCGGTTTGAAGCGGCCACGTCTCGTACAATGCGTCAGGAAGATAAGATTTCGCAGTACAACCGACTCACAGGGTCGGAACAACCTGGAATCTGGGCCGGAACGCCGGCTCAGTGAGAGCTGCCTGGAAATCAATAAACGAGGCAGCACACACAATTACCTACCTGTCTGCCTCTCGGAGCAAAGCGCCGCCGCCGAGATTTGCTGCCGCCGTCCTCCAGAAAAAAAAAAAAAAGCGAGTGTGAAAGAGAGCACTCCGGGGTCCGTGTCCTTGAATAAAATCTCTCCGGTTCGGATATCGGCCCGAGAAAGACGGATTTTTTGTTTTTTTTTTGGTTTCTCAGACGCATTCGTGAACTGCCTGAGCATCACACGTCACACATCTCACGGCAGGAAAGTGTCTTCATGTTGTAAACACCCGTTTCTTTTCGTTATCAACACTTTCATGAGGATGAGAAAAGTTTACTTTACAGTGTAGAGAGAAGTTTACTTTACACTGCCTATGTGGGAGATACTTTACAGTGTACAGAGAGAAGTTTACTTTACACTGCCTATGCTGGAGTTACTTTACAGTGTACAGAGAGAAGTTTACTTTAAAGAGAGAAGTTTACTTTACACTGCCTATGATGGAGTTACTTTACAGTTTACAGAGAGAAGTTTACTTTACAGAGAGAAGTTTACTTTACACTGCCTATGCTGGAGTTACTTTACAGTGTACAGAGAGAAGTTTACTTTACACAGCACATAGAGAAGTTTACTTTACACTGCCTATGCTGGAGTTACTTTACAGTGCACATAGAGAAGTTTACTTTACACTGCCTATGCTGGAGTTACTTTACAGTGCACATAGAGAAGTTTACTTTACACATAGAGAAGTTTACTTTACACGCCTATGCGGGAGTTACTTTACAGTGTACAGAGAGAAGTTTACTTTACACTGCCTATGCGGGAGTTACTTTACAGTGTACAGAGAGAAGTTTACTTTACACTGCACATAGAGAAGTTAACTTTACACTGCCTATGCGGGAGTTACTTTACAGTGTACAGAGAGAAGTTTACTTTACAGAGAGTAGTTTACTTTACACTGCCTATGCGGGAGTTACTTTACAGTGTACAGAGAGAAGTTTACTTTACAGAGAGTTTACTTTAAAGAGAGAAGTTTACTTTACACTGCCTATGCGGGAGTTACTTTACAGTGTACAGAGAGAAGTTTACTTTACAGAGAGAAGTTTACTTTACACTGCCTATGCTGGAGTTACTTTACAGTGCACATAGAGAAGTTTACTTTACACAGCCTATGCGGGAGTTACTTTACAGTGTACAGAGATAAGTTTACTTTACACTGCCTATGCTGGAGTTACTTTACAGTGTACAGAGAGAAGTTTACTTTACACTGCACATAGAGAAGTTTACTTTACACTGCCTATGCTGGAGTTACTTTACAGTGTACAGAGAGAAGTTTACTTTACACTGCCTATGCTGGAGTTACTTTAAAGTGTACAGAGAGAAGTTTACTTTACAGAGAGAAGTTTACTTTACACTGCCCATGCGGGAGTTACTTTACAGTGTACAGAGAGAAGTTTACTTTACACTGCACATAGAGAAGTTTACTTTACACTGCCTATGTGGGACTTACTTTACAGAGTACATAGAGGAGTTGACTTGACAGTGTACATGAAGGAGTTTACAGTGTACATGAAGAAGTTTACAGTGTCAATGAAGGAGTTTACAGTGTACATGAAGGAGTTTACAGTGTACATGAAGAAGTTTACAGTTGCATAGAGTGTACATGAAGGAGTTTAGTTTACAGTGTACATGAAGGAGTTTACAGTGTACATGAAGGAGTTTACAGTGTACATGAAGGAGTTTACAGTGTACATGAAGGAGTTTACAGTGTCCATGAAGGAGTTTACAGTGTACATGAAGGAGTTTACAGTGTACATGAAGGAGTTTAGAGTGTACATGAAGGAGTTTACAGTGTACATGAAGGAGTTTACAGTGTCCATGAAGGAGTTTACAGTGTACATGAAGGAGTTTACAGTGTCCATGAAGGAGTTTACAGTGTACATGAAGGAGTTTACATGAAGGAGTTTAGAGTGTACATGAAGGAGTTTAGTTTACAGTGTACATGAAGGAGTTTACATGAAGGAGTTTAGAGTGTACATGAAGGAGTTTAGATGAAGAGGAGTTTACATGAAGGAGTTTAGAGTGTACAGTGTCATGAAGGAGTTTAGAGTGTACATGAAGGAGTTTAGAGTGTACATGAAGGAGTTTACAGTGTACATGAAAGAGTTTACAGTGTCCATGAAGGAGTTTACAGTGTACATGAAGGAGTTTACAGTGTACATGAAGGAGTTTAGTTTACAGTGTACATGAAGGAGTTTACAGTGTACATGAAGAGTTTACAGTGTCCATGAAGGAGTTTACAGTGTACATGAAGGAGTTTACAGTTAGTCAGTGTCATGAAGGAGTTTACATGAAGGAGTTTAGAGTGTACATGAAGGAGTTTACATGAAGGAGTTTACAGTGTCCATGAAGGAGTTTACATGAAGGAGTTTAGAGTGTACATGAAGGAGTTTAGATGTTTAGAGTAGAGTGTACATGAAGGAGTTTAGTGTACATGAAGGAGTTTAGAGTGTACATGAAGGAGTTTAGAGTGTACATGAAGGAGTTTACAGTGTACATGAAGGAGTTTAGAGTGTACATGAAGGAGTTTAGAGTGTACATGGAGTTTACAGTGTACATGAAGGAGTTTACAGTGTACATGAAGAGAGTTTACAGTGTACATGAAGGAGTTTACAGTGTACATGAAGGAGTTTACAGTGTCCATGAAGGAGTTTACAGTGTACATGAAGGAGTTTACAGTGTACATGGAGTTTACAGTGTACATGAAGGAGTTACATAGTTTACAGTGTACATGAAGGAGTTTACATGAAGGAGTTTAGAGTGTACATGAAGGAGTTTAGATGAAAGGAGTTTACAGTGTCCATGAAGGTTTACAGTGTACATGAAGAAGTTTACAGTGTACATGAAGGAGTTTAGTGTCCATGAAGGAGTTTAGAGTGTACATGAAGGAGTTTACAGTTACATGAAGGAGTTTAGAGTGTACATGAAGGAGTTTACAGTGTCCATGGCAACATTCGATTATATGTTACAAATATAAAGAATGCTGTGGATTTCAGGCAGCACTGTTCCCAGAACACTTAAATCCGCCGGAACACCTGATAACACGCATTAGAACAACAGCGAGATGGAAGTCAGGACGTATTTAGAAACATCACAGCGTGCTGTTAGCATGACTTTTCCCCCCCACTGAGCACTCGCGCTGCCTTTTTATTTTATACATCTTTTTTTCCCCTCCCCTCAGCAGCGGTTATCTCAATTTCCCCTGCGCCAGGGCTACACTTCAGCTGCTTTAAAACCCGCTTTGATTATTTAATGGCGGCGCTAATCCATCAGGAGCTCCACCAATCAGCTGCTGCGCTCGAACCAGCGTGAGGCCCGAGCTCTGAGCGCTCTGATTGTTAAAGCTCTCATACAGCAGATCTTACGGCACGGAAAAAACAAGGGGGAAAGAAGTGTGTGTTACTGCTTTAACTCCTCAAGAGGGGGGGAGGTATATACAAGGAGAAAAAAAGATGAACAGAACAAGGGATGAGAGAGGGAGAGTTTGAAAAACGAGAGGGTGAAATTGAGGGAGAAAAAAGAAAAGAGGTGAGAGAGGGAAGAGGAAAGATTGGGGATGGAATAGAGGGTGAGAGGGAAGAGAGAGGGAGAAGGGTGGGAACGGGTGGGAGGGAAAATGGATGGGTCGTTGGATAGATAGATAGAATTGATGGTCGGGTGAAAGGAAAGAAGAAAGAAGAGAAAGAAAGAAAGAAAGAAGAAGAAAAAAAAAAAAAAAAAGAAAAAAAAAGAAAAAAAAGAAAAGAAGAAAGAAAGAAAGAGAGAGAGAGAATGGATGGAAAATAAAAAAGTAAGAAAGAAAAAGGATGGATGGATGGATGGATGGAAAGAATGAGAGTGTAAGAATGGATGGTTTGAAGAAAGAAATAATATATATATATATATATATATATATATATATATATATATATATATATATATATATATATATATATATATATATATATTTATAGATATATATATATGTGTGGTGTGTGTGTGTGCGTGTGTGTGAGAGAAGCATGTGTGGTGTGTGTGTGTGTGTGTGGTGTGTGTGTGTGTGTGTGTGTGTGTGTGTTTAGTCTCGTCTCACTCAAGCTGCTGAGCTTTTTATCTCTATTTATTTTTAAGAAATTCATTTCCTAATGAAGAAGGTTTATCACACACACGGAGCAAATCCTTTAAGCTGTGTGTGTGTGTGTGTGTGTGTGTGTGTGTGTGTGTGTGTGTGTGTGTGTGTGTGTGTGTGTGTGTGTGTGTGTGGTGTGTGTGTGTCAGTAATCCAAAGAGAGTGAACACCACAGAGAAATGTGTTTATTCATGCTGTATTTGAGATGGTGTAAAGAATATATATATATATATATATATATATATATTGTGTGTGTGTGTGTGTTCTCTTCCTTTCCTCATCTTCCACCCATCTATTCTTCAATTCTTTTATCCATCCATCTATCCTTCCATCCATTCTCTTTCTTTCTTTCTTCTTTTCATCCAACCATCAATTATTCCTTTCGTTTATCCATCCTTCCTTCCATCAATTCTTCATTTTGTTGATTCATCCTTCCATCCATTCTCATTCATTCTTTCTTTCATCAGACCATCCATTCTTTCATTCTTTTACCCATCCATCCATCTATCCATCCATCATCCATCATCATCAACAATCCATCATTTTCATTTCTTTCTTTCTTTCTTTCTTTTTTCCTTTCATTGAACCATCAATTCTTCCTGTCATTTATCCATTCTTTCATTTATCTATACTTCCATCCATTCTCTTTCATTCTTTCTTTCCTCAGACCATACATTATTTCATCCTGTTATCCATCCACGCATCCATCCAACAATTCATCCTTTCTCTTTCAATCTTTATTTCTTTCTTCTTTTCATCCAACCATCAATTCTTCCTTTTGTTTATCCATCCTTCAATCCATTCTTTCTTTCTATTTCTTTCTATTTCTTTCTTTCATTTATCCATCCTTCCTTTCATCTATTCTTTCTTTCTTTCTTTCTTTCTTTTGTTTATCCATCCTTCTATCTATTCTCTTCCATTCTTTCTTTCCTCAGACAATCCATTATTTCATTCTCATTTTCTTTCTTTCGCATATACAATCGTTTCTTTCGCATATACATCGTTTTTTTCCCCTCCATAATTCATATCCTTCTTTAATTTATATTTTTTTCTTTTATCATCACTGTTTTTAATCATCATCCCCGTTTTTATTCTTTCTCCTCTTCTCCTCCCTCCTCATTATTCTCTGCTCTTTCTTTCATCCCTCCCAGACTCCGCCCAGTCTGTATAACTCTCACGTAATGCTGTTTGGAATCCGGAGGTCAGAGATTTCAGTCGTGAATCATCACTGTGTGGAACAGAAACACAGGGAGAGAGGGAGAGAGAGGGAGAGAGGGAGGAATAGAGGGAGAGTTTGATCATTTTCAGCAGTGCGTCTCTCCGTGGCCCGGGGTAACGCAGTCACACTCTTAAGCCATTTGAAAGCGCGGCTCAAAGAGGAGGTCGTTTCAAATGAACACATTTGCTGCCTGATTTCTGCTCACACTCCGTCATTCCTGAATTGCAGGGAAGCAGCAGACAGACTGCAATTTTCCCCCCCAGAACATGTAATTACCATCTCGGCCTCCGTGAGCCGAATGTGGAGCGACACGGGCGACTCACGCGGGCGACTCACGCGGGCGACTCACGCGGTTATAACGCGGCTATAACGCGCCTAACGCGATCGCCTCCTTCCTGCCTTTCCACTAACCGTGATTGCTTCTGCGGGGAATCGACTCGAGCGCCAGAACATTTACATCATCATCATCATCATCATCATCATCATCATCTCGTCCAAATAAGTGCACCTTATAAGTGTGTGTGTGTGTGTGTGTGTGTGTGTGTTTATTTTAGTGTTGTGCCGTGACGTTGACTTGACCACAAATATTAACATCTGACAGCAAACAGACAGACAGACAGACATAGATAGATAGATAGATAAATAGATAGATAGATAGTAGGACTAGGATAGAGATAGATAGATGGACTGGGATAGATAGATATGTGGATAGATAGATAGATAGATGGAGATAGATGGGATGCGGATATGTGGATAGATAGATATGTGTGGGATAGATAGATATGTGGATAGATAGATAGATGGGATGTGGAGATAGATAGATGGACTGGGATGTGGACTGGGATGTGGACGGGGATGTGGATGGGATGTGGACTGGGATGTGGACTGGGATGTGGACTGGGATGTGGACTGGGATGTGGACTGGGATGTGGACTGGGATGTGGACTGGGGATGTGGACTGGGATGTGGACTGGGATGTGGACATGAGGACTGGGATGTGGACTGGGATGTGGACTGGGATGTGGACTGGGATGTGGACGGGGATGTGGACTGGGATGTGGACTGGGATGTGGACGGGGATGTGGACTGGGATGTGGACTGGGATGTGTGGGTCCATGACTGGACTGGGATGTGGACTGGGATGTGGACTGGGTGGACTGGGATGTGGACTGGGATGTGGACTGGGATGTGGACTGGGATGTGGACTGGGATGTGGACTGGGATGTGGACTGGGATGTGGACTGGGATGTGGACTGGGATGTGGACTGGGATGTGGACTGGGATGTGGACGGGGATGTGGACTGGGATGTGGACTGGGATATGGACTGGGATGCGGACTGGGATGTGGACTGGGATGTGGACTGGGATGTGGACTGGGATGTGGACTGGGATGTGGACTGATATGGACTGTGGACTGGGATGTGGACTGGGATGTGGACTGGGATGTGGACTGGGATGTGGACTGGGATGTGGACTGGGATGTGTGGGATGGGACTGGGATGTGGACTGGGATGTGGACTGGGATGTGGACTGGGATGTGGACTGGGATGTGGACTGGGATGTGGACTGGGATGTGGACTGGGATGTGGACTGGGATGTGGACTGGGATGTGGACTGGGATGTGGACTGGGATGTGGACGGGGATGTGGACTGGGATGTGGACTGGGATGTGGACTGGGATGTGGACTGGGATGTGGACTGGGATGTGTGGTGATGATGTTGTGAGCTCCATGTCGTGGTGAAGGAGGTCAGGAGCTGTACAGCAGTAAAAGTACAGCAGCTAAAATCCCTTTTCCCAAGTCTCCTGAAGCATGGTAGACGGCGTGGCACCTTTTTTTAACCCGAGCTGAAACGCGGTGCTTCCAGGACAGACCCTCGGAGATGCGGACCCAGAACGTCTAAGAGTGGCAGACCTGCTCTACTTCACATGTTACAGGGCCGATTATGAATGTATTTATAAATGAGAGCTGTTCTCTCCATCATGAGCGCCGGATTACAAATCACGCCATGTGTATTCTAAACCCTAATCGATGCTGGAGTCACAGTGCTACAAGAGGAGAAGAAAAGACTCCAGGATGTGTTGCGGCCTCTGATTGTTTTCCGATAACGTCGCCGCACGCCGCGCTTTCGTCCTCGCTCGGCCCTCGCTCTATCCATCAACGTCAAGGTTATTGGAAAACAAGCCGAGGGAAAAAAAAAAAAGATGATCAATCGACTTGTAATTCAACTCCAATCCATCCGGAAGCGCCGGCCATTCCTGGACCCGCTGAAATTCCTAAACTCGGAGAATCGATGCGCTCTGGTCAGGATGACCTTTGTGGCCGTGTGATCGTTTTGTGTATATATATATATATATATATATTTTTTTTTTGCGCTTCATTTTTTTTGAGCTCCATTTCAAAAACGTCTCACGTTCATCTTTCATGCTTTCAAACCGCCCGGCCAATTTAAATCAACTTCCAGATCAAAAATACCTCGAGGGGATTGGGTTACAGCACTCACATCCCGTCGCCTCGCCACCGTGGAGCCTGGAGCGAGTCGCGCTCTGTCGCTCCGACACCACAGCCCGAGTCAAACCTGCCTTTCTTTCATGTTGATAAGTGTGGAGGGGAGGGAAAAGATCGAAAACAACCGGATTTGGGTTATAAAATAAAGCGCGTGTACGTGCGGCGCTACCTGCGAGCGGATCGGAGGTTTGATTTTCAAACAGCATTAGCGGGTAACACTAAACCCTGACGTATCGATTCATAACCCGACGGTAAGAGAGATAAACGCCGGGCTCTTTTCGCGAGGGCGCAACCAGAAGAGCTTGAAGACGAATCCTCGGGACGGCAGCCTCGTTTAAGGAGCGCCACCCAATCCCTCGGCGAAGGCTTTGCTTTATGAAATTACGCTAATGATAATTTTACCAGAGACGTATAATATAATTATAGCCATCCTAAATTACGCCCCCTAGCTGCGCATTCACAACAGGTACGATCTCCTCACTATATTAGTGTATATTACCGTATGGAACCTTACACAAGCGCATCGCATTCCCAAATCCGTATTACTGCAATAAAGCGCATTTTTACTGAACGCAATAAAGCGCTTCCGTATAACCTAAACACCGTATCACCAGTTTATATGGAAAAGCAACCGGAACACAATTCTTAAAGGAGCCACGTCCCATATTTTACACTTCAAACCAACACTAAACAAAATAACATTGTCATTAACAAGAAATTCATATTAAAAGTTTCCAGAATAAAATAAATATTAAATAATCAATAATTTTATTAAAGGGAGAGATTTTGAAAGAAATGTATAGAATTATAACAGTTAGTCATTTACAGTCAATATGCGTTAACATATTAATTATATATATATATATATATATATATAGATATATATATATATATATATATATATATATATATATATATATATATATATATATATGAGATAGGCACAGGCTCCCCGTGACCCGAGGGAAGATCGGATATAGCGCTAGAAGATGAATGATGAATGAATGAATGAATGATATATATATATATATATATATATATATATATATATATATATATATATATATATATATATATATATATATATATATATATATGTATGATTGCATCTCAGCACGGCATCGTAGAGCTTTTACATTCTGCTGATTAGTAAATAAGAGCCGTTGATTTTCTGGTGCTTATAGCACCTTATAGCATTTGACGCAACATGTGACTATGAGTGTCGCCCTGACACGACTCTCCTGACCTTTCTCCCCCCCAGCATTTTTTTGTTGCTTTTTTTTGTACACCCCCCCCCCCCACTCTCCCCGGATGTTCAGCAGGACCTTTAACATGCCTGCACATTTAGCTGTAATTGTACGTTTGGGGTTAGAAACACTGTGTTTAACACTGGCGTCGTAGGCGATCAGCAGCGTGTGGACCTTGAAAGCAAAATTCTGCCCGACGATGGTTATGCAAAAAAAAAAAAAAATTGTAAAAACCTACGGCTGCGCAGAAGCAATTTGTAGATCCATTTAGGATTTTTTTTTTTTTACCCTAATTATACACTAAACTCCTGCTGCTCGGCAGTAGGAACGAAGGCATTTGCTGTTAATGACTAGAGAGCGTTCTTACAACAAATCGGCTGCACTGCAAAAAAAAAAAGAAAAAACAGAAAAAAGAAAGAAAAAAAGCCGCTTTTCATTACACTAGAGACTGGATTTCAAAACATTCACTTTCTTCACGCCAAACTTTTGCTTCGATTAGAGCCCGGAATACCAACAACAACAAATGTGCTGACTGGGAAGATAGGAATATGTTTTTCTCCCAAACCTTTCAAACAGCAGGGAAAATCTGCTCGGAATATTCCCTCTCTCTCTCTCTCTCTTTTTTTCCCTTTGGCAAGTATGACCACAAACAGATGGTGCGCTTGGACACGGACTCATCCTTAATGACGTGGCTTTAGACGCCTGGCGCAGGGAAAAGCGCTACGGCACGGACAGATGTTCCGCGCTTTTACGCGACTGTCGTTCGGAGTTTATCGGCGAACAATTAATTAATAATAAAGAGCCTGGAGCTGGCAGGTCGATGGCGGTAAAGAGAAGATTAGTCGGGGAGCGGAGGCGGATCCCGGTTTTATTAACCGAGGCGTTCGGTTGGCTCCGAGGATGGTGGGGAATGTCGGAACGCCGGAACGTCGTCCTGATCGGGCAGGGACTAAAGATCAAGTCAATTTCTCCCTGAGAAGCTTTTATAAGCTATAAAAATACTCTGGGTTCTAAATATAGCACAGCTTGTTATCCTGTACACTCTCTATATGTCGTAGCGCTGTATGTCACAACACAATCACACACACACACACACACACACACACACACACACACACACACACATTACAGCACAATGAAAGTCTTCCTTCCCATATCCCGGCGATGTTAGGAAGCTAGGGCAGAGGGTTAATGGGCTCAAAAGTAGCAGTGTGGAGATTCTAGGGCTTAAACCGACAACCTTCTGATCACTTCCCCTTTAGAGGACAAAAGGGCCTTGCTCAAGGCCCCAAAGCTTGCTGCAAGGGCCCAACCTTCCGATCACTTCCCACTGAGGTGGAGTGGAGGTTATTACCCTAGCATATCAGAAAACTAGGGTCAAAACAGGATACAGTCCACCTAGAGCATAAAAGGGCCTTGCTCAAGGGCCCGAAAGTGGCAGTGTGGAGATTCTAGGGCTTAAACCCGACAACCTTTTGATCACTTCCCCCTTAAAGTGGAATGGACATTATCATCCTGGTATATTAAGAATTTAGGCTCAAGACATGATATTGTGTCTTCTGGAGAATGAAAGGTTAAGGGCCTTGATCAAGGGCCCAAAACTTGCTGCTTAGTTATACCGGGCCTTAAACCACCAACCTTTTGATCACTTCCCCATAAAGTGGAATAGAGGGTATTATTATAGCATATTAGGATGATCGGGTCAAAACACGATACAGCGCCCCCTAGAGCCTAGAAGGTTAAAGAGGCCTTATTCAAGGGCCCAAACTCCAAGGGCTTAAAATTACATCCTTCTGATCACTTCCCACTGAGGTGGAGTGGAGGTTATTACCCTACCCTATCAGGAAACTAGGGTCAAAACAGGATACACTGTCCCTAGAGCAAAAAAGGGCCTTGCTCAAGGGTCCGAAATTGGCAATGTGGAGATTCTAGGACTTAAACCCGACAACCTTCTGAACACTTCCCTATTAAAGTGGAATGGAGATGTCTAATGTTGACTCCCTATTGACCCAGATAGGTGTTTCATTACTTTCTTATTACCCGAGTGGCATGACTGACAAAAGTGGGCGTGGCTTAAATGCAATGATCCAATCACATCAGCGGATATGACAAGCTATCAGTTATTGGTTATCAGGGGGCGGAAATATCCACAATGTTCTAAACCGTCACGATTCCGAGTCGCTCTGAAACACTGCTCCAGATCGCGCAAAACGGCGTAGCATTAGCGGCGGCAATAACGCATGGCCTGCGGCCGGGTCGATACCGCTGAAGTGATAAAACGAGGTGTGTGTGTGTGTGCACGCGTTGCAGCTCTGCAGCAGGGTGTAAAGCCTCTAGCAGGATATCTAAAAGCTTAGCAGTGTAGTGCTGTAGAGCTCCAGCTAAATAAAAGCAGAGGTCAGAGAGCGGCAGAAATCCATTCCATATTAATCGTCCGAAAACACGGCACGGACCGAAATCTACCAAAGCCTGAGCAGTGTCCCTAGAGGTCTGCAGCGGTACTGCACGGGGCCCGTGATTTGATATATATATAATTATTTGATAATAATAATTATCACATTAAAGTTCCTTTAAAATAAACACAATATATGTAGCAAAATATGATTATTTATATATATATATATATATATATATATATATATATATATATATATATATATATAATATATTTTTTTGTATCGCCTTAGGAGTCCTCGCCATGAAAAACATTCTGATACTTAGATAACGTACTTGAATGTATTTTTTTATTCGAACGTGTGCGAGTTTGTTGTTTTTTAACTAATAAATGTTTTATTCCTCTTACACCGCAGCGCCGTATTAAGTATGCTGTTGAAAGAAAGAAAGAAAGAAAGGATTGATTTCTTCATTATCAAATGGAGGTAAAGGAGACATCTCTCTGTTCATGCCGCACTCCTTTTTCCTGTCCTTTTTGTCCGATCGGAAAGAGACACCTTGTTTGTTTGTTTTTTTGTTTTTTGTTGTTGTTTTCCCCAAATGTATAGATATGTACCGGTATAAAAATAATTGTACTGTGAATTTCGAGTACGAGGAGAGAAAGAAAATCTAGAGCCTGGAGCAGTTTATGACCTTTTGTAAACCAAAGAGTATATCTGAGAACGAGAGAGAGAGAGAGAGAGAGAGAGAGAGAGAGAGGAATAAAGCTACACTATCCTCATATATTAATCATGAGCTAAAGCAACCATGCTGGTAAACAATGTCTAAAAATGTCTCTCGTCTTCGAGAGCTGTGGGATAATTATCGCCCAGGCATCTATATATATATATATATATATATATATATATATATATATATATATATATATATATATATATATATATAGATATATATATATATATATAGTGAGTCCTAATACAGCCCTATATATATATATATATATATATATAGTATATCTATATTAATATATATATATATATATATATATATATATATATATATATATATATATATACATAGCTCCGGATCATATGCGCTTCATATGGAACTACAACACCGCCAAACGCTCCTACAACAGACCCCGGAGCAACAGGGAGATCGGACCGGTGGTCTGATGAAATCCCGCTTTATTTGTGGCTTGGATGTTGTTACCTGATGACCCTCCTGGTGTTCTTCTGCTGAACCTCAGATCCTGGTCTTCCAGTGGGCGTTAGTTTAACTATGGTACCTACCTATAGAAGTTCATTATAGACGTTGCCTGCAAAACCTGCTCAGGGATGGATTGAGGAACACACGGGGTTCTTACGGATCGGACGCCGCTCGACATGTGTGAAGGCTCCGTTATTAAAGCGTGAACGAAAAGGCATGTTCGTGAAAAAAGAAAAAAAGAAGAAGAAGAAAAAAAGCGGGCCTAACACCCAACCTAGCATTATATTTCAATTTCATCACGGATGAAAACAACACTTGATCTTATAGGCACTTGTATAATCACCATGGTGCCTCACACACACACACACACACACACACACACACACACACACACACACACACACACACACACGTCCCTATTTCCCATACTGGGCCGTCGTTTCTCGGAGCCGTCGCACCTCTCGGTTGCCATTAGCGCTTTTTATTTATCTTTTATTTTTCCTTGATTTGAGTAAGTGCACCATTTAAATGCACAAGTCAAATTGCTGCTATTAGTCGTCCCCGATGTGAACGCTTCACAAATGACTAAATGCATGTCCAGGAGCAAATGTGGCCTCTCTGAGTGAAACGCTCTGAATTTAGTAGTAATCGCTTTATAAGAGAGAAAAAAAGAGTGTGTGTGTGTGTGTGTGTGTGTGTGTGTGTGTGTATGGGTAATATGGCAGCTATAAACTTTTTGGACTGAGACCGGTTGTTTGAATATACAAAGATGCCAGACTAGCTCCGCCCCCCCCCCCCCCGAGCTTAACCCTAACCTTTGTTAATTTGCATATAAAATATGAGCCTGCACTTGATCCTTCTACTGGCATGTTTCTGGAAGGAAACCCGAGAAAAAAAAAAAAAAGGGAGAACATCACACTCCATGCAGACAGTAAGCCGAGCTCAGGATCGAACCCTGGAGCATTCATTATTAAAGCCGCAGGAATGAAAAAAAGAAAAGAAAGAAAGAAAAGGACTCACGATGTGGAGCATGATGTAGTCTCCGAGGCCCGGGGCGCTGTCGATCCGCACCAGAATCCCGTCCTTCAGAGAGGTGCTGAAGCCCACGGTCAGGCGGTCCATGCGCGTGCTGGGCCGCTCGTTAGCCGGCCAGTTAAAGACGATGAGACCTCCTCCTTTCCCGAAAATGAACGTCGTTCCAGCTGTTGAAGAAGAAAAAAAAAACAGATGAAAGATTTGGAAGCATGTAATGTAAATAAAAAAAAAAAAAATATCATATATAATATATATATATATATATATATATATATATATATATATAGGATCCGGGTTCGATTCCCGTCTCGGTCAATGTGTGTGTGGAGTTTGCATGTTCTCCCCGTGCCTCAAGGAGGTTTTTCTCCGGGTTCTCCGGTTTCCTCCCGGTCCAAAAACATGCACGGTAGGTTGATTGGCACCTTGGAAAATTGCCCCTAGTGTATGAATGTGTGTGTGTGTGTGTGTGTGTGTGTGTGTGTGCCCTGCGATGGGTTGGCATTCCATCCAGGGTATATCCTGCCTTAATGCCCATAGACACCTGAGATAGGCACAGGCTCCCCGTGACCCGAGGGAACATCGGATATAGCGGTAGAAGATGAATGAATGATATATATATATATATAAATGCTAAATGCTGCTAATAAATATAATTAAAGGTGCCATTTGTGATATCGCAACATACAGTAATAATCACTGTTACATTTATTAATAACCAGGAAACAACCAGGATGTCAAACATACATAAATAAATAAAATGTACTTATTTTTGCAATTCTTTCCACAGATAAAATAAATAAAATGCTTCTTTAAACCGTTACTTTATTTATTTTCACATATAGCGTATCTCACAAAAAAGTACGGTAAAAAATAATTAAAGGTGCCATTCGCGATATCTCGACATGTAGAAATGATTCGCCGAACATCAAACAAACGCTGTTAATCGTGCAAAATTGTGCTTGCAATTCACTTCACAGCCAGCAGGGGGGGGGGGGGCTGTAGAATGCCAAACTGCTCCTTTAATCAAATCATATGTGAGAATAAATTAATATAATGCATATACATTGTTTTTTCTGAGGCTAATCATCTTTGTGGGCGTGGCCTCCACTCGACCTTTATCATTGTAATAATAATAATAATAAACAAAATGGATAAAAATAAATAAATAAACGTACGCCACGACTTAAGAGAAATAGGCGGAGGATAAGTTCAACCTTCTCTCCGTTTTTTTCCCCACCTGCAATTCATTTCACAGCCAGCAGGGGGTAAAAACGAGAAAAAGAACATTTCATTCATTCCCTGCCGCCGAACAGCTTTCCGCATCTGCCTTCCCTCCTTCTTTTATCCGTTCCTTCCTTCCATCTTGTCTACTATCCTTCACCTCCTTCCTTTCCTCCGACTTCAATCCTACTTTAAGATTTCTTCCTTCCTACTTTAATCCTTCCTTCCTTCCTTCCATCCTTTCTGGGCTTTCCTGTCTTCATTTCTTGCCTTCCTTTTTTCTTTCTCATCTGTTTTCTGCTTTCTTTTTGTTTCTTTCTTTCTCTTGTCTGTTTTCTTTCTCTCTTGCTGTTTTCTGCATATTCCTTCCTTCCTTCCTTCCTTCTCGGCTTTCATGTCTATTTTCTGCTTTTTTCTTTCTTTCTTTTTTGTTTGTTTTCTGTTTCTTTCTTTCTTTTTCTACTTTCTTCATTACGGCCTTTGTTGTCTATTTTCTGCTTTCTTTCTTTCTTTCATAATTATTTCGTTCCATCTGTCTTTCTTTGTCCCTTCCTTCCTTCCCTCCGTTCTTTCTTTTTCTACTTCCTAAGTTCCCTTTTCTCTTTCTTTCTTTTTCTCCTTCCTTCCTAGCTTCCTTCCGGGCTTTGTTGTCTATTTTCTGCTTCTTTCTTTCTTTCTTTCTTTCTTTCTCTCGTTTGTTTTCTGCTCCTTCCTTCCATGTTTGTCTGCTTCTGCCTTTTTTTCTTTTTCTGTTTTTTTTTTTCTTTTTCTCTTTCTTTCTTTCTTTTTCTCCTTCCTTCCTCCTTCCTTCCTTCCTTCCTTCCTTCCTTCCTTCCGGACTTTGTTGTCTCTTTTCTTTCTTTCTTTCTTTCTTTCTTTCTTTCTTTCTTTCTCTCGTTTATTTTCTGCTCCTTCCATCCCTGTTTGTCTGCTTCTGCCTAGAATAGGGGAGCCGAGAAAATGACAATATATATGGATATATAACTGATCCCTGTGATGGAGCAGCAAACCCCCCCCCCCCCCGCATTAAACATTCACCACCAGATACACTACATACTACATATACAATTCTTTAATAATTATTTTCCGGACCAAGATATAACAATGCTGATGAAAAAGAAATGATAAAAAGATGAGTCTTTAGAAGGTCCTTTCGGATTTTAGATGAAGTAGGCCAAAGACTCGGAGAAGTCGGAGAAGTCTGGAATTCCGATCGGGGCCTGAGCGTGAATAATTCCTGCACCCGGTTCACAGGAGCCGTAATTCTCAGGGTCTGCAAAAATCTCCAGAGGAAGCTGTGGAGAATCGGCGTTTCTCCTTAAATATAACTCCGCCCGGGGAATCGCACGCCGAGGCTCGGAATCTTTTTTTTTTTTTTTTTTTTTTTTTTTTTTACAATCATGCATTTTACATGAAGGGGAAAGTATTGGAGTTCAAACGCTATTTCTTTTTTTCCCGGGGTTATGCTAATAACGTCCACGGAAACAAAGGAGCGCAGAAGAAAAACCAAGAGAGCAGCTATAAAGTGTTTGTTTTGTCTTATGCAGAATTGAAAAATCGAAGAAGAAGGGGAAAAAAAAAAGAAAAAAGACGACAGCTGGCCGAGTGACTCTCCACTCAAGTACCGTGTCAAGTGGAACATCTGGCCCTGGAGCTCGGAGCTCAGCCGCCTCGCTAACAACCCAGTAACAATGCCATTACCCCGGCGCCGAGCCTCACGCCTCCTTTATTCGCCTCTCCAGCCTTCATTTCTATCCTCCATCTCACACGCATCTCACACCATACAATAAATAAATAAATAAATGTAAAAAAGAGGAGGAGGGAGGGAATGGAGTACGGCGAGCCCTTACAGAATACAGAATTATGTGCATCACTGATACGTGGCGGATGCAGAGATAAAGGCGAAAGGAGACGAGAGCGCAGTGGGCGATTATTACATGATTAAAGATGCTTGATTTGATACATGATTTCTCTTTTTTTTTTAAATCCTGCTGGAGTTGTGATCATCGTTTCAGACGTGCTCATAGCAATCACAATAAGGAATTTCGTACAGTGATTTTTGTACTTATTTTTTTTCTTTCTAAAACATCATTCCGATGGAAAATTTCTCAAAAACAACATTCCGATGGAAACTTTCTTTAAAACTACAATCCGACATAAACTTTTTCTAAAACATCATTTCAACGTAAACTTTCTCAAAAACATCATTCCGATGTAAAATTTCCCTAAAACATCTTTCCGATGTAAACTTTCTCAAAAACATCATTCCGATGTAAAATTTCCCTAAAACATCTTTCCGATGTAAACTTTCTCAAAAACATCATTCCGATGTAAACTTTCTCAAAAACAACATTCCAATGTAAACTTTTTCAAAAACAACATTCCGATGTAAACATTTTCAAAAACAACATTCCGATGTAAACATTTTCTAAAACAACATTCCGATGTAAACATTTTCTAAAACAACATTCCGATGTAAACTTTCTCAAAAAATCATTCCAATGGAAAATTTCCCTAAAACATCATTCCGATGTAAACTTTCTCAAAAAATCATTCCGATGGAAAATTTCCCTAAAACATCTTTCCGATGGAAAATTTCCCTAAAACATCTTTCCGATAAAAACTTTCTCTAAAACATCATTCCGATGGAAAATTTCCCTAAAACATCTTTCCGATAAAAACTTTCTCTAAAACAACATTCCAATGTAAACTTTTTCAAAAACAATATTCCGATGTAAACATTTTCTAAAACAACATTCCGATGTAAACTTTCTATAAATCAACATTCCGATGTAAACTTTCTCAAAAAATCATTCCGATGGAAAATTTCCCTAAAACATCTTTCCGATGTAAACTTTTTCAAAAACAACATTCAGATGTAAACTTTCTATAAATCAACATTCCGATGTAAACTTTTTCTAAAACAACATTCCGATGGAAAATTTCCGATTTTTTGTTTTCTGATTCTCTCTCTCTCTCTTTTTCTTTCTTTCTTTCCTTCCTTCCTTCCAAGCTCTCCTGTCTGATGTCTGCTTTCATTCTTTCTTGTCTGCTATCTCTGCCTCTTCTTCTTTCTTCCTATTTCCTTTCTTTCTTTCTTTCTTTCTTTCTTTCTTTCTTTCTTTCTTTCACTCTCTCTCTTGCCCGTTTCCTGCTTATTTCTTTCTTTCTTTCCTTCTTTTTCTGTTTCATTTTCTGTGAGTGAAAGTTGCACCTGTGTCGATACCCCCCCCCCCACCCACACACACAGCGCCCCCCAGCTGTAGCGTCCAGAAGTGGATTATATAAGTGAAGACTAAGGTTCGGATGTAGGTTGAAGCGGAGATTTAGCTCCGCCCACGAGCTGGATCAGAGAGTTTATATAGAATTGACCGAATTATAATTATAACTTTAATTATAATAATAATAATAATAAAAAAAAATCCAAATATTAAATTTTGGATGAACGCAGAAATTATGCTAAAAAAAAAAAAGGAGAAAGAAGTCTTTATACTAAAAGCACTTCCAGGTGATTATGCTTCATTTGCGTCACATCGAGGTGTTTTAGCGTCACTTTGGGTTGGACAAGTGAAAAAACACCAAAGCTTTTAAAACAATTAAAAAGCCAAAGTGTGCTTTGTGCCTTTGTGCATGCTGATGAGCTCAGGAACACATCCAGGGTGCGATTCACGCCGCAGGAGTACCGCAGGAAAGACGTTTTTATATATAAAAATAAATAAATAAATAAATAAAAACGTATCATTTAAAAAGCAAAGGGGGCAAAAAAGTCTATACTAAGACGAGACATGCTTTAATCAATTATCCTGTTAGCTGGAAACAAACCTGCTAATGGAAATCTTAACTCGATAAGCTTTTAAACGAGGACGCGAGCTCGGAGGAGACGAATCAGAGACGCTTACTCGAGCAGATGGGAAGGCGTGAAGCCGGAGGAGTGCGTTCAGGAGGAAGCTTTAATGTCTGCGCTTCGTTAAAGCGACACGCATGGGATCGCCGCCGAATTAAGACCAATTTTCCTTTTTGTTTTACGTTTACGGAGCGACCGGCGAGTCACAAAATCCCACCGTCATACCGTACACACCTCCGTCTGTCATACACCACAACAATCCACTCACTGCACTCAGACGCAACACAATAAGACTGACTTTTTTCATGATTCTGCATTTTTTAGTCGATTTATTTATTTTGTAAATGATGTAAATGTGCAGGAACAAAGTAAAAAAAAAAAAAAGGTAAGAAAGCCAGGAAAAAAAAAGTGAGCAAACTCTAGAACTGAGAGAGATATCTGAACTAACACTGAACTATTTAACATGTATTCTACACTCATTATTATTATTATCTTATTATTATTATTATCATTCATTATTATTACTATTATTATTATTATCACGAATATATTATTATATTATTATTATTTTATTATTATTCTTCTTCTTATTATTATTATCATTATAATTTATTATTAATTATTATAATATTATTATTATTATTTCTTATTTTACTATTCTTCTTATTATTATTATATTATTATTATATTATATTAGTTATTATATATATATTACTATTCTTCTTCTTCTTATTATTATTATTTAATGGAGTTAGTGAGATATTATAATGATGAATTATTATTATTATTATTATTATTATTATATTATTATTACTATTATAGTAGTAGTAGTAGTAGTAGTATTGCTGTTGTTGTTGTTGTTAATGGTAGTAGTATTCGCTTGTATATAAGTGTGTGTGTGTGTGTGTGTGTGTGTGTGTGTGTTGTGTGTGTTTGTGTGTGTGTGTGTGCAGGAGTATGTGGAGGAGTGTGTGTGTGTGTGTGTGTGTGGTGTGTGTGTGTGTGTGTGTGCAGGGAGTCAGCTGGAGCAGTGTGTGTGTGTGATGCAGGGAGTCTGCTGGAGGAGAGGAGTGTGTGTGTGTGTGTTGTGTGTGTTGTGTGTGAGTGTGTGTGTGTGTGTGTGTGTGTGTGTGTGTGTGTGTGTGAGTGTGGTGTGTGTGTGTGTGTGAGGAGTCAGCTAGACCAGTGTGTGGTGTGTGTGATGCAGGGAGTCTGCTGGAGGAGAGGAGTGTGTGTGGTGTGTGTGTGTGTGTGTGTGTGTGTGCAGGGAGTCAGCTGGAGCAGTGTGTGTGTGTGATGCAGGGAGTCTGCTGAAGGAGAGTTGTGTGGTGTGTGTGTGTGTGTGTGTGTGTGTGTGTGCACGGAGTCTGTTTGAGCAGTGTGGGGGTGTGATGCAGGGAGCCTGCTGGAGGAGTGTGTGTGTGTGTGTGTGTGTGTGTTTGTGTGTGATGTAGTGAGTGTATGTAGGAGGAGAGTTGGTGTGTGTGTGTGTGTGTGTGTGTGTGTGTGTGTATGTGTGTGTGTGTAGTGTGTGTGTGTGTGTGTGGTGTGTGTAGTGTGTGTGTTGTGTGTGAGGGCGTGCTGTGTGTAGGGAGTGTGTGGATGTGTGTGTGTGTGTGTGTGTGTGTGTGTGTGTGTGTGTGTGTGTGTGTGTGTGTGTGTTGGTGTGTGGTGTGTGGAGTTGGTGTGGTGTATGTGTGTGTGTGTGTGTGTGTGTGTGTGTGGTGTGTGAGTGTGTGTGTGTGTGGTGTGTGTGTGTGTGTGTGTGTGTGTGTGTGTGTGTGTGTGTGTGTGTGTGTGGTGTGTGTGTGTGTGTGTGTGTGTGATGTGTGTGTGTGTGTGTGTGTGTGTGGTGGTGTGTGTGATGTAGGGAGTCTGCTGGAGGAGAGTTGGTGTGTGTGTGTGTGTGTGATGTGTGCTGTGTGTGGAGTGTGGGTGTGTGTATGTGTGGGTGGTTGTGTGTGTTGTGTGTGTGTGTGTGTGTGTGGTGTGTGTGTGGTGTGTGTTGTGTGTGTGTGTGTGTGTAGGGAGTCTGTGGGGAGTGTGTGTGTGTGTGTGGTGTGTGATGTGTGTCGGGGAGTCTGCTGGAGGAGAGGTGTGTAGTGTGTGCGTTAGGTGTGTGTGTGTGTGTGTGTGTGTGTGTGTGTGTGTGTGTGTGTGTGTGTGTGAGAGTGCTGTCGAGGTCCTGCAGCAGATCGCGACTTCTTTGAAGTTTTCCAGCTGGAGGAGAAAACAGCATCAATCATGAAAGGTTAATGCGGCATATGCTGTGTGGTGCAGGCCTCGTCCTCACGCTCTCTCCATCTCTCCATCTCTCCATCCTACCACACCTCCATCAACTCTCAACTCCATACCACACCGGGGGAAAGAGGAGGAGTTCTTTCTTCCCACTACCCTTCCATCATCTTTCTTTCATTCTTTCTTTCTTTCTTTCTTTTTCATTCATCCCTCTACCCTTCCATCATCCTTCCTTTCTTTTTCTTTCATCCCTCTAGACTTCCATTATCCATCCTTCCTTCCTTCCTTTTTCTTTCATCCCTCTACACTTCCATCATCCTTCCTTCCTTTCTTTCTTTCTCTTTCATCCCTCTACCTTTCCATCAACCTTTGTTCCTTTCTTTCATCCATCCCTCTACCCTTCCAACATCCTTTCTTTCTTTCATTCTTTCTTTCTCCCCTCTACTCTTTCATCAACCTTCCTTCCTGCATTCCTTTCTTTCTTCCATCCCGCTACCCTTCCATCATCCTTCCTTCCTTCCTTTCTTTCTTCCATGCATCATCCTATCTTCCTTCCTTTCTATTTCTTTCTTTCTTTGTTTCTTTCTATTTCTTTCTTTCCTCTACCCTTCCATCATCCTTCCTTCCTTTCTTTTCTCTCTCTCTCCCTTCCTTATCAGTTTTCTATGCCTTCCTTCCTTCCTTCCTCCAAGTTAAATGTTAGAGATGGAGAGCTGACCCCGGATCGTTGCCATGGATACCCGAGAGACCTTTTTTTATTTTTTCCTCCCCTGTATTTTAATCCAGAATTAAAAGCTGCTTCTCACCAGAGAGTGTGAACACTGTTTCATTTATTCTCTCCCTCATTTCTCCCTCACACACTCACACTCACACCCTTACACACACGCCGCTCCTGAAATAGGACCAGAGCGAGACTGGGGTGTGTGTTCAGACTCCCGGTGGAGGAGAGGATGCTGGGAGAAGGTCAGTGGTACAGAGACGCCTTCACACACATCCCAGCGGAAACTGGGCTCGAGCTGCTCGTAAAAACATGACCAGCAACACACACACACACACACACACACACACACACACACACACACACACACACTTTCCACCTCTGAACCTCCCAAACGTTAGCGCTTACCCCACGAATACCCCACAGGATTTCTCATTTATCTGGTGCTTTGATTGGTGCATTTCAAACATGACAACAATACTGGAGATTGTTTAGTTGTTTAGATAAACAAATTGTTTGTTTAGATATCCATGTCATAGATCTTGAGAATAATCGAAATAACGCTTTCTGTTTTTAGCGTATCATTGTGTACGCAGAGTGAAGCCTTCATGCAACGTGCAATTTCACATTCATAGACATTAGAAAAGGGTTTTATGGAGTGTGTGTGTGTGTGTGTGTGTCTCGTTCGAAATACATACGTTAATGTTTCTATGGCGTTTGCTAGCAGTCAATCACATGCTAGTTATTTTTCCAAGCCTGAGCGTTTGATTGGTGTGTGCTCCGTTATAAGCATTCACAACAGGTACGATCTCCTCACTATATTAGCGTATATTACCGTACAGAACCTTACGCAAGCGCATCGCATTCCCAAATCCGTATCACACAATAAAGCGCATTTTTACTGAACGCAATAAAGCGCTTCCGTATAACCTAAACACCGTATCACCAGTTTATATGGAAAAGCAACCGGAACACAATTCTTAAAGGAGCCACGTCCCATATTTTACACTTCAAACCAACACTAAACAAAATAACATTGTTATTAATGAGAAATTCATATTAAAAGAATAATTTCATGAGTAAAATAAATATAAAATCATCAGATATTTTATATAAGAGATAGATTTTGATATATATATATATATATATATATATGGATATTACTTTATTTACTAAATCTTTTCAGCTGAAAATGGAGTTATTTGAGCGCTAATTGAAAATGCGGCGCGAACACACAAAAAAACGTCGCGATTCCACGCGTCGACGCTACGCGGCTATCATCTATTATTGACGTGTCCTGTGGGCAGAGGAATCGCATTTCACACTTCAGAGTTCCGCCGCTCGTGTCTTAAGCGTGACGCGCCCGGCGTGACGCGTCGCGGGCCGATTGAAACGCCTGTCGCTGACTGATGAGCTCACTACAGCCGCACGCGAGAGAGAGAACCCGGGCAGAACCCAGGACGCCGCTTCCAGATATCTGTCACGTACTATTTCACGGCCAGCTGGACGGAGAGCGGCGCATCCTTTATGCAGACAGCGTTCATCTCCTGTGAATAATCCTCCACTGTACGCTACACAAAAAGAGGCGGAAGAAAAATGAGAGGCGTCGTAATCGCATGGAAAAGACTGATGACTGCCCTAAAAACACAGACTCTCCTCTCGCCGTGATAGACGCCGTGTACCGCCGTCAACAACCCGTCCGGCCATTTATTCCGAGAGACGGGATGAAACGCACCTTCGCTCGTGCTCTAGAAAGTCTTTGCGTGAAGGTCACATTGTGTCATAATGCATCCATAGGCCATTCATTATCGAGTCATTATTCAGCTTCACAGCTGTCCTGTTCGAGCAGGTACACCATTGTTTTGAAGACAATGAATGCTTATAAGAAGTTATAAATTGTTTGCATAATCCTATATGAATGCATTATAAAGTGCTACGAAGCCATCGTGGTGTTGGCGATGTGATGCATTATAACTTTTTTTTGCTAATTTATAAATATAACATACGTTAAACATGTGTCTATTATATTATTACTACCAATGGACTGTTTATAGGCGCATTATCACTACACAAAAATGCTTATAAAGGTTTATAAACCATTATACATAATTACACTCATATGTGTATATAGATTACCTTGAATGTAAAAAAGTAATATATGTTACAATATAAAGAACATTTGTACAAGTACGACTACAGTATGCCTCCCTTATGAGCATGACATACAGTATGAGCTTATGTCATAAGTGGCTATATGTTTAGCAATGGCTTATATAATTACGCAATTACGCGTGAAAATTCTACAATATGACATCATCAGAGCATTCCAAAGTGCTTTTGCATTAGCGATTCGCTATGAAGCCTCATGGCCACATTATAACATGTTATGAGTGTCTATGGGCTTCTTAGAAAGTGCCGGAAACAAGTACCCGTTATGTTGTTCGTTCTTCCCCGGGGTAAACTCGGCAATATTGAAAAGCAATGGTATTCGATGGGAAGGGTATTTTTTTTTTTTTGTCTTCTTTCGGAATTTAATTAAAGCGCTAGCCCCGTTCCTTCTCGCTAACTCCTTCGCCCAAGAGCAATTCACACTGTTAGCATTAATTCCCCTCTACAGCTCTGCGCTGCGCTCCTGATTGCTGTCGGTGGGTAATTGGCCATTATCGTTTGCCTTCATTGTCCCTCCTTCACATTTCTTAAGGTTATATTATGATGAATGATTCAATTTCTTCAAAACTCCAGTGGATTGTGGGAACATGACGGCGCACAATGCGTCGGTCTACAGGATGAATAAAAGATGAATGTGTGGACGAACAAATGCAGGGATAAAGGAAGCGGAGAATAAACACAAAGCGGGGTGGCGCAGAAACGCCTCCGGGGGCAAACAGGACGTTCCGGACGCAGGTACAGTGCTTTAGAAAGCCCGAGGAGCGCAAACTTTGATCGCGTTAATACGCCGGATTCGAACGGAAAACCGCGCTAATGCTAACGGAGACGTCGGAAGTCAAATTGTTCCGGACTTCTGAGAGACTCCTTGGACCCCGGAATGTATTTTCATGCTTACAATCACGTCAGTTCCATGATTGGAAGGATAATATTCGGGTGGCGTGTTACTAGCATTCAAGCTTATGTGTTAGCTTTTAAGCATGCTAATTAGCTAACCATTCAATTTGGTGAACTAGCGAGTTGATGAACTAGCCTTGTATACGTTTTACTGTTTACCTGTCCATGTGTACGCTTAAAATATTCAACATTATTTGGGTGGCACATGCGCATTTATCTGTTGCTGTTACTAGCATCCCAGCTTGTGTGCTAGCTTTTTTTTTAGCACGCTAATTAGCGAGTTAATGAACTAGCCTTGTATACGTTTTACTGTTTATCCACAAGGAAAGTTGTCCTCTTCCTTTTCTAGCTCTTCGATTTAGTGGTGCTAAGACAAACATCATCGCTTGCTAGCTAGCGGAAATCACCCAGCTAGGCTAACTACGCTAATGTGTGAAGGTTTTTCATTTTACGATGACTGTAAATCGTAGATACACTACAGAGCTTACCATATAATATATCATATAATTCCATATCGTATAATTCCAGCCTAATAACATTCATTCATTCATCTTCTAGCGCTTTATCCGATCTTCCCTCGGGTCACGGGGAGTCTCAGGCGTCTATGGGCATTAAGGCAGGATACACCCTGGATGGAATGCCAACCCATAGCAGGACACACACACACACACACACACTTTCACACACTAGGGACAATTTTCCAAGGTGCCAATCAACCTACCGTGCATGTTTTTGGACCGGGAGAGGAAACCGGAGAACCCGGAGAAAAAACCCCCTGAGAAAAACCCCTGAGGCACGGGGAGAACATGCACAAACTCCACACACACATGGCCGAGACGGGAATCGAACCCGGACCCTGGCGGTGTGAGGCGAACGTGCTAACCACTAAGCAACCGTGCCCCACAGCCTAATAACAGATTCATTTATTTATTTATTCGACCTACATCTTATTCCCAAACGATCCCGATCCGGCCGAGAAAACCCGGCAACTGGTAAATTTGCCAGATTGTGAGAAAATAGGAAAACGAGGACGAAATGGAAATAAAAAGAACCTGAATTCGCCAATTAGTTCGCCTGGAACAAAAAAAAAAAACGGCGATCAGCCCCAAGCACTTTTCTTCAGAGGGTAATAACTTCGCATTTGTTCCATTTTTCCCGGTCCAGGACGAAACCTGGCCAGTCTGTTGTCATGACAACAGTTGTACCGCCGTGCACCGGCAGCAGGAATGCGGCAAAGTGTTCAATACAGGAGGTTGGTGTTCTATTTATTTATTTATTTAGATATTTTTCTATATATTTTTTTGCCATTTTTAGATCCCGATTCACCCTTCATCCACGTGTCACGTTAGACGCCGTGGTAGTGGGGACTCGTTGTGTAAACGCTAACGACGTACAGATTGGCCAATGAGTCCAATACGGATAATCATAAATAACGGGTGTTTTATGCAAATGTACTCTTTATTGTTAGCGAAACCAAACTCAACATAGAGAATCGCAAATCTTATAAACTTTCGCTTGGTTTCCACACGGGCGGTTTTAATCGCCATATTTCCCGTATTAATCGACGTAACAAATGTTTAGAAGTGATTAAAAAAAGATTTTTTTTTCAGGTGTACTTTGGCAAATTTTTATATCGGAATACAGAAAGGATGTCGTTAATAAATACTTTAATAAATAATTCTACTTTTAATACAAAAATTACTTACATAATTACAATGCATGCTAATAAAATTTGTGGCAATGTTTTGATAGGGCTTAGCTACTATAGAAACAACGTATTACACTAGAGGACCAATCGTAATTAAGCAACTATAGAAACAACGTATTACACCAGCGGACCAATCGGAATTAAGCAACTATAGAAACAACGTATTACACCAGCGGACCAATCGACCAATCGTAATTAAGCAACTATACAAACAACGTATTACACCAGCGGACCAATCGTAATTAAGCAACTTACAAACAAGTATTACACAACCAATCGGAATTAAGGAACTATACAAACAACGTATTACACCAGCGGACCAATCGGAATTAAGCAACTATAGAAACAACGTATTACACCAGCGGACCAATCGTAATTAAGCAACTATACAAACAACGTATTACACCAGCGGACCAATCGGAATTAAGCAACTATAGAAACAACGTATTACACCAGCGGACCAATCGTAATTAAGGAACTATACAAACAACGTATTACACTCGCGGACCAATTGGAATTAAGCAACTATAGAAACAACGTATTACACTCGCGGACCAATCGGAATTAAGGAACTATAGAAACAACGTATTACACCAGCGGACCAATCGTAATTAAGCAACTATACAAACAACGTATTACACTAGCGGACCAATCGGAATTAAGCAACTATACAAACAACGTATTACACCAGCGGACCAATCGTAATTAAGCAACTATAGAAACAACGTATTACACCAGCGGACCAATCGTAATTAAGCAACTATACAAACAACGTATTACACCAGCGGACCAATCGGAATTAAGCAACTATAGAAACAACGTATTACACTCAGCGGACCAATCGTAATTAAGGAACTATACAAACAACGTATTACACTAGCGGACCAATTCGGAATTAAGCAACTATAGAAACAACGTATTACACTCGCGGACCAATCGGAATTAAGGAACTATAGAAACAACGTATTACACTCAGCGGACCAATCGGAATTAAGGCAACTATAGAAACAACGTATTACACCAGCGGACCAATCGTAATTAAGCAACTATAGAAACAACGTATTACACCAGCGGACCAATCGGTAATTAAGCAACTATAGAAACAACGTATTACACCAGCGGACCAATCGGAATTAAGCAACTATAGAAACAACGTATTACACCAGCGGACCAATCGTAATTAAGCAACTATAGAAACAACGTATTACACCTAGCGGACCAATCGTAATTAAGCAACTATACAAACAACGTATTACACCAGCGGACCAATCGTAATTAAGCAACTATAGAAACAACGTATTACACCAGCAGACCAATCGGAATTAAGCAACTATAGAAACAACGTATTACACTCGCGGACCAATAGGAATAAAGGAACTATAGAAACAACGTATTACACTAGCGGACCAATCGGAATTAAGGAACTATAAAAACAACGTATTACACCAGCGGACCAATCGTAATTAAGGCAACTATAGAAACAACGTATTACACTCGCGGACCAATCGGAATTAAGGAACTATAGAAACAACGTATTACACCAGCGGACCAATCGTAATTAAGGAACTATAGAAACAACGTATTACACTAGAGCACCAATCGGAATTAAGGAACTATAAAAACAACGTATTACACTCGCGGACCAATCGTAATTAAGCAACTATAGAAACAACGTATTACACTTGCGGACCAATCGTAATTAAGGAACTATAGAAACAACGTATTACACCAGCGGACCAATCGTAATTAAGCAACTATACAAACAACGTATTACACCAGCGGACCAATCGTAATTAAGCAACTATACAAACAACGTATTACACTAGAGCACCAATTGGAATTAAGCAACTATAGAAACAACGTATTACACCAGCGGACCAATCGTAATTAAGGAACTATAGAACATGGACGGGTACTAATACAAATCCCGCTTCTAAACTCTAAAGTTTCCGGAACAGCACTTTTAATCTCGCGCACATTTCCGATTGGCTGTCTGGGAGCGATATTGCGGCGGAGTCATTTTTTGTTTCCCTCTCGCTCGTACACTGTAATTTGCAGTGATTTACACTGACATTTTTCATTTATTGAAAAAGTTCACCCTGACTTTCTTTCCACCCCCTCTATCGATTATAAAATATCCACAATTCGCTTTTTACCCGGAAACGCTGAGAAAAAACACGATGACTGCGGCGGGGCTGCATTTCTACGCTCGATTACTACCAAACCATGATATCTGTTTGTTTGTTTGTTTGTTTTTTTAACCGTCTAGACTCCTTTCAGTAACGAGAAACAAATCCCCGGACCTGGAATGCATCTGGATTCCAAAACACATCTCTCCGCTTGTCATTCGTGTCAATGCCATGCTTTATTTCCTTCTCCGTTTGAGAATACGGTGCTTTCATTTTTAAAAAAAAGAAAAGCATGTCATTGACATCATGGCGTTCCGCCGGATTCGGAAAAAAAGATCCGTTGTTTGCGTGGAGCGTCATTTCCCGCTCTAACCAGCGCCGTTTCTCCCGGCGCTAGCGAAGCGGCACTGTTCTGTAATGTTTAATAGATGCACCATCATCCATCACCATGTCCTGTTTACCAACACTCGGCTCCCCGGTGAACGCTCACGGGCTTTTCATTTCAGCCGGACACAATTCCGAGCGCCGTCCGCGTTTCGGAATCTTCTATCTGCGAACGACGGTTTCGCTTCGAACGATTTATATCGCCGATTATTTTCGCAGCGTAAACGACGATTGTGGTGGTACGAACTGTTTCCGGAGAAAACCAACGGGAGATGAAGGGGGACCGGATTCAATCCAAAGAGAATTATAGCTATATAGCTTATAGCTATTTAAAACAGGAGATTCCGGAATCGGATACTTCGGATTAAGAATCGGATACTTGTTTTAAAATTCCAATTTCGATTCGTCTTCCTGGGGTGCATTTTTTTCCCGAATCTGCCAGGACCTTCCGCACGTCCGATCTTCCAGGACCTTATCGCGACCGTCTCTCTCTCTCTCTGTCTCTCTCTCTCTCTCTCTCTCTCTCGTCGTCTTCCAGTGCTGATCTTTTCCGCTCTTGAATCGCTCCACTCAAAACTCCTCGTTAGAAGTTGGCCAACGTACGTCACAAGTGTTCCGCGTTCTCGCAATCGCGCAAACGATTCCAGCGCGTAAACGGGATCGAATGGCGATTCTGGACCAATCGGAAACGAAGGAGAAGCGCCGTATAAAAACCACGCCGTTATCATCAATAGCGCAGGATTCTGCAAAGTGAGCAATCCAGAGAAGTGGACGCGAAAGGAAATTAGAATGCACGCTCCCCCTCCCTCCCTCCCTCCCTCCCTTCATCTGCGTGACTCAGGCATGCGGCGTGGCACGTGCTGCGGCTCTTATCGCATTAGCTTCCTGAAAATAAAGCGGCAAACAAATGAGAAGAGGCACTGCGTGGGAGCGAGTGATAGCACCTGCTTTGTTGTTTTGCCTCTTCTTCCTAAGTAACATCGGCTTTAACGCCGCCGCAGCTGCAAACGGATACGTACACCTGCTTATTGGGACCAGCGCGTGTGTGTGTGTGTGTGTGTGTGTGTGTGTGTGTGTTTCAATATCTGTTCATTCCCACAAACGAGCCCTTTTTTTTTTTTTTTTTTGAATCCCTTTCTAGCTCATTCCAAACTCGACTCCCTTTGAAGGGAAGGATGAAACACGCGGCAGCCACGCGAGTTTATATTTCACTTACGCAGAAACTGTCAGGACGGATTTCACGCCGGCGCACTTTCCTCCGTATGTTTACAGACTTAAAGGCAAATAGCGGAGTTTTGCAGAGCTTTGTATGTTCGTGGTCCCCCTCCGCGCTCCGAGGCTCCGGCGATGTAAAGAACGGTGTAAATCCGTGATCTCACACACACACACACACACACACACACACACACACGGAACTTAGGGCCCCCGATTTGAGGAGTCTCCAGTTCAAATCCCCTTGAGAGAGGCTGGATGGGGATTGGTGCGGCTCTGTAGTGGGCGGGGTAGCTCAGGAATGAAAAGGTGCTGCTGCTACGCCCGGGCCCTTAGACGAGGCCCCTTAGCTCTCCACTGTTCAGTGGAATAAACCGGATCACTCTGGTTGATGACATCATCACATCTTAAAGCACTGACCATGACGAAGCTGCAGTTCGTTGCTGAACTTTTGCTTTGAAGGTCATGGGTTCAAATCCCAGCGAACCGAGATAATTATACGCCGAAATGGTAAATGATCACGACGATGAAATATGCGGAAAACGAATTTAATCGTTCTGGAAACACAGAGATTGTCTCTGATGTTTCTTGTTCAAATGGGAAATGACTTTGAAGTACTTATTTATTTAATAAACAAATAAACAAATAAATAAATAAATACCCCCCCCCACCACCCCACTCACGAAAATCCATAATCGACTGACTGGTTTTAATTTAATGTTTAATTTAATTTTAATTTAATTTAATATATTTTTTATTGAATTTAATTTTATTATATTAATTCATTCATTTGTTTGTTTTTTTTTTGTTTTTTGTTTTTTGTTTTTTTTTTATAAAACACTGCACTCCAAACATGGCTTTAAAATAATAATTACAAAATAAGCAAATAAAAATATAAATATCTTTTTTTATCAATTACTTTGTAACATATTTCCATACATGCATAATGCCTTATAACACATATAAGTCTATAATAAAAGATCTGCAGTTATAGAAGCTATACTAGCTTATATAGTATTTTATAATGAATTATAACAAGGTCAAGTGCACTTTTAGTTACGTAGTCGGATCATATAACGCATTATAAGATGCGTTTATAAGTCAATAAAGTGTTGCGTATGTATGAAAAAATATCACAAAGCTATGAACATGACAATATTTATAGCGTGCATTATAACGCATTATACATGCTCGAGTAGATGTCTGTAACGCATCTGACCCTGCAATCTCAAAATGGTATCGTGCTGTTTTACCTGTGCACACTCACATGTAATGCTTCGTAAGGTGTTTGTGATGCTATGAGCTTGGCATAGTTATAAAGGGTTAGGGAAACCTGACACTACAAGTGAATACAGTGAAAAAATGTTGTCGAATGTTACATGATGCCTTATGGTATTTGTTCATACGTACACACACACACACACACACACACACACACACACACACACACACACACACACACACACACACACACAGCAACCTGGCAGTCGGGACATGAATCTCCTCTGTTAATAAATCAATCAGTCAGCAAAAGTGACAGGGAGTATGGGACAGGCTCGTTACTCTGTGTGTGTGTGTGTGTGTGTGTGTGTGTGTGTGTGTGTGTGTGTGTGTGTGTGTGTGTGAGAGAGAAAGAGATAAATGGGTGAGCTGGAGTGTGCAGAGGTGCTGCGAGCGGCTGGAACGAGGGATGCGGAGCATGAAGAGCTGTCAGTGGGCATTTGGGCCGTGCCACTGCTGATTTTCTGCCTGGTTGGTCACGTCAGCCCCGGACTCGGGCCCCGAACACACCGCCCGCCCGCCGGGACGCCGCCTGCGCCGCCACAAAGAGGCCAGCGAGGGCATGTCTGCCATCACGTTAACGCCAGCAACAGATAAATCACTGCGTGTCCGTGAGCGTAGAGCGCGACGCCGCGGACAACCGGCGCTCTCATTTAGACCGATGAGGAGAAAGGCGGAAAAAATTCGGAAATACGGAAAAACTGTAATTTAGAGCACTGCCTCTGGAACTGGAGACTCCTTCCATGTATATTAGTGCAGGCTATATTAAAATCAAAAAATCTCCCTTTCATCAAATTAGCGATTATTTCATATTAATTTTACTCTGGACATCATTCTTTTAATATTAATATCTTGTGAATGTTATTTTGTTTAGTGTTGGTTTGAAGTGTAAAATATGGGACGTGGCTCCTTTAAGAATTGTGTTCCGGTTGCTTTTTCCATATAAACTGGTGATACGGTGTTTAGGTTATACGGAAGCGCTTTATTGCGTTCGGTAAAAATGCGCTTTATTGCGTAATACGGATTTGGGAATGCGATGCGCTTGCGTAAGGTTCCGTACGGTAATATACGCTAATATAGTGAGGAGATCGTAAAGTCGATTTGCATTGACGCGTTAATAACTTTGACAGCCCTAATATATATATATATATAAAAATAAATAGATCTGTATTGCTATGGGAACAATAATGTGTGCATTAATAGCAGCTGTCAGAGCCGCTGTTGAACCTCCTGACCAGGAATCACGTGGCGTTGTTGTTGTGTGGAGGTTTTAACACCTGACGCTTTCACCATCTGCCGAGAAGGAGTTTGAACTTAAAATCCAAATCGTTTGAGACGCGACGCTGGCAGAGTGAAATAAAGGATGCAAATCTCTCAGTATTTCTGCCAGGTGTGTGTGTGTGTGTGTGTGTGTGTGTGTGGTGTGTGTGATGTGTGTGTGTGTGTGTGTGTGTGTGTGTGCGATGCTTAAAATCAAAAAGAGAGTTAAATCAAAGACACGATGTGCATGCCGGAGCCAACAGCAAATGTAAAAAAAAAAAAAAAAAAAAAAACAAGCAGCTCAAAAAGTATACAAAATTATGCTTCGCCGTTTAAAGGCCGTTTTCCCCGTATTTTTTTTTCCCCTAGCAAATGAATTCTAGCAAGCAGAAAAAATGAAATATAATAATTTTAACCAGGGGATGAAGGAAAAAACAAAAACAAAAGCATTGGCCTGAAATTCGTCGAGGTTCATTCAGCCGGCGAGCAGAAGTTAAAAATTAGCCCGCGCTTGGCGAAGGCGAGTCGGGGCGGTTTGGATGACAGGCGCATTTCAAGGTTATGCTGAATAAAGGCAGTCGGATCAGTTAAACAGGACGACAGAAATCGCCTTATTCCCCCGAGGGGCCGAGACAAAAAGAAACTCAACGCTGACTGATGGATCAATAATGCAGACAGTCAGATCCAAGCTGCTCCAAGTCCGGGGAAATTAAAACGCTCTTATGATCACTGCGCTTCAGCATTTTTAGATATGAGATATATATATATATATATATATATATATATATATATATATATATATATATATATATGTGGCTTAGTGGTTAGCACGTTCGCCTTACACCTTACACCGCCAGGGTCCGGGTTCGATTACCGTCTCGGCCATGTGTGTGTGTGGAGTTTGTGCATGTTCTCCCCGTGCCTCTGGGGGTTTTTTTCTTTTTTCTCCGGGTTCTCCGGTTTCCTCCTCCCCCGGTCCAAAAACATGCACGGATAGGTTGATTGGCACCTTGGAAAATTGTCCCGTGTGTGTGAATGTGTGTGAGTGCGTGTGTGTGTGTGTGTGTGGTGTGTGTGTGTGTGTGTGTGTGATGGGTTGGCATTCCATCCAGGGTGTATCCTGCCTTAATGCGCATAGACACCTGAGATAGACACAGGACTCCCCGTGACCCGAGGGAAGATCGGATAAAGTGGTAGAAGATGAATGAATGAATGAATGAATATATATACGTCTTTTGTTGCAGGACATTTTCCCTTCACTTGAACCCGAACCCGAATGTCCACATGTGCACTCTCTTGGACATGAAGATCTGGAGGTTTTTGGAATGGAGTGTATTACATATACAGAATCCTGGATTCTGATTGGCTGGGAGGTGTGATTATGAACCGGTGGTTTAAGCAGCATTCTTAATAAAATGCACCATCAGATACACATCTGGAGCAGCTGTCGGAGATGTTTCCTAACGACAGAGCTTTCGTGAAGGAGTGGATGCATTTGGAGAATAATAATAATATAATGAGAAATTGTTTAATAAAAATAAATTGCAAATATGTTTTCATATTCAATTTTCATATTATTGCTTTTAGCAATAATGTTGTATTAAAAATATATATTTTTTCCAAAAATATATAATAAAAAACAAGAATAAATATTTTTTTATAAAATAAATGTTTATATATTATTTTTTATTTTTATATATTTATATATATTTTATACATTTTCATACATATGAAATTATGCAAATAATATATATATATATATATATATATATATATATATATATATATATATATATATATATATATATATAAATATTTTTTATAAATGCTAACTTTCTAAATACGTTATACCAAATTAATTCCAGATAAATATACATAAATTGTTTATTTCCTTTTTAGAAACCATGTAAAATGCATCTTTTTTCTCATTTATTGTATTTATTCTAATTGTATTTAAAAACAATCCTTTTTAATAAAGCTCTTCCTGATTCATAAAATAAATAAATAAATAAACAAACAAACAGCTGGCTAGCGCAAGCTCACACTTGTTCACACTGTTCCTCAACTTTACCATCAGGATCTTTCTAAAGTTCCGTGAATGGTTTAGTTTATTTGTACTAATGCGTAATAACAAGTTTATAACCTTTGGCATTGTCTCGATCCGATTTCTACACTACAATTCTATACGACTTTAGTCTTTAGTCGGATTGTAAAAGTAGCGTCGGGTTACCATGGCAACGCGAATCCGTTACCGAGCAGGTGGCAAACAGAAAGCGATTTCGTTTTACAAATAGCTGTAGGCTGTAATAGATGGGAGGGAGAGGAGGATGGAAAAAGAGATAGACAAAGAGACAGGAGGATGGAAAAAGGAGATAGACAGAAGCAATGGGAGGGTGGAGAAAGTCACAAAGAGAAATGGGAGGATGAAACAAAGTGAAAGAAAGAAGAGACAGCAGGACCAGAAAAAGTGACAGACAGAGAGAGCGACTGAAGGACAAGAAAAGTCACAGAGAGAGACGAGGGGATGCAAAAACATGAGACAGAACAAGAGAAGGGAAAGAAAGAGAGAGAGAGAGAGATGGATGGATAGGAAGATAAGGAGGGAAATAAAAACAAAGAAAGACAGAGCAACAGTGGGAATAAGAGTGGGGATAAAATACATAGAGAATATAAAAATACAAAGAAAAAGAGAGACAGACTGAGAAACAGACTGAGAGAGACAGAGAGAGAGAGAAGGGAGAAAGAGGATAGGATAGAAAAGAGGGCAGTTGGAGAGCCAGAGAGAGCAAGAGACACAAAAGAAAGAAAGAGAGCGAGAGAGTGAAAGAGATGAGGATGGAAAAGAGGGCAGTAGGAGAGGCAGAGAGAGCAAGACACAAAAGAAACAGAAAGAGAGCGAGAGAGAGAAAGAGAGGCAGAGAAACGAGAGAAAACAGCAAAAGAAAGGGATGGAAAAGATAGAATGGTGGAAACAGAGGCAGAAACGGGATAGGTATGTAGAAAGTAGTAGAAAGTCAGAAAACAAAGAGGGTGACAGGAAGAGAGACAGGAGAGCAGGTACGAGAGACACGAGGAGAGACGGGAGGAGAGAGAGGAAGACAGACATGAGGGGAGGCTGGAGGAGCGACACGAAGAGAGACAGGAGGCGAGACGAGAGGAGGGAGATGAAGACGGACTGGAGGAGAGACAAGAAGAGACACGTGAGGAGAGACAGGAGGATGGAAGAAAAGGATATATATAAGAATATAAATATAGAGAGACACACAGACAGACAGAGAGAGACACAGAGAGAGAGAGAGAGAGAGATCTGAAAGTGGTGACGTCATTCCCGCAGCTCATTTCATCAGCAGTGTGGAAGTGCGGTCTGATTAAAACAGAGTTGAGAGGAAGCCCAGGGGAAAAGCTTTCTGCTTCCATTTACAGTCACTAATTCCCTTTGATGATAAAAATCTAATAGAAGGCCTTTAACTGGGCCGCGTCGGAACGTCGGGAACGCGAGAGTGAGAGAGAGAGAGATAGAGAGATAGAGAGAGCGGTTCGGGAGAAAGACAAGGCGTTGGCGGGTTTGTTTGACTTTTTCCCCCGGTCTCTGGGGGCGCGTTTCCCGAGCCGCACGCCGCCAGGACGAGGAACGTGGGAATTGTTCGTGTTTCCGGGCAGCAGGGAACGCCGTTATCCACACAGCAGCCCTTCGCGTCGGTACACGCGCCGCTCGGACGCCGATATTACACTTTATTTATTTATTTATTTATTTATTTTTTTCCTCCCCCGGAGCCGAGCGCTGTAGCCCGGAGCCCGCGGCGCAGTTCAGGGCATACTATTTCATTTCAGTTTAAAAATAATTTCACTCATAAAAAAAAAAAAAACAAAAACTAATAAGAGGAAACGAAATTCACTCTGAACAAAATCGTTTATCTTTTAAAAATTAAAAATTCAACACAATAAGAGAGACAATCTCAAGTCCGAGACGGAGAGCGGAAACATTTCTCCTGTACGCCGCTGTAACAAATTCTCCGAACCCGGACGCAAATCGTTTATCTTACACTTAATTTGTAGGCAATCAAAAAGTCACCGAGCCCTAATTTATAGCCCTGAGAGACCAGGAATGATGGACGACAACACACTCTCTCTCACACACACACACACACACACACACACAGATTAAAAAATAAATAAATATATATATATATATATATAATATATATATATATATATATACACGGGGACACGGTGGTTTAGTGGTTAGCACGTTCGCCTCACACCGCCAGGGTCCTGGGTTCGATTCCCGTCTCGGCCATGTGTGTGTGGAGTTTTGCATGTTCTCCCCGTGCCTCAGGGGTTTTTTTTTTTCTCCGGGTTCTCCGGTTTCCTCCCGGTCCAAAAACATGCATGGTAGGTTGATTGGGACCTTGGAAAATTGTCCCTAGTGTATGAATGTGTGTGTGTGTGTGTGTGTGTGTGTGTGTGTGTGTGTGTGTGTGTGTGTGTGTGATGGGTTGGCATTCCATCCAGGGTGTATCCTGTCTTAATGCCCATAGACGCCTGAGATAGGCACAGACTCCCCGTGACCCGAGGGAAGATCGGATATAATTTATTTATTCTTATTAATGATTAATTATTATTTATGATTAATTTTCGTATTAAAACTTTTCTTCTTATTTTTTATAAAACATGTAAACGAATCAAGAATTTCACAATCGAACTCCTAATAAATGGCGTTCATAAGACAGAACTAAAGATGCGAACGCAGGTCGTCTAGTGTCCCTACAAATATCAAGAATTTATATTTAGTGTACGACATCAAGAACGCTCAGGAAATCCCATAATGCACTGCGGTGGGTCCAACCTCCGGAGCCCATCAGTGACGTGATGTGATATGCAGTGTTTAGGGAATGCAATCTGACAATTACGTTGGGCGATGCTAATCTAACCCGGCATTAGCAAAGAAAAGTGCTGAATTAGCAAAAACGTAGCTCAGCGTGAGTGTTTATATTATTTAGTCCATGTCGTCTAAACAATCAGGCATTTCACCCAACAATCAGGGAGTCGGATGCTAAACTGAATTTTTCTAATAATAAGAGAAAGATCGGACAATGAACTAATAAAATGACTGGATGCTAAATTTAATTGATTGGATTCTTAACTGAAATGATTGGATGCTAAAGCAAAATGATTGGGCACTGAAATGATCGGTCACTAAACCGAAATGATTGGACAGTAAACTGACATGATTGGTCACTAGAATGATTGGACATCGAAATGATTGGACACTAAACTAAAATAATTGGACACTAAACTAAAACAATTGGACACTAAAATGATTGGACACTAAAGTAAAATAATTGGACACTAAACTAAAATGATTGGACACTAAAATGATTGGACATCGAAATGATTGGACACTAAACTAAAATGATTGAACACTAAACTAAAACGATTGGACACTAAAATGATTGGACGCTAAACTAAAATAATTGGGCACTAAACTAAAACGATTGGACACTAAAATGATTGGACATCGAAATGATTGGACACTAAACTAAAATAATTGGACACTAAACTAAAACGATTGGACACTAAAATGATTGGACTTCGAAATGATTGGACGCTAAACTAAAATAATTGGGCACTAAACTAAAACGATTGGACACTAAAATGATTGGACATCGAAATGATTGGACACTAAACTAAAATAATTGGGCACTAAACTAAAACGATTGGACACTAAAATGATTGGACTTCGAAATGATTGGACACTAAACTAAAATAATTGGACACTAAATTAAAATGATTGGATACTAAAATGATTGGACACTAAGCTAAAATGATTGGACATTGAAATGATTGGACACAGAGATACGGCGCAGGTCCATGAGCGATCCGATCTCTTTGTCTAGGCGTGTCGGATCAGGAGCGCTGGTTAAAATGCAGACTAACACACAGACTCTTCCCGGCACTGCGTCTGCTGGGATCCCAGTGAAAGGTCATCTAAATGGAGCTGGGATGAGTACGGCCATACGGCCCGAGCACCAGCCTAAAGACCTGACACAGAAATAAAGAGCGAGTTCCACACGGAGAGACAAAAGCAGGACAAACCCTTTACTAAGTGTAAAAAAAGAGTTTAATCAGACTAATGAGAAGGACAAATTCACTACGTCCTCACCGGAGCGGCGATACACCAGTTTTATCCTGGAATGAAATACTTTTACATTCATTTTACATAAACTAAAATGATTGGACATTGACGTGATTGGACAATAAAGTGAACTGATTGGACACTGAAATGATTGGACACTAAACTAAACTGATTGGACATTGACGTGATTGGACACTAAAGTGAACTGATTGAACATTTAAACGATAGGACACTAACAAAAACTGATTGGACACTGAAATGACACTAACAAAAACTGATTGGACACTGAAATGTTTGGACACTGAAATGAGTGGACACTAAATTGAAATGATTGGACACTAAACTAAACTGATTGGACACTAAAGTGATCTGATTGGACACTAAATTGATCTGACGGGACACTAAAATGATCTGATTGGACACTAAAGTGCAGATCAGATTGGACACTGAAATGATTGGACACTAAACTAAAATGATTGGACACTAAACTAAAATGATTGGACACTAAACTAAAATGATTGGACATTGAAATGATTGGACACTAAACTGAAATGATTGGACACCAAACTAAAATGACTGGACACTGACATAATTGGACACTAAACTGAAATGATTGGACGTTGAAATGATTGGACACTAAACTGAACTGATTGGACACTAAAATGATTGGACATTGAAATGATTGGACGTTAAACTGAAATGATTGGACGTTGAAATGATTGGACACTAAACTGAACTGATTGGACACTAAAATGATTGGACATTGAAATGATTGGACACTAAACTGAAATGATTGGACGTTGAAATGATTGGACACTAAACTGAACTGATTGGACACTAAAATGATTGGACATTGAAATGATTGGACACTAAACTGAAATGATTGGACACGTTGAAATGATTGGACACTATTGGAACTGAAACGAAAATGATTGGACACTAAAATGATTGGACATTGAAATGATTGGACACTAAACAGAAATGATTGGACACTAAACTAAACTGATTGGACACTGAAACGAAAATGATTGGACACTAAACTGAAATGATTGGACACTAAACAGAAATGATTGGACACTGAAATGATTGGACACTAAACGGAAATAATTCAAATGCTCCTGGACAGAGAGATCGGACGAGAGATCGGATGGATCGCGGACGTACGCCGTCATCCTGCTCTACAACTAACACTAAGTGTACTCGCGCTGCCGCCCGATACAACGTTTGTTGTTGTGCTGTTACGGGACCAATCAGAATCCAGAAGGAGAGGACAGATAAAGTACGCGATGCAATAATGCAACAATAATATGTTGAGTTATTTTGTACCGAGTGATGAAACTGTTGAGGTGGTGGGGACGGGGGGACGGGGGACGACGGGGGGGGAACGGGGGATGGTGGGATGGGTGGGGGGGGGGTGGTTTGAGGGGGCTATCAGGGTAAAGTCAGTATGGAGACTCTCGAGCTGAGTGTAAGCCGCTCCGCCCAGCGAAAGGGAAAACAAGGAAAATCAATTTAAAGTCGCCGCACACACTTTTATGAGGCTGCGAGAGCAAATGGCTGTCTGTCAGAAGCTATTACATCCATCGCCACGTTCCTTCTGCGCCGTAATTTATGGAGATGGAAAAGGCGGAATGCCGCGCACACTTTTTTTTATGCCAGTGAGTACATTAAGTAAAGTCACCATTGCAAAATGATGAGCAAACCTTTAAGGCACACACACACACACACACACACACACACACACACACAAAAAGGCTTGTTTAAGTGGGAGTGAGAAAGCCATTAGCCTTCCCCAAGCTCGACTATTCCATTAAAATTTCACACCTCGGAAAGAGAAATGAAACAATGGAGAAAAAAAAAAAAGAAAAAAAACTTTCGTTCAGAGCCTCTTTTTTACACACACACACACACACACACACACACACACACACACACAAAGGGATGTTTTCCAAGGCCACTCGAGCTAAGAATATGAAAATAGCTCAGCGTCTCAGGATAACACTAAAGTCGGCACCGTGGCGCCGAAACTCGTCTTTTTCCTTAAAAAAAAAAAATGAAAATATGGCAGGAATTTTAAATCCGCGTTTCTCGTAAACAAAGCCCCTGAACAGAAATGGCGAATTTATGCGCACGGTTGCTTCCAGCACGAGCGTCCGATGTTTCTGATTCGAGTTTCTTCGTTTCACTAAATTTCCCAGGAGATCTCGACCCATTAAACTGCCACCTCCAACGGATTTATAGTTTTGTCGCATTTTCTCCTTCTTGCCCATCGGCAACACAAAACTCGTTCCTAGCGTACGTCAGCTCGTACCCGCCTCCCTCTGGTCGAACGCGCAGCGCCTCGGGTCCGAGCCCTCTTCCACACGCCTCCGATACACAAGTACATTGGAATAGAATAGAAAGTAAACATAAACACTATATTTTTTTAATATACACTATTTTTAATATACACTTACCTCATATATCTAATATATACTTTATACCTGTCTATCCAATGCCAACTCTATGCAAGTCTAATGTACTCTATGTACCTTTCATATATCTAATGTCCAATGTACACTATACACCTCTTTAATGTACACCATATACCCATAATATATCTAATGTATACTGTACACCTGTCTAATGCACTCTATATAGCTATCCAACAACTAATGCACCCTATATAATGCACTCATATACGTGTCTCTATACCGAATGCACACTATATACCTGTCTAACATATAATAGCTGCCTTATATACACTATACACCTACCTAATGTACGCTATGTCTTGTGAACATATATATATATATATATATATATATATATATATAATATATATATATATATATATATATATATATATATATCTATATACATACACGGGGCATTGTGGCTTAGTGGTTAGCACCTCCAGGGTCGGGGGTTCGATTCCTACCTATATATATATATATATATATAGGTCCTCAATATATGTCCTCAATACTATCTAACACTATATAGTACCTCAACACTATATACTCGTGTATAAAGGCTGTGTCTCTGTTTAGAGATTGTTTGAGTCATCTCTGTCCTGTAAGACAATAAGGATGAAATTCAATATAAAACAATTCTGTTTCTAGTTCCTGCTGGCTTCGGTGTGGTGTGTGTGTGTGTGTGTGTGTGTGTGTGTGTGTGTGTGTGTGTGTGTGTGTGTGTGTGTGTGTGTGTGTGTGTGTGTGTGAATAAAACTACAGGATATACTGCTGTTGAATCATTTACTGCAGTGTCTGAGACAGAGACTGAGAGAGAGAGAGAGAGAGAGAGAGATAGAGAAAGGAGAGAGAGAAAGGAGAGAGAGAAAGAGAGATAGAGAAAGGAGAGAGAGAACAAAGAAATTAACTCTCGGGGCTTGGTGTAATATTCCCCAACCATGTCCCTCAAAGGGGAAAAAAAAATGTAATGACACTGAGTTGTATTGTTGGGTTATGAAGGAGGTTGGAAAGAGGCAGTTTTTACAGCTTTGGAGTGGAGCTGATGCCACTCGGAGCCGTGCTGCCGCTCTTTGCCAGCCTCGGGAAAGAAAATCGGCCCCGTGGCAAAGCGGCGTGCTGTGACTGACGCTTCTTTTCACATCCACGCCGTGGAAAACAGGACGCGGACACCTTTACCGATATTTGTTGTCGGTGATTCACACGCAGGATTTCACACAATGCTGCTGAATTTCAGCCAAGAACACATGAATATTCATGAAAGCTGGCGTTCATTTTTTTCTTCTTTTTTTTTTTTACTTTCCTCCTTTGAACACCGACTTTGTGTTTCGCAAATGATCAGTGGTGGAGAACACCGTTCCTGCTCTTGAGTAAATGCACAAATCCCCTTCTAACACACACACTAGTACACCTACACTATTTCCTCTTTGTTATTTCGGTACGAAAAAAAGGTAATAAAAATATCATTTGTGCTCCTTCTTTCTCAAACTGACCATTTGCTGGTAAAATAAACCTCCACTCTTCTGCGAATATGTTTCCGTAGATGTTTGGATGATGGTCCTTCAGGAGATCTCTCCAAATCTCTCCCTTTCATAAAATTCTTTAATATTTGTTTTACTCTGGGAATATGGGACGTGGCTCCTTTAAGAATTGTGTTCCGGTTGCTTTTCCATATAAACTGGTGATACGGTGTTTAGGTTATACGGAAGCGCTTTATTGCGTTCAGTAAAAATGCGCTTTATTGCAGTAATACGGATTTGGGAATGCGATGCGCTTGCGTAAGGTTCCATACGGTAATATACGCTAATATAGTGAGGAGATCGTACCTGTTGTGAATGCGCAGATAGGGGGCGTAATTCGGGGGAAATTTAGGAAGTGAGAGTGGATGCACTGAACGTTTATTTATTCGTTTATTGTTTGTGTTTCGGCATTCGCACAACACGACACAGAGTGAAGGAGCAGATCGCTCACATAGTAATGCATACTGCGTTATAACACACCTTAACAACATTAGTGCCGTTAAAGTCAATTTGCGTTAACGCATTATTAAGGCTTTAACTTGTACAGCCCTAATATATATATAAAATAGGGTTTGTTTTCCAAATCAGTGTCGCTCCACCAGAACTATAACACAAACATCCTGGAGGTGTGACTCCTGGAGCCAGGAAGTGTGTGTGGGGGGGGAATCCTCATCGGAATGCATGTAGACCAGACACCTTCGTCCTTGATTAAGTGTATAAACTTTAACACAGTCCCAAGAGTAAGCAAGCGGGAATAAATTAGCTCTGCTATTGGCTAGTAATTAAGTAGCTCCAGTGTATGCGCACGCACTCGCCGCGTAATGTTCCAGCTTCTGGAATTGGATATTCGAGACATCAGAGAGACGCAGGGAGAAAAAGCCTGTACGGGCGTCCAGGAGCTCCAAATAACGCCTCGTTATCTCGAGTTTGAGGAAGTCCGGGCAATACGTGGTACTTTTTTTCAAAAATCTTTTGTCCCCCATACGGACGTGACGCCTCCCATTTCCCAGCGCAGAGAAACAAAAAGAGATAGCGACGCGTCAGCCGGCGTGGCAGCTCATTAATTTTCAGAGTGGCAGGGCTCTATCTTATCCCGGCTCCTGAGAGCGAGACCGGCGCCGAGCCGAGGTGACGGACACTTGATTACCAGGCCGCGCAATTTGTCAGATCGTAATCACGGGTCTTCCTGAGGCCGCCGTGTGCTGTGGGATGTGTTGCAGGACGCCGCGACTTCTATTAAGACTGTGAGACTTTAATGCCGGTTATAACGACCCCTCCATAGCAAAACATCCAGAAGATCAGTAGGAAGAAATGCCTACATTCCAATTCTTGTTTGTACAATGTCGGGTTTGTCCATGAATATCAAAAGCAGGAAGTACGCAAGACGGCACCGGAGAACAGAATGGCCTTTGTCACATATACATCAGCCATGATACGGCGCCCCCTGGAGCACAGGCGATTAAGGGCCTTGCTCAAGGACTTGAGGGTGTTTGGCGATACCGGGGCTCGAACCCCGGACCTTCCAATCGGTTGCTCAGTGCCTTAGACCAATGAGCTACACCCTCCTCCGCCCAGAGAACCTCCTCATCATCTTCCAAATCTTCAACATACATTCTAACCAACTAACGGAGTTGAGTCTCTAAAGTAACCCATCCATGACTCCTCATAACGACACAAAGCTACGAAGGGCTTACAAACGCAAACAAGATCCAGAGTGCAAGATGGAAATATATGCTTCTTGAGAATGGGGGATCAGGGGTTGGACTTCCGATTGAGTCCCCAGCAAGAGTCTTCACCCTCACCTACTCAGGTGTATATGTGGGACAATTTCACAAGACGTCACTAGATGGCAGCACAAGGCGGAATGCATAGTGACAGGGGGCACTGATATGGGGCCAAAAGACGCCGTGCTGTGTACCAACACCATTGGGGAGACACGTAACGAATGGTAGAAGGTGTTTGACGCGCTGCAAAAAGAAGACACATTCCAAACTACATTCAAGGTACTGCTTGGGGCACTGTTCAAGGGGACTATGTGGAAGGGGACGGCATGTAAACAGATTTTGAAACTTTTTCGATACAAGGTGGGAGCTCAGTGGTTAAGGCATTGGACTTTGGACCGGAAGGTGGCAGGTTTAAATCCCACTAGTGAAGAGGCCCTTAATTGCTCAGTTGCAAGTGACTCTTGATAAGGGCGTCTGCCGTAAAAGTATTTGATACCTCTGGATCTACCAAATGTTCCAAAACCACTAAGCTGGTAACAGTGTGTAGGTCTCAAACTACCCACAATTCCCAGTTGGGAGGAACTTTTTACGCTTTAGATGACGCAGAAGTGTGTCCCAACACCTCCACCTCGCAGTCTGAGAATAGCAGAGTTGTTTTATTTGCATTTCCAAGCTTTCAGAAAGGGAACATATGTGAGGAGTAGGTGTGACGGAGGGAGGCGACGAAGAGGAACACGGATAACATCTGTGGCCACTCGGAACGGCTTCCGTCACCACGCAGCGCTCCACGCTGGAGCAGCGGACTCGGTATTCACAGCGGACTCGGTATTGGCTGATGATACACTCGCGGTCGCTCTGAAGCCACCAACGTGACTTGTTGGGTTTTATTCAAATGCAGGGGGCTTTTAACAGACGCCCGGCAACGTGGAGCAAATAAAAAGCTCCGGCTGCCTGCCAGGTAATGCCCTTTCTAGCACTTCTTCTCGGGAGTAAGCCAGACCACAACAACACCTTACTTTCTGGGTGCGAGCGTGATGCAACACCACCAGCGTGAATTCTACGCAATTCGCACCGCTCCGGATTCTACGCAAACTACATCTTCAAAGGAGGGATCCTGTGGCGTTAGTGGGACGACGTTTCCCCGGTTCCCCTAACTTCAGTTCCTACCTGAGGTTTGTTTCAGGCCTTGTTGGAAGTGTGTCGGAAGTGTCCAGAGACTTTGGAAGTTTATATGTGTCAGTTAGCATTAGAAGCCCTTAGGGCAAGTGAGAGTGCAACGCTTAAGGCTTTGGGTTAGCGATCAAAAGGTCAAGAGGGACCACCGTCAAGCTGCGACTCTTTGTTGTATCATATAGTGGTTGCTCAGTGGCTAATTGGCTCTGGGTTACTGATTATACAGTATAGCCACTCTTAGAGGCCCTTGAGCAGGGCCCTTAACCCTCTTTCCTCTAGAGGCATTGTATCATTGGCTGACCCTCCACTATGACCCCAGCTTTCTAACACCCAATTTCCTAATGTGGCAAGCAGTAATCCATGTTTCCTTAATCATGAGAAGCTTGGGGGTTCCAGGTGCCCCTGTTGGGCCCATGAGCAAGGCCCTTAATTCTCTATCCTCTAGAGGCATTGTATCATTGGCTGACCTTCCACTATGACCCCAGCTTCCTAACATCCAATTTCCTAATGTGGCAAGCAGTAATCCTTAATAATGAGAAGCTTGGGGGTTCCAGCTACCCCTGTTGGGCCCTTGAGCAAGGCCCTTAACTCTCTCTGTCTCTACTCCAGGGTCAGTGTATTATATTACCCCGGGACAAAGAAATAATTCAACTGTGCAATCTATTTTGCATCAGACGGATGGTTATATGGCTATTAAAACGACAGAGGGCGCTCTAGCTGTATTACACAAGGAGCTCACAACGTAATGTGTAGATATTGTTATGCTCATTCAACACGGCTTGGAAGCACGAAAAAGAGATCGAAGCACCGCTTTTCCATCGATTGAAATGCCAGACACATTGTGAGCTCTTATCGCGCTCGTAGCTCACGGATCTGAGCGAGGGGGGAAATGATAGCTTCATTTGCTCCTGCCCTGATGAGCGCTAGTCGTTAGCCGGGGCAAGACGAGTGAGTCATTTCCCACTCACTAGGCACCGAGCGGCGGAGCTCAAGTGCAACGGCGTTCCGCTTTTTTCTCGCCGACCTCTCGAGCTTGACGATCCTATCAACTAGCCATTAGCCGGGGAAAATTATGCTAACGGTTCACCGCCATGAAGCACCTGTATGTGAAAATTCACATCAAAGTGCAAGAGATCCTCGTCGCATTGGCGCTTTAAGCGGTCCCGACGTGGTCGTGGCTGACACCATGCACCAACACTAACTCCTCCTCTGACTGTAAAGCACGGTGGTGGTAGCTCAGTGTCCTGGAATTCTTTTTCCCACATTATTCCCTCTCCAACGCCACTCTTTTGGGGATGGAGACATTCTTGTGTAGTTTCTGTGCTGAATTAGAACAATATATATATATATATATATATATATATATATATATATATATATATATAACAATAGATTTAGCCACAATTTACTTTTGACACGTTTTTGTTTGGGGTCAGTCAAGATACAGCGCCCCGTGGAGCACAGAGGGTTAAGGAGCCAAGAGTGGCAGCTTGGCGATACCGGGTCTCGAACCCCCTACCTTCCGTTCAGTATCCCAGCGCCTTAGACCACTGAGCTAGATCTGGGCGATACGTCCTATACATTGAATGTATCCGATTTTTTTTTTACGAACTTTTGGATTTGGATATAGTGGGGGTGGGGGGGGGGGGGGGGGCACGGTGGCTTAGTGGTTAGCACGTTCGCCTCACACCGCCAGGGTCCGGGTTCGATTCCGTCGATTTCGTCTCGGCCATGTGTGTGTGTGTGGAGTTTGTGCATGTTCTC
>JACRUU010000015.1:13967723-13972723 GCA_030449085.1 Kryptopterus vitreolus
ATCTAGGCTGCACTTTGATAAAGTTCAGTAAAGTGAAAAGTGCGAGACGCAGATCTCCTGTATTAAAATGTACCAGAATTATACTCTTTCGCACGGTGAGTCAATCACGGACATCAGCGCTCCGCTCGCCTTTCACAGCAGACGGCTGGGCCGTTAATCAGAGCGCACACACACACGCGCGGTGAGCTCAGAGCGGAGTGTGTGACGGAGCGTGATGGTAAGTTGAGGTGGAAGTGAGTTTAAACTTTTCTGGAGCGAATGCTATTGATAATCGGTGCATTAAACGTCCTGCGTGTTATTTTTTTACTATTTCTTTCTTTTTTTTTTTTTTTAAACTCGGGATTTTAATAGCGGGGCAATTACTGCAATTATGATTTAGTGCTTCTGTCAAGAGTGATAAGGAGAAAAGCTCTTAAAAAAAATACATCCTCGTTCTAATTAAACACGATCAAACAATTACAGGAAAACGGGATTCTATTATAGGACAGATGCAAAGTTAATCCATGTATTTCACTAGTAATATAATATAATATAAAATATAATATGGGGGCACGGTGGTTTAGTGGTTAGCACGTTCGCCTTACACCGCCAGGGTCCGGGTTCGATTCCCGTCTCGGCCATGTGTGTGTGGAGTTTGTGCATGTTCTCCCCGTGTCTCAGGGGGTTTTTCTCCGGGTTCTCCGGTTTCCTCCCTGGTCCAAAAACATGTACTGTAGGTTGATTGGCACCTTGGAAAATTGTCCCTAGTGTGTGTGTGTGTGTGTGTGTGTGTGTGTGTGTGTGTGTGAGAGTGTGTGCCCTGTGATGGGTTGACATTCCATCCAGGGTGTATCCTGCCTTAATGCCCATAGACGCCTGAGATAGGCACAGACTCCCCGTGACCCGAGGGAAGATCGGATATAGCGGTAGAAGATGAATGAATGAATGATAATATGGGGGCACGGTGGCTTAGTGGTTAGCACGTTCGCCTCACACCGCCAGGGTTCCGGGTTCGATTCCCGTCTCGGCCATGTGTGTGTGGAGTTTGTGCATGTTCTCCCCATGCCTCAGGGGGGTTTTTCTCCGGGTTCTCTGGTTTCCTCCCCCGGTCCAAAAACATGCACTGTAGGTTGATTGGTACCTTGGAAAATTGTCCCTAGTGTGTGAATGTGTGTGTGCTCTCTGTGATGGGTTGGCATTCCATCCAGGGTGTATCCTGTATTAATGCCCATAGACGCCTGAGATAGACACAGACTCCCCGTGACCCGAGGGAAGATCGGATATAGCAGTAGAAGATGAACGAATGAATGAATGAATAATATAATATAATATAATATAATATAATATAATATAATATAATAAAATATAATATATCCCTTTAGCCACGCCCATTCACACAAAACCCCTCCCAGCTCCACCCACAGGATCATTTTTATAACCGTTTTTCATTTTTTTTCCGCCCAACTTTCTAATTTCCTCCCCGTTAAATGTCAGGTTTGTGTTCTGATGAAGGTCAGGCTCGAATACTAAACCTGAGCAAGATTTATTTTACCTCCTGAGAAGCTTTTATCCTTTTTATTTTTAATTGCTCTTTCTCGCTTTTTTTTTTCGTTCTTTTTTTTGGCTTCAGGTAGCTAAAAATCTTGCACTAATTCCGTCTTTTTGTGGACACAAAAATGTATTATTATATTATATTTATATTACAAATAAATTACACGTCTCCTGTAACGCCTCCAAACAAGCCTTTCTAATTTTTTTATTTATTTTTATTTTTATTTTCATTATTATTAATGTTTGTATTATATCTGATTTGTGTGTGTGTAGTTGGTTAAAGTGGATTATAACGATCTATAAATAAAGGCGAAAAGGTCTGCGGTCTCGCTAAAAGGTCAAGCACTAATGACAAAAACCGGATTCGTCTACAGTACAATCGGATTTAATTACAAAATTGCCTTAGAGAAGAAAAACCTCACAGACGTACGTTCTTTTGTTTCGGACATTTTAAAGAGGATTTTACAGCTCGATTGTTTTAAAGGCGTCCGCTTTTCCCAAAACTGTGTATTCGGGAGGTTTTTGAAAGTCAGAGGCATTTGATCATTTTAGTGCCATTTCGGAAAGGAATAAAAAATATCACAAAATAAAGAAGGGAGAAGGAAAAGCGAGTCTGGATAAAGGTCAAAGAGAAGGGGGGAAAAAAAAAGGGAAAGTGGTGCTCGAGTCATTTTTTTTCCTACTCAGTAAAGCACAAAAAAATTCACACCTTGAAGTATCACCCTTTTCTTAAAAAAAAACACATTTATCTATTTATCTATGTATTTATTTATTTCTATTTATTTATTTATTTATTTTTTTTTATTTATTTATCATTCTATTTATTTATTTATTTATTTATTTATTTATCATTCATGTATTCTAATGTATGTATATATTTATTTTTTTATTTATTTATTTATTATCTTATATCTATGTATTTATATATGTATTTCTATTGATTTATGTATGCATTTTATTTATTTATCTATCTATCTATCTATCTATCTATCTATGTATTTATATATGTATTTCTATTTATTTATTTATTTATTTATTTATTTATTTATGTCTATTTATTTATTTATCTATGTATTTATATATGTATTTCTATTGATTTATGTATGCATTTTATTATATTTATTTATCTATCTATGTATTTATATATTTATTTCTATTTTTTCTATTTATTTATTTATCTAGCTAGTTTATATATTTATTTTTATTTATTTATTTATGTATTTATGTCTATTTATTTATTTATCTATGCATTTATTTATTTCTATTTATTTAGTTATTTATCTATCTATCTATGTATGTATTTCTATTGATTTATGTATGCATTTTATTTAATTATTTATTTATCTATCTATCTATCTATCTATCTATGTATTTATATATTATTTCTATTATTTATTTATTTATTTATGTATTTCTTTCTATTTATTTATTTATTTATTTATCTGTGCATTTATTTATTTATTTTTATTTATAAAAATAAACTTGCTCGACAATTTTTCCCCACTTGATAAAAACACATTAATCTCAAGAGGAAGATTTATTTTTTATATACTATTTTTAATTTAACAAATAAATTAAATAAAACTCTTTGATTGAACCTTTTGCTTTTTTTTGTAGACATTCATTTTAGCTCCATGTTAGCAAGTTAGCTCGTTTAAGACTCGCTTCCCGACGCCTAGTGAAGGTCACGTAGGAACGACAAAGTGAAGAAGGACTGAGGAAAGAGGGAAGAAGAAGAAGAAGAAGAAGAGGAGGAGGATGAGGAGGAGGAGGAGTTTAAGACCCTGCAGACCTACAGAACACTCGCACTCGTCCTCTGAACTCTGAACAAAAGCCTGCTTTATTGGGTCATCCATCTGCTCACACACACACACACACACACACACACACACACGATCCTGAACATAATTTAATCCAGACCTCTTATCCCCTATAAGCACACGTGTGTGTGCGTGTGTGCGTGTGTGTGTGTGTGTGTGTGTGTGTGTGTGTGTGTGTGTGTGTGTGTGTGTGTGTGTGTGTGTGTGTGTGTGTTATTTGGACAAACAGGTGGTAAAGGAATAAAAACCGATATAATTCTCACCTCACACACACACACACACACACACACACACACACACTCTCTCTCTCTCTCTTCTTTCCCTTAATGTCTCAATCTTTCCACTTCTCTTTCTCTATCTATCTATCTATCTATCTATCTATCTGTCTGTCTGTCTGTCTGTCTGTCTGTCTGTCTGTCTGTCAATGTCCATCCATACATCCATCTATTCATGCATCTACCTATCCATCCATCCATCTATCTATGCCTATCCATCCATCTATCTATCTATGTCTATCCATTCATCAGTCTATATATCCATCTATCTATCTATCTATCTATCTATCTATGTCTATCCATCAACCCATCTATTCATAGATCTACCTAACCATCCATCCATCTATCTATTTATGTCTATCAATCCATCCATCAATCTATCCATCCATCCATCCATCCATCCAGCCAGCCATCTGTCTATCAATCCCTCCATCTATTCATAGATCTACCTAACCATCCATTCATCCATCTTTCTATGTCTATCCATCTATCTATCTATCTACCCATCCATCTATGTCTATCCATCCATACATCTATACATAGATCTACCCATCTATCCATCCATCCATCCATCCATCCATCCATCTATCTATCTAAACCATCTAATTGGGATGTAGTCTGTAGAACGAGATGACCTCATTATTACCCCCCCTTTAAAAAAATAAATAAATAACCCTCAGCATGAGCTCGTCTGCTTTCAGAAAACAGAGGAAATAAATAAGTGGAGATGAGTGTTTGTTCAGGACAGGATGCTCGCGGCCAAAACATTTCCATTTTAAACATAATGAGTCTATTAGGACTGTTTTTTCCCCCTTATTTCTCCATTAAAGTGCGTTTCGGCTTGAATGCAGTTTGTCAGGCGATAAAAAATAAATAAATAAATAAATAAACATTTCCTAAAGAATACATACTGAATATCTGATTTACAATGAAATACAAAAAAAAGTACAAATATGCTAAATAAATAAACTAAATAACAGGGGCACGGTGGTTTAGTGGTTAGCATGTTAGCTGCCAGTGTCCGGGTTCGATTCCCGTCTCGGCCATGTGTGTGTGGAGTTTGTGCATGTTCTCCCCGTGCCTCAGGGGTTTTTTCTCAGGGTTCTCCGGTTTCCTCCCGGTCCAAAAACATGCACGGTAGGTTGATTGACACCTTGGAAAATTGTCCCTAGTGTATGAATGTGTGTGTGTGTGTGTGTGTGTGTGTGTGTGTGATGGGTTGGCATTCCATCCAGGGTGTATCCTGCCTTAATACCCATAGACACCTGAGATAGACACAGACTCCCCGTGACCCGAGGGAAGTTCGGATAAAGCGCTAGAAGATGAATGAATGAATGAATGAATAAATACCGGGCACTAAAATGCTTTAACAGAT